>JAVUPR010000144.1:1200000-1800000 GCA_036785695.1 Gentiana straminea | reverse complement strand
GTCTGCCATTTTTCGAGGTCTTAAAGGGAAACAAGAAGTTTAGATGGGATGAAGAATGTTCCGAATAATTCGAGGAAGTGAAGAGGTACTTGGCTGCTCCGCCTCTCTTGGTCAGCCCGATGTTGGGAGATGAACTAGAATTGTATCTGGTGGCCTCAGACAAGGCTGTAGCCACCGTTCTTGTCAAGGAGGACGGAACCTTCCAAAAACCCATTTTTTATGTTTCCAAGGCTCTCAGTCCTGTTGAGAGTCGTTATTTCAATGCAGAAAAGTTAGCGTACTCGCTTGTTGTTGCTGCCCGAAAACTAAGGGCTTACTTTTTATCACACACCATCGTAGTGCTCACCGACAGTCCATTGAGGCAACTACTACACAAACCAGATCTCTTAGACCGCTTGCTTCGGTGGGCTATTGAATTGACCGAATTCGATATCAAATATCAACCTAGGAAAGCTATAAAAGCGCAATCTTTGGCCGACTTTATAGTCGAGACGATCTTCAACGAGGAACATCCAGCCGGGCAACCTAGTTCGCTGAACGTTGACAAAATAAACACCCCAGCCGTGACTGCGCCGAAACGGCTGAGCCACTGCTGGCAGATGTACGTCGATGGGGCCGCGAGCCAAAATGGTTGTGGAGCAGGGATCATACTCTTAGAGCCAGGGACATCTGAGAAGATCGAGAAAGCGCTGAGGTTCAACTTCACCGCTTCAAACAATCAGGCAGACTACGAAGCAGTTTGGGGTGTACACGGTTCGGTTTAGATCTGTTAATGGCCGTAACCGAAACGAAATTTTCGGTTAATTGAAAACCCGAACCGAAACCGAACCGTTTGTAAAAGAAAACCGAACCGAACCAAAATAACCGGTTCGGTTCGGATCGGTTAACCGAAAAACTGAAAAAAAAAATCAAAATTAAATAATTAGAGGGAACCGAACCGAACCGAAATAACCATTTGATTAACCGAAAAAGCATACCGAAATAACCAAATTTCATCCAAATTATACAATTACAATAGTTTGATTCACTATATGGTTATAAACAGTTTGATTTTTCTATTTGGTTTCGGTTCGGTTCGGTTCGGATATAAACGTTTTGGTTTCCGGTTTTTCCAGTTTGAAAGCCAAAAACCGAACTGTAGGACTTATTAACCGAACCGAATTACCTCGGTTCGGTTCAGTTTTCAGATTATCCGTATCCGTGTACACCCCTAGAAGCAGTCATAGCAGGCTTAAAGCTCGCCAAAGCCATGAAAGTGGAAAATCTCGAAGTCTACTACGACTCGAAAGTGATTGTGTGCCAAATAAATGGCACATTCGAGGCAAAGCACGAGGCGCTTAAGAAATACCTCGATCTCGTGAAGAGGCTGGTAAAGAATTTCTCATACTGCAAATTGAAAAACATTCCCCGAGAAGAAAATCAGACGGCAGACTATCTGTCCAAATTGATTGCAGAGGATGAATTCACCGATCCGGCAGTCATATTTGAATACCTCAAAGAGCCAGCCTATCCAGCCATAGGCAGAGCAGAAATTATGGATATTGAATTGCTTGCTCCTTGTTGGATAGACGAGATCAAAGCATACATCGAAAATTGAACGCTGCCAGGAGATCACAAAGAGGCTCAAGCTTTAAGAAAAAGAGCGGTGCACTACACATTCCTGAACGGAATTTTGTATTGGAGGTCTTTTACAAAACCGCTGCAGCACTATGTCTGTTCCGAAGAGGTCCAAGGAATACTGACGGAGCTGCATGAGGGGGTGTACGGAGGCCACCCCTCCAGCTGCACTTTGGCCCAAAGGTTTTACTAGCAGGATACTATTGGCCAAAGCTAGCTGAAGACTCTGAAAGGTATGCCAAAAGCTGTGACAAGTACCAGCGCTTCGCCGGCAAACACAAGCTACCTTCAATAGAACAAAGCATCGTCGTCACCGCCTGGCCTTTCGACATGTGGGGAATCGACCTTATCGGTCCGCTCAAAAAGGGTCGATCAGGTTGCGAGTATGTCGTCGTCGCCGTCGACTACTTCACATAGTGGATCGAGGCAAAGGTGTTGGTAAAAACCTGTGCCAGGGACATAATATATTTCTTGCTACATCAAGTTTGGACTCGATTTGGAGTACCCCGGGCAATTGTATCCGATCGCGGGCTGTACTTCAGAGATGAGTTCGATGAATTTTGCATAGAGCAGAATGTCAAGCACTGGAAATCATCGGTATGCTATCCACAAGGAAATGGTCAAGCAGAAAACACCAATAAGCAAGTCCTAAAGGTGTTGAAGGAAAGCTTAGATGAGAAGGCCCAGAAATGGGTGGATTACCTGCCCGAAGCCCTATGGGCACTTCGAACAGCCCGAAAGGTGACAACCGGGGACACACCATTCGCATTGACATATGGATCGGAGGCGATGGCACCTGTCGAGATGGCATTTCTGAACATAAGAGTTTCTCATTTCGATGAAGCCGACAATATCATGAATCGACAGATCGAGTTGGACCTTGCAGAGGAAAAGCACTTGAAGGCCCACGTTCAGTTGGTAAACTATAAGCTAGCCGCAAAGAGGCATCATGATAAGCGGATCCGCAATCACTCTTTCGCAGTAGGGGATTTCGTCCTATGCAAAAGGAAAGCAGCCGGCCAACAAACTTACAAAGGAAAGTTGGCCGAAAACTAGGAAGGTCCTTGGAAAATTTCAAGGATAGTCAAGACGGGGATGTACATTTTGAAGGATAAAAAAGGAAACAAATTTAATCGACCTGGCACGCCGACAACCTGAAGCGATACTACATGTAAGAGCGATTTACTTTGTTAGCACTTGTAGAGGCATTGAGTTAAATCAATTACACTCAATAAATATTTTTAACAACAAAGATCAGTCATTCAAAGCAAACTCTGTCTTCGAAAAGAAAAGCTTTCCCGAAGCAGAAAAAAGGGGGGGGGGGGTATGCGAACCAAAAATTTTCACAAAAATCGTCCCGATTACAAACAACACGAACCCGCTAATAATAGGCAGTCCGCCCAACGCGTTTACGACGACATCAAAGATGCACAGATATGTAAAGAAACAAATGCAATGATAAAGATCGAGCCAACATAAATCAAAGAAAGGCGATTCATTAAAAAGGAAATTTTTTACAAATTGTTCAAAAAAAAAAGAGAAGAAGAAGAAGATCGCCATTATACCCTCCATTCATCCACATCGGGATGAGCGTAGTATATGTCCGTGGTCGGACTGTAATGCCCCGCTCCAGGATACCGAGCCCTTATCCGGAAAAGAAACGTTCGGCGCGTATAGCATTAAATAAATCTAATATTATACGCAAGCCTCTACGTCGTCGTATCAAATAAAAGCAAACAGAAGCTAAAAGGACTCGGGTAAAAACATAAATGCTAGTAAGAATGGAAATTAACCATAATAAAGATCGATAGATAAATTACAACGTTGAAAAACCCAAAGAATTATACATTCCGAGGTCTTAAATGTACCAACCAAACTTACAAAGATCTTAGAAATAGAAGTACAACGAGTCGAAGAAAAGAAATACAACTAGTCTAGTACAACCTTCACAAAGAAATAAACTAAAAGCTTCGTCAAGGCATCAACGTCCTCAAAAGTCATCATCTACACTTGATCAACCTGTTTGTCTTCTCACCCCACAATGCATACAAAAGAAAATGCAAAGGAGGTAAGTAAAAAGTACTTAGTAAAAGTGAGAAGCTAATGGATAACTAAGTTATACAACGAAAAGTTATTATTATGATTATTAAATTATCTTTATGAGACCGACTCAATCTTGGGTTCACTTCATGCACAACGACATGTCATGACTATACGTTTCTAACTTAGCTTATCTTGGTTACATCATTACTCAAGGACACTGTGCATGGCGTTCATCAGCCTGAAGATATACTTGCTAACTAACGGTGATTAGCACCGATTAGCTCCGGGGTCTCCCCGGTATGCATATACGTCCGATGAATTTCCTCCACTACCCTTTAGCCATTTAAGGCCAGTAGCGTTGTTCACCTTTTATGAACGTATCACATCGCCGATATGAAAGAGTGCCTAACCGAGAATAAATGACGTTTTAGCTTTTATCTACACATATGTATTTATTATTGCGAATTAACTAGCAACCTAAGTGTTTTCAAATAAGCTCCCTCACATCTCCTACTCTCGTACTTATACCACTAGACACGGACAAGGCCTAGAACATACACATACATTGATGAACTCTAGTTCATCAAAGCACAAGCCCTTTCATGCCCATCCGACGGATCCGAACTTCAACTCCCTTTAAGAGTACATTCGGTGTTTTAACTGAACGAATCAGAAGTTCAATCGAAGCTTGGTTATGTTTAATTAATGTTATTGAATCAAAAAAAAGAATTTTAAAACTCAACACAAATATACCAAAACATATCACAACTCATTAATTACAACTTAGCATGAATTCTATCACCAAACAACACCAAAACTCAACCTATCATTATAAAACTATAATTACTCATTAGGAAGATCCTCTAACCTTAATTTCCAGTAAAACTAGAAGCAAAACTTCAAGCAACTGCAACAACTGTTGATCATCAACCCCGAAAACCTATTTGATCAACAAGAAACCCTAAAATCCTATTTTCTTGGCAGAAACCAAAACTGCAAAAGTGTATAAAACTGCAGATTATCTGGATTAACTGCTGTGAAACTAATTTTAGAATAATCTACGCTTCAAGACGATCGTTTCGACTACTCATGGCTGGAAAACAGAGCTACGGATTGAAAGATACGAATTTTTGAAGAATCGAGCTCAACGAATACAAAAAACTAGGGCTAAACTGAAAACTTACGAAATTGAGAGATGTTATTTTCCAAAGTTGCGTCTCTTCGCGCTGATCACTTTTCTCTCATGCGGCATCTTGAAACGATGAACGGATTGGTCACACGGTTGAAGTTTACGTTCTCCCTTTATTTCGTTTTCTTCTGCGTCCTGCGTCCATTGCTCTGCCGTTCCTCTTTTTTTTTTATCACAATAAGCGTGTGAACTAATAAGTTATTTTGGGGAATTATTTCCTTTTTATAGTTATTAATTAAATCCATTTTAAATAATAACTAAATCCCTTAATTAAATCTTTTTTAATTAAATAAATAGGATAAATAATAATTAGGTCGTCGTGGGTATGACCAATTACTATTTTACCCTTTCTGAAAAGTCGGGATGTTACACGGACAGACAACATCCCACTGCTCCGAAATCATCCAAGCAAAGGGCAGCGACAGTCCGTCGGACATCATGGTGGCGAACTTGATCGCCTCATAATGAATCAGGCGTCCCCAGTTGATCATCGCCTCGGGGATCGAAATGGCATAAAGAACAAATGCCTCGGGATCAGTGACTTAATTAAAATCGGGAAGACATAAAACCTGAGTGTACAGGAAGCGTTTCCACTCCCTCTCTCTCCGATCCAGCATGTCTGCCGTCACACTCATATCGTCCCCACTCATTGCGAAGCAAAAACTGGAGGACATCAAACCAATGAGCATAATACTCGATCGGATCGTTAAAATCCCCAGAGGAATCATAATCATCGGCCAGATTAGGAAGACCATAAAACCTATTTATGGCCACCGGAGTAAACACCACCGTTACCTCACGGATGGAAACACTGGTGGTGTGCTTGGCGTGGCCATTCTCCGACAAGGCAGAGTAAAATTCACGAACCAGCATCAAGTTGTATTCCCCCGCTGGTGTAGCGACAAAGTTGTCCCAACCTGAAGCATGGATGGTATGCCGATGACCCGGCCCGATCCGGCCCAGATTAATCCTCCTCTCTACCAGATGATCTTGATGGCGAAAATAGGTCATGAAATTGTTCATTGCCACCGGTGAGGCAGTAAGACGGAAACAAAGAGATGGCTCTTCTGCTGTATAGGGCTCGAAGGCATTGAAGCCTTGGCTTGAAGATTCTGATGAAGACATAACAAAAGATTTTTAGAAAGGATGAAGAAATTTTCAGAAAGTCGAAAGGGTTTGCTGAAAAGTTGAATAAATTTCAAAAGATTGTAAGTAAGGAAGAAGAGGGCCTCACCCCTTTTATAGGCCCAGAAAATCAAAGGGCGGGAAGGTCAAAGGTCGCACACGTTCAAACCTGAATTCAAGTCTCCATATTGATCGAGCCGATGCCTCGAGAAAACAGTCATAAATGCGTCAGTTGGGCGAAGAGTCATGAATGCGCCGGTTGAGCCAAGAGTTATGAGGCTTCACGATTCCCAAGAGCCCAAACAGTTTCAGTCGGGTCCGATCGAAATTGGCGGCTCCACTATAAAAGGGGGCCACTATTGGACGCGATAAAGTCTCACGCGAAAGAGGGGGCCGCTGTCAAGTTCTACCAAAATCAGCACTTTCGCTCACGATTTATCTTTCATAGGTCCTACATAGGCATTCTCATCTCCCTCAAAAACAAAGGGGCCGCAGGCCAAAAAATTTGGAAGCAAAAATTGAAGCAAGTACAAGGCAGAAAAGAGAAGATTTCATTATATAAATGAGGCCATCAAGGCCAAATCATTACAAAGATCAAACGGAAAAACAAAATCTAAGGCTAATCAGAGTCATAGTCCATTGACGAATCTGAAGCAATACGCTCGAGCTCAACATTCATGCACGGCGGCACCAACACGTCATCATGGGACACAAGCATCCCAAAAACGCCGGTACACAAGCTAAAAATCAACCGCGGAAAGGGGATGGGGCGATGAAGGTCTGTCTAGGCGGCAAACCGCAAAATCTCCCCATAAATCAACAGACCCTAATCAACGTTAACATCCTTATCGGCCTTAATACTCGCATAAAGATGCAGCGATTCGGCCTCCGAGATCTCCTCGGAATCATACAAGGGAAACACGTGAGAGTTGATCAGCCTTTTCCACTCTCAATCGACTTGAGATATATCCGAAGCATAGCCTTCTGGTAAAGGGTCCCAGTCGCCCGGTATCAAGAGATTAAGGGCCGCGGATCCGTAAACACGCCTCCTCAACTCACTGCCAACTCAACACTGACACATATCGTCAACATGTCCCAAGGCGACACATATCATCAATAGACCTAAAAGCGACATTAACCCCCCGGAGGGGAAGGACCGTAACAGCATCATCCATTCAAGACAAGCATAGACAACACGGAATATAATTCCCACACCATGGTGGCGTTGTATACCTCCCGAGGTGCCTTAATAAAGCCAAACCATCCCAACTTGACGATATGGAGACATTCGGCAAAGCTAATCTTGCGAAAGTTCAAAACCCTATCTGTCAGCAGAGGGAAATGACTAAAATGCGAAAGGAATTGAGCTATGGCTAATCCATATGATGTTTGGAAAAAAAGAGAATCACCGAAATCAGCCATAGTTATAACAGAGCAAAGACTGAGAAAGGATGTGTTTGAGAAGAGGGCACAACTCCCTCCTCTTATAAAACAAAAAAAATTATCCAACGAAGGAAATGGAATGGATCAAACGGCCAAGATGAAGGGTCTGTTCAAATTTCAAAATTTGAATAATCATTTATGGTGAAACAGTTACCAGAACCGCCCATATTATAAGCACGATCTCCAAAACGTCTGAAGCTGGCAGGGAATCGTAACTGGCCAGAGGTGGCAGCTTTGCCTCAGAATGTGTCAGGAAAAGTCGACAACCGCCAGACTTTACAGCTAGAGAATCTTAAAAACCACTTTGAACGTGCCTGCCCATGAATATAGTCGGACACGTACAAAGCGGGGGACCACACCAAAAATTTTAAAGCAAGCAAACAAACCCACATGAGGACCTCCATGCCAGTGGCCTGGATAAGTTTTTTGTTTCAATTCGGATGCACGTGACATGGCCTCGATCCTTGTCAAAACAAAGGGGGCACATCAAATTTTTCGAGCAACAGTTACAATGGAGCTCAACAAGACCTCGATGAGTCGAAGACTTGACGACGATAGAGGCCTCGAAGTAAAGTCCCTGTTATTTTGATCGAGCTCAAATGAAACCTCATTCGAAACAAGGGGGCCACAGGCCATAATTTTAATTCAACAGACGTGGATTCAATACGACAAGTCATTTTGTCGATCTCGACACGAAGGGCTCTCAAACTCACCAAAATAAGGGGGCCGCATGCGTATGAATATCCAAATGTAAGGAACTCGAAAAGCAAAATATCTCAAACAATACGAGGAACAAAATACAAAGAAGGTCACGAAGGTTACTACAAAGTTATTACAAAATCAAGACAAATCCGGAGGGACAATCTAAAAAGGCCGAAGCCAACAAATTTTATGAAATTACAATCAAACAGGCCGAGTTCACTTATCAGAATCCAGAGTTAGAGTATGATCTCTAGTCAGGTTTATAAAATCATCGCTGAATTGAGGGGTGCTGTTGGTCCCTTAGAAAGGCTAACACAAGTTTAGAGGGGGGGGGGGGGGAAATAAACTTGTCACCAAAAACTTTCCCTAAGCTGGATTTTAAACAAAATATGGTTCAGTTAAAACTTGTGTGGAGTTAAGCTGACTGAGCTGAGTTTAAGTCAAACTGACTTAACCAAAACTGAGTCAACCGGCAGCGGATATGATTCTAGCCTTTTTCTTGATCTTGTTATTCTTTTATGAAAACTGAGTGTGGTAAACTGAATTCTGATGAATGTCAGTTTGTGAACTGTATAACAATCAATTATCAAAATGCTATAAGTAAATGCTGAGTAAATAAATGCATAAAGTAAATAGGGCAAATATTATAGAGGTTCCAGGTGGTGTAATCATGTACGTCCTCTATTCCCCTGTGGTGCGGAGGAAAATTCCACTAGAACTTCTTGAGGTGAACTGTTACAAAAAGTCCTAAACAATAGTCCTTGGTAATCCCTAGCTTCACTATCTAAACAGTTGTAGAACAGGTAGAATTGATGTTCTTCAATTGCTTGAACACTGGTCCTTAGAGGGTTGAATTGCCTCTTCACCAGCTACCACCATAAACACAGTCTGCCCGACTACCTGTAACAACTGTCCTTGACAAAACCTTCCTGGTTTGCTTCACAGTCTAAACCTTTGATATAGAATCAAGGTTGGATTAAGAATCAATGAATTGATTCCTGTTTGTGGTTATTCAAAGTGTCTGATTCTTGATAAATTATTGGTAGCTTGAACACTTGAAGAAATTCTTGATATGATCTTGTTATAGCACAGAGATGATAGCAATTCGAATGATTAATGCACACGTTAATTCTTATTAAATCTCTCTGTGTTTCTAATTGTTGTGTTTTTATCCTTGGTACAAAGTCCTCTATTTTTAGTGTGAGGTCCAATGTTCATTTGGCTTGAATTCGAATTGTATCAACGTGTATCTTGTAACGGATATATTTTCTGACCGTTCTGCTGTGTCAGTAACTCATCCAATAAAATTGCTTCCTTTATAACGTTCGACTGTACTATCAGTTTATCGGATGAATGACATATAAAACTGAGTTTCCTTATCAGTTTTATACTGAGATTATCACTTGTTAGTTTCTTGACTGACTTGGAGCATTAACTGAGATTTTACTCTTCTTTAAATATCAGTACTCCAGTTTTTCATCTGATTATAATTGACTTAATTATAGTGCACCATGACTCATTATCTTCTAAGAATTCATTGTCCTTATGATTCTTAGGTCTTCATACAAGATCCATAAAGTCAGTTCAGGTCACCACAATCTTGCCTGAAGTCTTACTTTACAGTCTCGACGTAGTCTTCGTAAATGAGTTTGATCCATCAGTTCTTCAATCTTCTATAACTGAGTCTGTGACCCTCAGTTCTTCGCCCTTCGAATAAGCCAACCGAGTTTGTAGCCCTCGCCGAACTTATCTTCTTCGCCATATAGGTGTAGTCGGGTCGGTCCGTTTATCATGATGATTTCCGCTTTTCTAAACGACTTCCGCTTTTCGGTTTACGACACACTAACTATTACGGTTTGTCCGATGTAACCTATACAAATATCGGACTCTAGTAAAGCCTAAACATTCAGTTCTAGACATCTTTTAGCTTTTCACTATAACAGCTTAGCTTCAGCACTTCATCAATGAGGTTAAGGTAGTACTTTGAATAATTATGATGAATTATCCTCAAAACATAAATTTTATTTCCAACAATTTCCCCCTTTTTGATGATGCCAAAACTCTCCTTAAAAGAAAAGCTTAAAGATCAAAACAATGTAAAACTGGAAAACTGGATTTCATTAGAATGAGCAAAAACTGGAATAGTTACATTTAGTCCAAACAATTGTGATTAAAGACTAAGCTGTTTCTTAACTGAATTAAACATCTTCTCCTTGTCCTACAGATGATATTCATTTTCTAGCTTGGTGTCATCCTTTGAAAATGTCCTGTTGTAATCAACTTGACTTCCTTCTTTCCATCTTCTCTATAAAAGTAGCTTTGGTTAGACTGATTCTTTCAATTAGTATTTTTCAAATCCGACTACATCAGCTTTCATTTGTTCAGACTTGTCTTTAATCTTCAGTTTGTCATCAATCCTCTGATTTTTCTTATATAGTGCCATTTTTTACTTTGAGAATATATCAGATAAAAAGTAGTTTAAGGATTCCTCAATTGTCATATCCTTGTACTTGGCTTTGATAGGATTGTGATCTTTGACAAACTGCATCCACAGATCTTTTGTAAGAGTAGCTCTCCGTTCTCCTGGTTGACTGTATTTCGCAATGAGTCGCTCATCGCTTAGTTCTTTCCTTAAGAACTTTGGATCTGATTTGTATCTTTGCAATTCTTCTTCAAGTCGCTTCATCTCTTTAAGTAACTTCAGCTTTTCTTCTTCAACTTCCCCCTTTTTGGCATCATATAACTGATCTACCAAAGCATGGGTTGCCTGTTGGTCGGCTGATATACATTGCTGAGAAGTAAGTACTTCCCTAAGCTGAGTTTCTAACCCGTAGATATGCTGATTCATGTGACAATAAGCCTGAGAATGAGTTTCTCGATCTACCGTGGTTGAGTCTTCTAGTTTCTGTTTTAGTAACAGAATTTCTGAAGCAGAACTTGAATTGGATTTGTGGATCATCTCTAGTCTAGCATGAACTGAGACATCTGTTCTAGTTCTATAATCGAGATATCCAGAAATATTTGATAGAAGGCCATTTTGTGCATTCTTGTGACTGAGCACAATCTTCAAATTTTCATGAACTTTGGCCAATTCATCCTTTGTTAGGATGTCAGAAGGATCATAGGTCATTTCAGGTTGATCCTTGGGTGAGTGATGTCTTCAATAATCATCGCTTGTCGATTATCGGTTGCATCACCGTTGGCCGAGTGTCGGTTGTCCGTTTTCCAACCGGCAATTCTTCTTGCTGACTTACAGTTTGCGTGGCTAGAGGTTGAGGTTGAATTTCTGAATGCAAAACTGTAGTTACATCAGCTTCTTTTCTCGTATGATTATCTTCATCATCATCTTTTTTCTTTGAACTTTCTTTGGGAGCAGAGGATGTGGCTGATTCTCTCCTTTGAGCTAGTTCAGTAAACCTCTTAAACCAGCTTTCTAGAAACTCTGATATAGGAAATAAAGAATATAAATCTTCGATTTCCAATTTCTCCAAGGGTAACTTCTCTTCCGTCTGTAGACTAGCATCACGGGAATCCTCTGGTTGAAGCTTCATCTTCATTAGTCTAACAATCTTATCAGCTTCAAAACCTGGGGCCAATTTTATCCCTGTATCTTCAGTTGTCAGTTGTTGTTGGTGTTCCCCCTCAGTTGGTGCTGTCATACTTGAGGTTGCTGGGTATAAACATTTTACAACTGATCTTTCTTGCGCTGAGTCTGCCTTTCGCTTGATTCCTCTGTGTTCAGCTTCCTGCTGTGTCACAGTCTTCTGACTCGCTTCAGGTTGGGAAGTTGTTCCCGTTTTTGCTGCGATTTCCTTTGTAGTTTCAGCTTGCTTTGCCTGCTTCCCTTCCTTGAGTCTTTCCAGGTAGAATTGGATGATTCCACTGAGTGTTTTCTTCAGTCGAAATCTACCAACAGTTGCCTGTCCTTCAGCTTGAGCTCTATATACATTGTCTAATTCGGCTAAATGCTGCTTCTTTATCTGATTGACTACATAACCTGCCCAGTTGAATTCTATTTCATCCCAAATTATGTTCATCGGATAAATGTTCTCTTCGGATAGTGTACTAACTCCTTTGGATTTTCCAATCACATTTTTTCTGAGCCATCTGCTGAGGTGCGCAAATTCTGGCTTGATATTGTCAACATGACTATCAACTTTGACTGGTTCCTTAGAGAAGGTAAGTTGCTTCATAAAAGCTTCTTTTTGCAAATGTATAGTAGCCAAATCTATTGATGTCACAGATGAATCCTTGAACCCGAATAATGACTTCATAACTCTTTCATTTATAGCAATACGATCTCCACGGACTGTAGTGATCAGAGAGTTTCTTACCAATCGCATGTTCTCCCAAAATTGTAGAATCCCTTCCATATCTCGTGGTTCGTTGAATTTAACTTCTAGGAGATTCCTGAGACCTAGTTGTTTCTCGATTTTATCACAAATCCAACTTGCTGACAGAGTGTTGTTGCACATCGCTTCATAGATACTGAATGAAAATTCATCTAACTCTGTGATCAATCTTTCTTGTTTTGATTTGTCTGAAGTGGCCATATTTTGGTGTGAATGCAAAGATAAATTGATTTTGAAGAGTCTGATTCTATTTTTAGGAGAGAGATGAAGAGTTTGAAATTTGATTGGAGATAATATGAACGAGGGTTGAATAAATAGGTAGGATAGTTTGGCGGTTGAGTAGTACAACTTTTCAAATTCCATGATGGTTTGGGTAACCAATGTATGCACTGTTCTGACGGTCGTGGGGTGTACACGCAATATTCTGACAAAAGGAACTGCAGTAATTAAATGCGATATAACCGTTGTCGCTTTTATCTTATCAATCCTTGACTTAAGTTGACTGAGATAGAAATTGAGACTAACGTCAGTTTGTAGATATAACTTTTAGTTTTCATCAAATTAGTCAGTTTCAGTGACGTCTGTCAGTTTCCGTTTTAGTTGATCAGTTTGAAATTATTGATGTCAATGATTAATCTGTTAAGTGAGCGCACCCATCATAACAAAGATTAATCCCCTTGACGAATTACTGGCTTAACTGATTTCAACTGACTTTGATTATTCCTAATTCAGTTCTTAGTTTGGCAAATCTGTCTTTGTCCAGTGGCTTTGTAAAGATATCTCACTACCGATCTTCGCAGGTACATAAAGAACCGTGATATCCTTTTTCTCTACATGATCTCTTATGAAGTGGTGACGTACATCAATGTGCTTTGTCCTTGAGTGTAAAACTGGATTATCAGTGATTGCAATTGCACTTGTGTTATCACACATTATGGGAATCATTCCTTCTTCTATCCCATAATCTCTTAATTGCTGTCTAATCCATAAAACTTGAGCACAAAAACTTCCAGCTGCGATGTATTCAGCTTCAGCTGTAGAAGTTGAGATTGAGTTTTGCTTTTTGCTAAACCATGACACAAGTATATTTCCTAGTAACTGACATGTTCCTGATGTGCTTTTTCTGTCCACTTTGCATCCAGCATAATCTGAGTCTGAATAAGAAATTAGCTTGAACTCTCATTCTCTTGAATACCAAATTCCAACTCCATCTGTGTCTTTCAGATATTTCAATGTTCTTTTCACAACTGTGAGATGACTTTCTTTTGGTTTTGACTGAAATCTTGCACATACACCAACAGTAAAAGATATATCTGGCCTACTTGTTGTAAGATAAAGTAAGCTTCCAATCATCCTTCTGTAAAGTGTTTGATCAACATCTTTGCCTTCTTTGTCTTCATCTAATCTGATGTTGGTCCCCATTGGTGTAGAGATTCCAGTTGATTTTTCCATACCAAACTTTTTGATAAGTTCTCTTGTATACTTGGTTTGGTGAATGAAAATTCCATCATCTAATTGTTTAACTTGTAATCCAAGGAAGTAATTCAATTCTCCCATCATACTCATTTGGAATTTGCTTTTCATCAAACTTGCAAATTTCTCACATAATTGTTCATCTTCCGATCCAAAAATGATGTCATCAACATAAATTTGAACAAGTAGAGTATTTTCACCATTTTTCATTCTGAATAAATTTTTGTTTATAGTCCCTTTGATAAATCCATTATCCACTAGAAACTGAGACAAGGTTTCATACCAAGCTCTTGGTGCTTGTTTTAGTCCATAAAGAGCTTTATTTATTTTGAAAACTTTATCAGCTTGATCTTTGATCTCAAATCCAGGTGGTTGTTGAACATATACTTCTTCTTCAAGAATTCCATTTAAAAATGCACTTTTAACATCCATCTGGTAAACTTTGAATTTCTTATGAGCTGCAAAGGCAAGAAATAATCTGATTGCTTCTAATCTTGCAATTGGTGCGTAGGTTTCATCAAAATCTATGCCTTCTGCTTGAGAGTATCCCTTAGCTACAAGCCTAGCTTTGTTTCTGATAATATTCCCATCTTCATCAAGTTTGTTTCTGAAAACCCATTTGGTTCCTATGATATTGACATGAGCTGGTCTTTCTACTAATTCACATACTTGATTTCTTTCGAACTCGTTCAGTTCTTCTTGCATAGCTAATATCCAATGTGGGTCTTTCAAAGCTTCTTCTATTTCCTTAGGTTTAGATTGTGATAGGAAACATGCAATCATTGCATCTAGTTGATGTCTAGTTCGAACGCCAGTTTGAGTATCACCAATTACTTGTTCTTCAGGGTGATCTCTCATCCATTGATACGTGGGTGTCTGTATCAAGGGGTTTATATCTTGTTCGACTGGTTCTTCAGGAGCTGGTTCTTGAATTTCTTCAGTTGGATCAAGAACATGTAGTTCAGGTGTGGTTTGTTGAGTAGTTTGAAACTGAGACTGATCTGGATTTGAACATTCTGAAATTTGTAGTCTCCCAATGTCAACAATAACCGGTTCTCGGCAAGACCGGTAACCGAGACCGAGAACGGTTCTCGTCCGTCTTTCGCTTGTTTCACCAGGGAAGTTTGGTTCATCAAATACCACGTGAATTGATTCTTCATGCTTGAGTGTCCTTTTGTTTAATACTCTAAAAGCTTTGCTGACACTTGAGTAGCCCAGAAAAATTCCTTCATCAGCTTTGGCCTGAAAAACATGAAGTTGATCTTTCCCATTGTTGTGTATGAAACATTTGCTTCCAAAAGCATGAAATTAGGAAACATTTGGTTTTCTTCCATTCCAAATTTCATAAGGAGTGTTCTCATGTCTTTTGTTCACGAGAGCTCTGTTTTGTGTATAACAAGCTGTGTTAATTGCTTCTGCCCAATATCTTTCAGGTAGTTTGGCTTCACAGATCATAGTCATCCCTGCTTCTTTGAGTGTTCTGTTCCTTCTTTCAGCTACACCATTCTATTGAGGTGTTCTTGTGGCAGCCAGTTGGTGTAAAACACCATTTTCTTCACAATATTCAATAATCACGCTGTTGAGGAATTCTGTTCCCTTATCTGATCTTATTTTCACAACTGATACTCCTTTCTGATTCTGAAGTCTCTTGAGTAATTCTGTAAGTCTTTGCTTAGTCTCACTTTTCTTGGTTAAGAAATTTACCCAAGAGTACCTTGAAAAATCATCTACTACTACCAATGTATACTTCTTTCCACTGACACTAATTGGTGTAATAGGTCCAAATAAATCCATGTGTAATAACTCCAGATGTATGGTTGTTGAATGCTGAGACTTGGTCTTGAAACTTTCTTTTGTTGACTTTCCTTGTTGACAAGTGTCACATAAGCTGTCCTTCTTATATGATATTTCCGGTAGTCCAGTGACTAATTGTTTCTTAACAAGTGTGTTGATGTCATCAAAGTTGAGATGACTTAGTTTCTTGTGCCATAACCAACTGATTTCTGATTTGGTATGCACAAGAAAACAAGTTTCAGCAACGGTTGTTGTCCAGTCCACTACATACATATTTTCTTTTCTTCTTCCGGCTAAAACAACTTGATAAGCTGATTCGCTGATGACAACGCAGAAGTCTTTGTCAAAAGTAACTTTGTACCCCATATCACAGAATTGACTGGTGCTGAGTAGATTGTAGTGTAATCCTTCTACATAAGATACATTCTTGATTGTAAGTCCATTCCTGATTAAGGTACCATAACCTTTGGTGTATCCAGACTTGTCTTTACTTCCAAAATTAACCTTTGGTCCATCTTTTGCAATAAAATTACTGAGACAATCTTTGCTCTTTGTCATATGCCTAGAGCAACCACTGTCAAAGTACCATATGTCCTGCAGTAAAAATTAAATAATTTTAGGTACCAAACTCAGTTTGGGTCCATGGGGGTCAGTTGTCAGTACAACTCTGGGGATATATCCTTTAGATATTCTTCGGATATTGTTGCACTTGTTTTCATACATGTAAGCCACACTCCCATAGTGTCTATGTTGGGATTGTGTCTTATTTATATGATCTCTCAGATCTTTTGACTAAAATTTATTTCCATCATGCTTTCTATTAAAACTTGAATAATAACCATCATTCCTTTTGTACTGAGATCTGGGCTGATCTTGGTACTGAGGCTTTTTCTGAGAACTGCGATTAGCTCTCTGCAGATTTTTGAACTGAGACTTGTGATAAGTTCTCTGTCTGGAATGATTGTCATTGTTAGTTTTATTAGTAGGTGCAATAAAATTCCAATCATCAGTGGGATATAATCTTCCTTTCCCCCTAAATGTGTGAATCTTTGAATGATTGACATTCTTGGATTTACTTTGATTGTAATTTTTCTGGTTCTTGACTTGATTGGTTTTTGTGAACCTGGTAGATGATTTCCCAGTTTGGTTTTCTTGAGATACAGCTGATTTACCATTTGGTTTACCCTTGTTGGTAGATCCAGTTGATTTGTCCTATGTGATACTGGCTTTATTGGTTCAACAATTTTCTCAGTTTGAGGAAGCCGTTCAGCTACAAACTTAATACCAGTTTTGGTGCTAGGTTTGGCAGCTTTGCTGGTTCCATTCTTATAAGATTGCTGTGTATCAAATCCTAAGCCCGTCTTGTCTCCATACGGTTTTCCTGATTTGAATCCGGTAACTGAACTTGATTGAGCAAATGATTCGGTTCTGCCGCCGATGCGATGAGGGCTCGATCTTGAATCTTTTCTTTATCAGTTTTAGTCAGTTTCAACATTTTTATTTCAGACTTCAATCTTTCAACTTCAAGAATTAGATTCTCCTTCTCAGCTTTAATTGATTCATAACCAGCTTGAATAATTACCAGCTGATTCATCAATTCGTCAAGAGTTTCTTCTAATTCTAGATTTTTTGGATTGGAGTCAGCAGTCGAAGAACATGCATTTTGCATGGAAATTTGAGCTGAGGAATATTTAGAATTGGATTCACATACCTCATTTGGATCTTCCATGTGTGCCATTAAAGCTGTGTCATCTGATAGTCTTTCAGTACCAGCTTCATAATCTGACTCATCTCCAGCAAGGAGTGCTCTTCTACCAATTCTTCTTGGTGGAGTCTCCTTGGTCAGTTCTGGACATTCAGCTTTATAATGTCCAGGTTTCTTGCAGTTGAAACAGAGATATTCATCATCTTTTTTTTTTCTCGGGAGTCCTCTTGATGAACTTCTGAGTGACTGGGTGTCCACTCTTCATTCTTCGAATTCTGTTCATCATTAGAGCCATCTGTTCTTCCATTTCATCCAATTCATGAAGATTGCTTGATGAGTTTTCTTGAATGTCATTTGATGCTGCTGCAAGTGCTGTGGTCTTTGGTTCCTCCAAAGCTTTGATTATTGCAGCTGTGCTTATAAAATCTTCGCTAAATTCATAAGCTTTCAAGTCTGAGAAGATTTTGAATGAATCCTCTATGTCAAGTCTTCTAGATTCTTCCATAGCAGTGACTTTCATTTTCCAGCACATTGGTAATGCCTTCAAGATTCTTGTGTTGATAACTTTCTTTGAGTACTCAATCTTGAGTAGATCTAGTTCATCCATGATAGCACTGAATCTTGTTTCAATTTGGTCAATGGTTTCTCCGGATTTCATCTTGAAATTCTCAAACTTTTGTTTTGCAACAGAAATTTTATTTTCCTTGATTGAATCTGTTCCTTCACAAACAAGTTGTAGTTTGTCCCACATTTCCTTGGCAGTTGTGCATTCTTTCACCTTTAGGTACATGTTGCTGTCAAGAGTTCTGAGGATAAAATCCATAACAACATTGTTGAGATTGTTTCGCTTGCGATCATCACTAGTCCATTCGGATTTGGGTTTTGCAACTCAAACTTGCTCTCCACCAACAGTTTGCATGTGAGTGATCTGGATTGGTCCATCAGTGAGTACATCCATCATTTCATCATGAGTAGCTGCTAGAAAAGCCTGCATACGACGTTTATATTCGTCAAATCTGTCCATGTTGCACATAAGCATTTGTCTCGCATATTGATTGTTATCCATTGTGAGTGAGTGAAGATAGATAGTAAAATTAGTGGAACTGAGTTTTCAAATGAGAACAACTAGAGAAGATAATAGAGCAAGTGATATCTTGTCAAATAAACACTGCTCCAATACCAATTGTTGGTCCCTTGGAAAGGCTAACACAAGTTTAGAGGGGGGGGGATAAACTTGTCACCAAAACCTTTCCCTAAGCTGGATTTTAAACAAATTATGGTTCAGTTAAAACTTGTGTGGAGTTAAGCTGACTGAGTTGAGTTTAAGTCAAACTGACTTAACCAAAACTGAGTCAACCGGCAGCGGATATGATTCTAGCCTTTTTCTTGATCTTGTTATTCTTTTATGAAAACTGAGTGTGGTAAACTGAATTCTGATGAATGTCAGTTTGTGAACTGTATAACAATCAATTATCAAAATGCTATAAGTAAATGCTGAGTAAATAAATGCATAAAGTAAATATGGCAAATATTATAGAGGTTCCAGGTGATGTAATCCTGTACGTCCTCTATTCCCCTGTGGTGCGGAGGAAAATTCCACTAGAACTTCTTGAGGTGAACTGTTACAAAAAGACCTAAACAATAGTCCTTGGCTAATCCCTAGCTTCACTATCTAAACAGTTGTAGAACAGGTAGAATTGTTGTTCTTCAATTGCATGAACACTGGTCCTTAGAGGGTTGAATTGCCTCTTCACCAGCTACCACCATAAACACGATCCGCCCGATCGCTCGTAACAACCGTCCTTGATAAAACCTTCCTGGTTTGCTTCACAGTCTAAACCTTTGATATAGAATCAAGGTTGGATTAAGAATCAATGAATTGATTCCTGTTTGTGGTTCTTCAAAGTGTCTAATTCTTGATAAATTCTTGGTAGCTTGAACACTTGAAGAAATTCTTGATATGATCTTGTGATAGCACAGAGATGATAGCAATTCGAATGATTAATGCACACGTTAATTCTTATTAAATCTCTCTGTGTTTCTAATTGTTGTGTTTTTATCCTTGGTGCAAAGTCCTCTATTTATAGTGTGACGTCCAATGTTCATTTGGCTTGAATTCGAATGTATCAACGTCTATCTTGTAACGGATATATTTTGTGACCGTTCTGCTGTGTCAGTAACTCATCCAATAAAATTGCTTCCTTCATAACGTTCGATTGTACTATCAGTTTATCGGATGACTGACATATAAAACTGAGTTTCCTTATCATTTTTATACTGAGATTATCACTTGTCGGTTTCTTCACTGACTTGGAGCATTAACTGAGATTTTACTCTGCTTTAAATATCAGTACTTCAGTTTTTCATCTGATTATAATTGACTTAATCAGAGTACACCATGACTCATTATCTTCTAAAAATTCATTGTCCTTATGATTCTTAGGTCTTCATACAAGATCCATAAAGTCAGTTCAGGTCACCACAATCTTGCCTGAAGTCTTACTTTACTGTCTCGACGTAGTCTTCATAACTGAGTTTGATCCATCGCTTCTTCAATCTTCTATAACCGAGTCTCGTGACCCTCGGTTCTTCGCCCTTCGAATAAGCCAACGAGTTTTTAGCCCTCGCGAACTTATCTTCTTCGGTTTCATATAGGTGTAGTCCGGGTCGGTCCCGTTTATCATGATGATTTCCGCTTTTCTAAACGACTTCCGCTTTTCGCTTTACGACACACTAACTATTACGGTGCTTGTCTGATGTAACCTATACAAATATCAGACTTTAGTAAAGCCTAAACATTCAGTTCTAGACATCTTTTAGCTTTTCACTATAACAGCTAGCTTCAGCACTTCATCAATGAGGTTAAGGTAGTACTTTGAATAATTATGATGAATTATCATCAAAACATAAATTTTATTTCCAACAGGTGCCGGTTTCACCTGGGCTCTCCCCTTTATTAGTGGCCACGTCCTTGAGCTCTCCACCATCACCTCCAGATTCGTCATTTATCTCCTCATCCTCAGGAGCTTCTCTCTCCACCGCCTCCATCATTGAACGCAAATTAACCTCATTGACTGGCGGAGGATTCCATACAGACAGATCATCTTTCCTACACTAAACTACAAAATCAGATAGCTGCTGGTGTAAGGAAGATCAGGATGATGGACTCGTAAAGAAGCATCAAGATGGGGTGTAAGTTGCCAATCAAGCAAGGTATCCAAATTGATCACCCCAGCCCCGAAAGCTGACCTAAAGCACTGGGCCTCATGAAAGAACCCTTGATCATAGTCCTGCTCCCGGGCAACCCTCAATTCCTCAAGATGCTTTTGCAGATCTTTATCAGCGTCGTTCAACTCTTCCTTGAGGTGATCGATCCTCTTTTGGCTCTCTGCACACTTAGAGACGGCTCCGTCCCTTTGAACCTCAGCAGACCTCAGCAACTCGCTGACCTCCTGAGCTTTCTTGGCATTGGCCGTGCTATCAATACGAAGCTGGGCAAGTTCGGCGTGATCATCAGTGGACTGCTTCTCTGCCCCTGCGTCCCTCTTCTCAGCCCCTGCGTCCCTCTTCAGCCTTTTTTAACATCACTTTCAAGTCATAAATCTGTTGAAGGAGTTCAGTTTGTACCGCGTCATGCTCATACTCAGACTGAAAAAGCTCGGTTCCAAGCTGAAAAAGAAAGCGTCAACGCAATGCAAACATCAAAACCAAAGAGAAGCACAAACAAAACAGAAAATTACTTACCTCACTAGTGAAAACTCCAAGTAATCCGATGGCACCAGCCAGGCGCTGGGATCGTCTCGACGAACCCACAGTTGTGGTTGAAGCGTGATGGGAGTCAACTTTACGTGATTCCGGTGCATTTTCCACCCCCGTTTATCCCACTTTTAGCACATTCTCGGTGTTTTTAAACCGTTTTTTGGGTAATATCGTGAGTTTATAGCACGGGGAGTAAATCCGTCGCTTTGATGGTTTACTACCTCTTTTTAGTGACATTAACCCATTCCCGAGCACTTTTACCCTCCGGAATTGTTTGTGTGTGTTGTTCGTTCATGAGATTGTAGGGTCTAGGTGTCACGAGAACCCGGAAGGCGAAGATTTATGATGAGAAGTATGATCAAGGTGCAAAAATGAGCCAAGGAAGAAGAAAAATGAAGAAAAGGAAGAAAAATAGGTGGTATCTTCATGCTACGTTCTGTTCATCAGCAATTTGACCTATGATGGAGGCATTTTCTGGTCATGGACTCTTCATGAAAGTTGTATATAATTGAAAGAGCTTTCCAACGCATTTTGAATCACTCAAATCGGAGTTATACACGAGAAGATATCATGGTTTTACTGAAGCCAGAAAGCTGCCAAATCTCAAACGCACGTTTGAGACTTTCAAACGTGCGTTCGGAACTGTTTTTTTGGTACAGAGAGTTATGGGCTGAAACGCGCGTTTGGGAACCTCCAAACGTGCGTTTGGGGTCATTTTCTGCAGATTTTGGCCCCTATAAATACCCATTTCCATCGAATTTCATTAGCTTCTTCCTCCCTCTCTTAGCAAAACTATACCCACTCTCTAGCACGAATTTTGTAATGGATTATTCCACTTTCTCTTAGCTTAGATTAGTTTAAACATAGTTAGATTCTACTCTTTCCAAGCTCAAATCTCAATTCCAAACTCAAAGTCTTCATCTTTTAATTACATCTCTATTTTGTACTTTTTGGATCTCAACTCGAATTTCTTCAAATTAATGGTAAATTTCTCTTCTCTTTTACTTATTATGGCTTTCATTTACTTTTTTTATGTATGTTTTGATTAGTATAATGAGTAGCTAATCCCTTTTCATAGTCGAATCATGTGAAATTTGGTGAAATCACCCTTTGGGTGATGAAATTGGGAGTGGGTAGTGCTTTTTATTGTTTAATCTTGCTTGTTTCATGTCTTAGAACTTGTTATAACGATTTGGGCTAGATTAGCTACCTAGGTCAAAAATCACACACATCAATCTTGAGAGTTGTTCGATAGAGAGATGTGGGAAAAGGGGTTCTAAGATCGCGGCGTAGACTCGGCTTAGTTGTTAAGCCCGAGCCCAATGCGAGGTTACTCGTTTTCACGTTTAAGCGGCTCTAGTGCATATCATGTCTTGTTAGTGAATCTTCTAAAGGGAAGGGTAGTTAACATGGCATAGGGTGTTAAATGAGAGTTGTTCGAGATCTTAGCACCGAATTAGGAGCACGCACCCGTGAGATCGTTTGCAAGGGTTCGTTTGTTTTAATGCACACTCCCGGTTTTGTCTATCCTTAGGGTTGAAATTAGCTATTTGGATCATGGTTTGGCTATGTCCCTCTCCCTTAGTTAAACTTCGTTAATAATCGCTTTAGTAGTTGTTGTAGTAATTAACCTTTTCAACCATCGATTTTCCTAGACTAAGTTTGAAGTTTGCTTTGGTATTCACAACCATATTCCTTTGGGTTCGACCTCGTACTCCTGTAGCTATGCTAGCAATCGACCCGGTACACTGCCGGTTAGAGAGTTAGTTTACCCACGGTTTCGAGTCTTTATAAATTGTTTTTGTTTGGGTAAATTTTAGCTCAATCAAAATGGCGCCGTTGCCGGGGAATATGTTTTTGTGATATCTTGTAAGTAATTCGAAAGCTTAGGCCTAGGTTGTTTTTTTTTTCCTTTTTTTTTTCTCTATGATGGCTTTTTGTTGAAAAGTCACACCACCTATTGCGGTGGTGGGGGTGACTAGATACCGTGATTGTGTTCTTGTTGTTTTCTGAGATCTTGCAGCTTGAGCTTAAATGGATGGATTTTTCGATCAATACTACTCACCTGAACAACAATACCCCTACCAACCTCAGGCACCTGAACAAAGTTATCAACAACAGTTCTTGCCTCAGCCTCAATATCAACAGCAGAGTAACCAAGGTTCATGGGCTTATCAGTGCTTTAGTGCATGCCAAAGTCAAAATTATGGTTATTCAAGTTATGAGCCACAACATTATGAGGGTTGTCCGAACCCTAGTGCTTATCAGGATTACGGTGTTCATACTCAACGTGTTGATAGCTTCACCCAGATTCAACCACTTGATCAGAGTTTGGCATGGCAAGATGCCTACTACTCACCTCCAATGAATCAAAGTCGGTATGATCGCTTTCCCCCATTCCACAAGAAGACTTCACCGACATTCAAATAGAGCGGATTAATTTTTTATTGAACGAGAGTTTGATTCAAATGAAGAAGGATATGCAAGAGTTCGATAGAAGATTTGACTCCGACGTAAGAAATCTTGAAGACCGGATGGGGCAATTGATTGAAAAGAGGAGGCATGAGAAAGAGGAAGAGACATGTGCAGTAGCGGTGGTCCGGGATGATGATGTTATCACTGAAAAAGTTCAGGTTGAGAGTGAGGTTGATGATTCAGTTTGCCATGATGAGATTTCTGAGCCAGATAGTGAGTTGGGATTGCTCATAGTGCCACCTCCTATTGCGATATTTGATTATGGAAAGTTTCACGTTCTACCTATTGCACCTTCACCCCTTGAGATGAAAATTGATCATACCTTGGTGGAATGTGTGGTGGAACCGACCATTGTTATGACTGAGCAAGAATTTTTTGGTGATGAAGATAGCTCGTTTTGGGATGAAGAGGAGTTGCAAGACTTGGAAATGGAGGAGGTGCAACTTTTATCTATTACACTGTCTCCCGATGAAATACGAAATGATGACTTGGAGGGGTGTACGATAGATTTGAGCACACTGCTTGTTTGATGAGACACAATTAGAGTCGGAAGAGAAATCGGATCGCCCATTTCACCCTCACTCCCAATTGAAGTAAATGAAGATGTCGTTATGAAGAGTGAGGTGAAATCGTATGAGATCGAAGAGCCATTTATGGTAGAGCTACCGGGAGAAGTGGAGATTATTAGCATGCCTGTCCCGGATTATTACACTCTTCCATCTTGTGTTGATGAGTATTATGCGATTGATTTTGCGTACTTACCGGTAGATGGAGCTCATAGAATTTGTAAAAAGAGACAACTACCATGGAATGGCAATTACAAGAAGAAGGTGATGAGAGATTTTGACAAAAGAGGATTCCCGAGTTGGGAAGAGGTAACATCGAGGGCCATGAGAGGTAAGTTTCTACCGAACTCGGTTTTCGTGATGCTTGCTATTTTTAGTCTTCTTGAGTTGTTGATCTTTTTGAGCTCGATTTTGGTTGATGGTTTTGGTGATACTTGTTTGAAATAAAATATTTGAATCATTATTTTGAGTCTTTTGTGGTATGAGTCCGTTTAGTGCTACTACGTCGATGCTAATGACGTTAAACAAAGCACTTCTACCTTTTCTCGCATGTGCCAATAGTATAACTTTGAAAAAATTGGCACGGTATAAGTCATCCCGTCGAGCCAACGACGTAAAACAAAGGCGCTTGGGGAGGCAACCCACCTTTTTGGTAGTAACAATGTGTTTGGAGTGGTCTTTGGGTGCAAGTGGGGAGAGTTTTGTATTAAAAGAGAGGTTGGGGTGAGAATTTCCTTTTGGTTCTGGCTTTTGTACGTAGACGGGGATATTTTTTATGTGAGCCTCTGTGGCTTTATTTTATGCATGGATGCCCTGTTTTTCTTTTGATTATCTTTACATCCAAAGTGCGATTCCCGTCTAGTATGCTTGATATGCTTCGAGTCGTTATTTGTGGCATGGCTTCTATTTTTTATATATCTCGTATCTATCACCATCTTTTGGCACGTGGACTTTTCCCGTGCATGTGTTTGCCTTGGTTTTTGTTTCTATGGTTTTAGATACTCGAGATGGAGCTTACTAGAAGATGTCACGTGGGCTACTATTGCACCTTTCTCGCCGGGTTTTGATCAAACAAACCTAAGTCTTTTACTCTTTTATCTCTCACACACTGAGGACAGTGTTTCGTTTAGGTGTGGGGTGGGAGACTTAGCCGTTTTCTTGGTTTTGTTGTTAAATGTGCTTGGCTTGTGGTATGCTTAGCCTATGACCGGGCTCGAGTCAATTTTCGGGTAATTTTTTAAAATTTTTCAAGGGCTTCCAACACCGTGTTGTATGTGTTATTTCCATATTCAAGTGGTAACCACCTTAGTAGGGCCCCGAACGTGTACACTGCGGTTTGATATTATCTTGAGAATGGAGTTTATTATTTTCACGCAAGCTACACTTTGCGCACAATTTGATTACTACCACCTCTCATACCACTAGTCTCGAGGCGAAATATAAAGGTTCACCTAAGTAGGATACGGGATGACGGTTATGGCGTCTCTTTGACCAACCAGAGCCAAATAAGCCTTATCCTGAAACGTTAGACCTTCGTAGCCCCTCTCAGCCTTGATAGAATGGTCTGACCACCATTCATTTATAGCCGTTTTGTTACTTAGTCAGAAACCTACCTTGAGCCTTAATTATGGTCACATTTCCTTCATTTACACCTTACGAGTGGACTTAGTCTTTTGTTAGGCCACACTTGCCAAGGCAAGTGTGGGGTGGGGGGAAATGATGTTTTGATGGGTTGGTGTTTTCTTGGTTTGGAGCTATAAGGAGAAGAGGAGCTAAGTTGGTCCTAGTGTTTGGTTTTGGCCCAAAAAGAAAAGAAAAATCCGTGAAATTCTTCATTCTTCCTTTAAAATAAAATAAAAAAAACAGAAAAAGAAAAGAGAACTCAATCAATCAAAGTTCAAAATAAATTAGAAAGTTCTCAATGAATAAGAGTTTGGAGTTTATAAAATAAAGGGTTGGAATCAGAGTGTTGAGCTCAAAAGTTATACTTATGGTGTTGGAGTTGGGATAGTGAGATAGGTGCTAATGTATTCGATCTCACCTCATAACACTTGAAATATAGTTGAGTGAGGCAATGAGTTCGGGTATGTTAGTATCCTATGGTTCCCAAGTGCTTAAAATAATCAAAAGGAGTTTGGATGGTTTGTATGGTAGAGATAAGGTGGTACACTTGTTGATTAGGTTCACTCGTACTCCTTTTTCTCCAGTTCCCAAAATATCCTTTTCGATTAACCGGAATTACCCTAGCCTAACGTTATAACCCTTCAAGTCCTACCCGATCGTGTCCAAACTTAGTGACCTTGATTAGTGGAGAGGCTAGTGGGTATGAAACGGTTGGTAGACTTTTGGTCGGGATTCAAGCCCCGACAATCACTTTGAGCACTTGGCTTTAGCTTGGCAACACACACACTCTATTTTCTTGATAATGTTATACCGGTGTGTATATGTTCGTGTTTCTTACTTTGTGGTAACCTCGAGAGTGTGAGTAGTAGCACCTACATCACAAAGTTGAATCCCTTGGTTGGTTTTAAAACGCCTAATTTACTCGAGGGCGAGCAAAGGCTAAGTGTGGGGTGGTTGATGGGAGTCAACTTTACGTGATTCCGGTGCATTTTCCACCCCCGTTTATCCCACTTTTAGCACATTCTCGGTGTTTTTAAACCGTTTTTTGGGTAATATCGTGAGTTTATAGCACGGGGAGTAAATCCGTCGCTTTGATGGTTTACTACCTCTTTTTAGTGACATTAACCCATTCCCGAGCACTTTTACCCTCCGGAATTGTTTGTGTGTGTTGTTCGTTCATGAGATTGTAGGGTCTAGGTGTCACGAGAACCCGGAAGGCGAAGATTTATGATGAGAAGTATGATCAAGGTGCAAAAATGAGCCAAGGAAGAAGAAAAATGAAGAAAAGGAAGAAAAATAGGTGGTATCTTCATGCTACGTTCTGTTCATCAGCAATTTGACCTATGATGGAGGCATTTTCTGGTCATGGACTCTTCATGAAAGTTGTATATAATTGAAAGAGCTTTCCAACGCATTTTGAATCACTCAAATCGGAGTTATACACGAGAAGATATCATGGTTTTACTGAAGCCGAAAAGCTGCCAAATCTCAAACGCACGTTTGAGACTTTCAAACGTGCGTTCGGAACTGTTTTTTTGGTACAGAGAGTTATGGGCTGAAACGCGCGTTTGGGAACCTCCAAACGTGCGTTTGGGGTCATTTTCTGCAGATTTTGGCCCCTATAAATACCCATTTCCATCGAATTTCATTAGCTTCTTCCTCCCTCTCTTAGCAAAACTATACCCACTCTCTAGCACGAATTTTGTAATGGATTATTCCACTTTCTCTTAGCTTAGATTAGTTTAAACATAGTTAGATTCTACTCTTTCCAAGCTCAAATCTCAATTCCAAACTCAAAGTCTTCATCTTTTAATTACATCTCTATTTTGTACTTTTTGGATCTCAACTCGAATTTCTTCAAATTAATGGTAAATTTCTCTTCTCTTTTACTTATTATGGCTTTCATTTACTTTTTTTATGTATGTTTTGATTAGTATAATGAGTAGCTAATCCCTTTTCATAGTCGAATCATGTGAAATTTGGTGAAATCACCCTTTGGGTGATGAAATTGGGAGTGGGTAGTGCTTTTTATTGTTTAATCTTGCTTGTTTCATGTCTTAGAACTTGTTATAACGATTTGGGCTAGATTAGCTACCTAGGTCAAAAATCACACACATCAATCTTGAGAGTTGTTCAGATAGAGAGATGTGGGAAAAGGGGTTCTAAGATCGCGGCGTAGACTCGGCTTAGTTGTTAAGCCCGAGCCCAATGCGAGGTTACTCGTTTTCACGTTTAAGCGGCTCTAGTGCATATCATGTCTTGTTAGTGAATCTTCTAAAGGGAAGGGTAGTTAACATGGCATAGGGTGTTAAATGAGAGTTGTTCGAGATCTTAGCACCGTAATTAGGAGCACGCACCCGTGAGATCGTTTGCAAGGGTTCGTTTGTTTTAATGCACACTCCCGGTTTTGTCTATCCTTAGGGTTGAAATTAGCTATTTGGATCATGGTTTGGCTATGTCCCTCTCCCTTAGTTAAACTTCGTTAATAATCGCTTTAGTAGTTGTTGTAGTAATTAACCTTTTCAACCATCGATTTTCCTAGACTAAGTTTGAAGTTTGCTTTGGTATTCACAACCATATTCCTTTGGGTTCGACCTCGTACTCCTGTAGCTATGCTAGCAATCGACCCGGTACACTGCCGGTTAGAGAGTTAGTTTACCCACGGTTTCGAGTCTTTATAAATTGTTTTTGTTTGGGTAAATTTTAGCTCAATCAAAGCGACCACATCCTCCTACACACAGCGAGAAATATACCTCGGCCTACAATGCGCCTGATCGGGCAGAGTAAATTTCAATTTTTTTAGGGGCAATACGTCGGCAATTGCAGTAGCCACCTTCCCGGCATCTCTCAACTCTAAAGGTTTTTCAGCAAACTCTTTACTCATCCATATAGCAGGGCAGTCTCGAGCACCGACAAGGCCTCTCGGGACTGGTGGCGGCTTTGGTCGGCAAGAAGCAGTCGATTCCCTCTTGCCCTGAGTAGTCAGTTTATTCGGACTATCAGTCAGTTCGATCACAGTGGCCGAAGGGGGAACCGCCTCAGGTATTAGACCTACAGAAACGGCATCGACAACTTCAAATGTGGCCACAGCCACGACACCACCCTCACTCACAGTTTTCTGGCTTTTTCTTGGGGACGGCCACGTCTCCCCCGTCGACCTACTCTTCATCAGCGGCTCCAACGGAGACTTCACCTTCGCGGCACACCTCTTCCTTTTCGGCTTGGGTATCTCCGTGGCCACCGAACCCCCCACCTCCGTGTTTAAGGGTTCATCGAGCGATGCGGCATCAGTAGACAGTGCAGACAAACTCACAGTCTTAAGCTCCACTTCTGCATTTTTAGCCAAAGAGACTTGATTCGCTTGCCTCCGCTCTCTAATATTAGCAAGCCAAGAAACCCTATCCTTAATGGCATCGACCATCTTTCCTGAAAAGAAAACAGAAGAGTCGGTATCAGATCACAAGATAAGAAATAAGGCTACAAATAAATAAGAGCCAAAATAATGAAGAAACCAGAAGCAAGCGAAGAAAATATATTACGATGATCAGTAGGCATGCGCTTCTTAGGGTTTCCGGAACAGATCTGACATCTGGACGGATAGGTCATAGAGTGATGGCACTCCGCATACCAATCTTTGTTGGACAACAATTTTAAGGGTTCGACAGCAGTAGCCCCGTCGGAGACAGAGCCAGGAATGCCTGCCAAAGCGCTGTAGGGCTGGCGAGTATCGATTAAAGATCTTCAACTAAACACCACCTCCTGATTCGCACCATCCCATCCAAGAAGGTGGTAAATTTTATCGACCAGCTCCTGCTCACAAACCTCAAGTATCTTAGAGACGGTGATCGAGTTCAATCTTTTCGTTGGCCACACTTCAAATTTGGGAAAAGCCCAACCCACGGCGGATTCGACGATCAAACCACGCTGCTCCCAATCCCTCACTTTTCTGGGGAGCCAATAAAACAGCCGACACGTATTGACTTTAGCCCGGACCAACAACAGATTGCGGGTGTCATGGGGATCGTTCATCGTAGCCTTCCTAAAAGTATAAAACTTCAAAAAAACGGGAAGAGAGGGCTCGTGTTTCAACATCCGACACAGAACAATGAAGGCCGAAATTATTTGCACCGCCCCCGGGATGAAATCGCAAGGTAGGACGGCTAGCCTATCCATCACTTCGACGAAGAAATGATAGAAAGGCAGATGCAGCCCCGCCACAAAATGATCATAAAATAATATGAGACCGTCCGTCTCTAAACGTTGACCAGCCCGATCAGTATCCACGACAGAATCACTCGACTCTGGGCGCTCCCTTGCTTGGTTAGAACCAGCGGCCACGCCATCAGGAAAGCTAGTAAAGAGGTAATCCGGGGAAATGCTATAACTGGTAAAGGTTCCCAAGGCGGCAAGGCCCTTCCGGACATCGCCATTGGCTTTCGATTTCCTTATCCATGGCGGTCATCGACTTATCATCCTCCATGGCCTCGGGGTTGTTAGGTTTGGGAGTCTTATTCTATTTCGTGCCCTCCTCGTCACCGCCTTTGCTAGCCGCAACCTTTCATGTGGATCCCCAAGCCCTGGAAACATCTTTTAGACCCCTAAGTGTGGTCCTTTCAGGGGATTTGGTTTGCTCCATAATTACCTTGTGAACAGCAGCTTTGCGGCGCTCACCTTGTGACAGCTCAGGCCGCACCAGAATCATCTCCTCACTAACACTGGCCGTCCGGCAAGAACCCGCCTCCTCATCACTCCCAGAAGCATAACTGCGGACGTCATCATTTTCATTATCACCGCTCTGAGACATCCTGTAAAAATGAAAAGGACGAGGCGGATAAGCCATCACCCGGGACAATTGAAGTCAGGCCAAGATGAGCCACCTCATCTCAACACCCCATCTTTTCGTTTCACATTCAGACACATAAGATCCCAAAAACCGAGGATAAAGGCACCAAAAGAATGCTCGAGACTAGATAATAGCAATACAGGGGCAAAAATTAAAGACCATGACGATTAAGACATACGATTGAACTCTGGAAAGTCTTAAGAATAAGGATGAAGGCGACAAGAGCATCCATGAATTCAAACCCAGTAAAAACCCAAGACGTACCATATTACCAAAAGACAGTGAAGAGCACATGCGAAACGAGCCACAAAAGCATGAGAAATCGAAAAAAAAAAGAGCGGTCTTACCTGATAACCGACGGGAAGCACGGAGAAAATGGAGAAGAATAGAACAAGCCCTCTAAAACTTCGCCGGAATTCACCTCTCCGGAGAGTTTCCACCAATAAACCACCAATAGACAATTGCCAAAAAAGTTGAAAATTCAGAAAGTGTTTATGTCAGGAACCCGTCCCTCTTATATAGGCATGGAGGTACAGATTCGACGGCCGCGATTACAACGATCTGACGGATAGGATCAAAGGCGGGAATTCCGAGTTTTGAATTTCAAAATCACCATCATTACTGTACATATGACGAAAGGACTACATCCAATCAGAGCATGCGGTGGATCGCGTTAGTTTGTCGCATCAATTAATGGTGGGAGAGAGCGCCTGAAACATGCACGTAACCGGCACGTAGGCAAGGAGGCCGATTCGAGGCCGCCACTCAACACGGCTAGGGACCAAAGGTCCCGAAACGCTGAACCCTATGAAGTTAACGCCATCCGACAAATTTCAACTTCAAATCGGCCAGGGACCAAAGGTCACGAAACGCCAAATCCTACAAATTTGAGGCTATCCGCCCAATTACAACTTCAAAACGGCTAGAGACTAAAGATCCCAAATGAGCCAAATCATACGAAGTTAAGGCGATCCGCCAAATCATAACTTCAAATCGGCTAGGGATCAAAGATCCAAAAAGAGCCAAATCATACGAAGTTAAGGCGATTCGCCAAATCATAACTTCAAATCGGCTAGGGATAAAAGATCCTAAATGAGCAAAATCATACGAAGTTAAGAGATCCACCAAATCATAACTTCAAATCGGCTAGGGATCAAATATCTCAAATGAGCCAAATCATACGAAGTTCAGGCGATCCGCCAAATCATAACTTCAAATTGGCTAGGGATCAAAGATCCCAACTGAGCCAAATCATACGAAGTTAATTGTTGGTCCCAGAGAAGGGTGAAACTATAGTCAGAGGGGGGGGGGTGAATGACTATAGTGGAGTTTCAAAAACTTTTCTTATGTTTAAAAGCTTTTGGGCAGCGGATAAGTCCCTTCTTACTTTGTTGTTTTCAAATCAGTTTAGACAATCACAGATATAGGTTATGCTCTAGACAATTTAAATAAATGCTGTAAAGTAAATTGCAGAAAGTAAATTGACACAAGGCTTATAGTGGTTCAGGGTGGTGTAATCCCTTAATCCACTCTTCTCCTGTGAAGATTGGAGGAATTCACTATTGTTTTCACAGATACAATAGTATGATTGTCCTTGGCTTCCCAAGCTTCACAATCTACAAGACTATCACTCCTTGACTGCAACAGCTTCAGTGATTCAGTCTCTTTCACTGATTTGGGCGGATAGCCTTGATCTCATGTGATTCCCCCTTAATTGGATTCTCCTTGATTTCAGTGATCGGATTTTTCCTTCAACCGTATAGCAGAGAATCTGTCCTTGATTGATCCTCTATTGATTGTGCATTTAATGCATGATCTTCTAAATCTTCAACATATATTAAATCTGATCTGGTAAGTGTTACTTCGCCGTTTTCTGAACGGTCGAGTGATCCTTCTGACTTAGCCGTTTTTGGATCTTTCTTCACCGTTTCGTCGTTACTCAGCCGAAAGTCAGTTTACTCAGCCGATTCACTGTTTCCTTCTTTGCTTCAGCTTAAGGAGAATCTTTGTACTTCACTGATCCTTGATTGGGGTGAGATCAGTGTACACCATATTTGAATATTAAGTTTCATCACTTGAAACATATCTTAGACTTATCCAAGGTCATCACAGACTTCCTTGGGTATAAGTCAGACCATAATGTTTTCATTGTATCTCTGTTGGTGCTTGGCAGGATTCACTCTGCCGAATGTCTGTTTTTACTTTGCCGTCCTACCAACTAGTACAATACTTGTCTGACTCAACTTATACAACACGTCAGACTCTAAGTAAAGACTTATACAGAGAATTCTAACTTATTTCAGGCTTGCTTTAATAGCTAGTATGGCCATCATCAAAAGACAATAAAATGTTCCTAACATTAAGGCGATTCGCCAAATCATAACTTCAAATCGGCTAGGGATCAAAGATCCCAAATGAGCCAAATCACATGAGATCAAGGCTATCCGCCTAAAACGACTTCAAGCGACTAAACTATCCGCCCATTAAAGCCGCGTCATAAGGATAGGACGCTCCACTCAAGTATGTGGATGTGAAGAACTCAAAATGATCGCCTCACGCGGTTAACAACAAGCCTGGAAGACACCATGTGAAGGGAACTTACTCCCTACCCAACACCTCGAGGTCACGGGTACGGAGTAGGGGGCCATTGATAGTCCGGCACCGCCATCCGGCCCGCGGACTCGCATACTGACCCAGAGGAATCTTGCAGGGGCAGACGAACGGGGGGCGGAAGGTGGACATATGGCTAGGCCTAGTGCAAGGCATCTTCATATTCGGATGACGGGCCTCGAAAGCGAGGCCACGGTGAATAAAATGGATAGGTGTCCAGCTTACCCAAACACAAGAGTGATGGATTCGCCAGAGATCCACTTCCCCTACATCAGGAGAGCGTGGACCGACGACACAACCAGCCGACTGAGGACATACAACGCAAGCCCGTGGATCGCGCCGCCATCACCCTGTATCGGCCCGACCAGCTACCGCAGATTTAGTTGTATTGTGTCCTTAGTTGTAATTATGTTGAACTTAGTCGGTTCCTACCCTTTAAATAGGGCTCCATATGTAACTTAAAGAAAAGAGCGGCTAATTTATAAAAGAAGGCAAAACTCTGCCAAATTCACTGTTGTATTACACCACCACCACTTTCATCAAAAATCACACAGAGCCACCATCTAACACCGCACTTACAACTCCATTACAGTTAGATATCCACCACTAAAACAACTGCTGAACACCGTGACAGTTTTCCGACGCTATCAATAATATTTTTAAATTGTGTAAGAAATACATATAAATTTTTTTAATTATTGGGTGTCGGGTGACCCAATTCACCCTTTGTGCCACCGCCCCGGACACTATATAATACACCAGGTATTATCAGTTAGACACTCCATTCTCAGTGGGTTTGTTTTGATTGATACACCCAGAACAAGGTCGTCATAGTTTGGTTAGGTCCACTTCTTTCAAAACAAAAAAAAACTGGAATGAAATACTTACACATTTTCATAGAAAATCCATGATACTTGCATTTTTCCATGTTAAATACACGATACTTGAACATTACAACATAAAATCCACGATACTTGCACATTTCTACGAAAAATACACGATACTTGCACATTTCCAGATAAAATCCACGATACTTGCACATTTCCATATAAAATCCACCATACTTGCACATATCCATAAAAAAATCCACGATACTTGCACTTTTCCACGCAAAATACACGATACTTGCATATTACCACCTAAAATCTACGATACTTGCATATTTACACACATAATATATGATTCTTGCACAAATCCATTCAAAATCCACTATAATTGCACATTTCCAAAGAAAATCCACCGTACTTGCACATTTTCATTGAAAATCCACAATACTTGCATATTGCCACGCAAAATACACGATACTTGCACATTTCCACGCAAAACACATGATACTTCCACATTCCACGTGAAATCAGTGATACTTGCACATTTTTCCATGCTAAATGCACGTACTTGCACATTTCAAGACATGATCCTTCATACTTGAATTTATCCATGCCAAATCCGTGATACTTGTACATTTTCATGCTAAATACACGTGCTTGCACATTTCCATACAAGATCCTTCATACTTGAGAATTTCCAAGCCAAATACACGATACTTGCACATTCCACAGAAAATCCACGATACTTGCACATTTCCATAGAATATCCACCATACTTGCACATTTCCATAGAAAATCCACGATACTTGCCTATTTCAATGCAAAATACATGATACTTGCTTATTCCACACAAAATACACTATACTTGCACATTTCCATAACAAAAATCCATCATACTTGCATATTTCCGTAGAAATCTATTTTACTTGCATTTTTGCACGCAAAATACAAGTTTATATGAAGTGAAGCAAGCGAACCGATTAGCAGATATATAATTATCGGGATGCCCTTCAGGTTTATACTTTCAACTACTCTACCATTTCTATAATTTGTAGTTTTAAGCCCATGATCAAGCTAAAATCTTTATTGTTTTGCAATAACTTTTCAAAGTGCATCTCGACATATGGCATTATTCTCGGAAAGTTCTTGTGTGATAAGGAATTTTAAAGTGAAATGACCGGTGGGTTGATCAGAACCATACAGTTTAGATGTTAGATGTAAACTGTGTGGCCCTGATCAATCCACCGATCACTTCGATGCATGTGGAGATACTTGAAAAAAAACTTCCCATTATTCTCCAACTTGCTTGTTGGTCAGTCTTACACAAACTTTAAATACATTAGTTAACTGTCGTAGTCCTTAAAAGAAAATATACTATTACTTTCCATGCCACAAATAAAATCATCCGGTCAAACAAAATGGCTTGAAATTAAACATAATACTACTAATTCTACTATTAAATAAGCTTGACACTATTTACTATGTAACGATATTAAGTCTTTAATTATTAGAAAACACATTTAGTCCTGTGTAAATTTTTACTCGGCAAAATGAACGATCTAAATTCTACTAATTTGGTATTCTCATATAGGGGTGTACATGGTTCGGTTCGGTACGATTAATGGTCTTACCGAGATTTTCGGTTAATTGAAATTCGATACCGAAACCGAACCGTTTGTTCTAGGTAACCGAATTGAACCGAACCAAAATATATGGTTTGGTTCGGTTCGGTTAACCGAAAATTGAAATAAAAATAACAATTCTATTCGGTTATAAACAATTTAGTTTTTATTCGAACTTTTAATTCGGTTAAAAAATTGTTCAGACATCGGTTCGGTTATATGCAATTTTTCATAAACGCTTATAATATTTTGGTTATGAAAACTAGTAATACAAGTTAATTATAGACATTTCGGTTACAATTTTCTATTCAATTTCGGTTAACCGTTCGGTTTTTTATTCGTTTCGGTTACGGATAATTCATAGAGTTATCCATAACCGAACCGAAAATTTCGGTTTCTCTATAATCCTAACCGAAAATATTATTAACCGAACCGAATTGAACCAAATGACCTCGGTTCGGTTCGGCTTTCGGATAATCCGTATCCGTGTACACCCCTATTCTCACATGCTCAATTGTAAAAATAGACGTATATTTTGATTTAAGAAACAAAAGATGTAAGTCTTTTACCATTTTTTTTTCTTTTTTTGTTTTTCGATATTTTTTTCAAAGTCATTTTGTAAAATAACATCGAAACAGTCGCATAGTATAACAGTGGATTTGGGCTTGTTCCACCGTAACTAACAATGGATTTGTCATTATTACCCAATTTTTATTTTCACTATCATGATTCATATTTTTAACCTATTTCTTGTTGTTTATTCCCACACTCCCCGGTTTATAACTTCGTTATTTTATACTATATTTTAGACATATTAATCACTTCTTTAATCTGCGTGGTTCGTCTTTTTGGGACTGTTAAAAAAACGAGATGGAGTAAATTCTTAGGGTTTATTGTCAAAAAGGATAATTTGAACATAGAAATATGCGAAAAGGACAATGAAATATTTTCCTGGGTAAAAAGACATATCCTTATTCTACTGTGATTTATATTCTTTCGTATTCAACTACAAAATCGAATATATCTTTTGATCTGAGTGTCGAAAGATGGTAATTCTTTCATCATATTTTTCCTCTTCACGTCCTCTTTATTTAGACATCTCATTTGATATTTTTTTTCAACGTTATTTTCGAGGACATTTTTGTAAAAAATACATAAACAGTGGAACATTGAAACATTGGATTTGAAGACAGTTCGACTGAAGCAAATAGGGGATTTGGGGTTATGAACAATAGATTTGTTCTTATCACTCAATTTACATTTTCACTGTCCTGATTCCTATTTTCTCCATCTTTTTAGTCCTTTCAAACCACTCCCCCCTTTTTTTATTTGTCGTAGTTACATTTTCAAAACAATATTTTAATGTGCTTTTCTAAATCTACATTTATTTCTTAAGAGGTGAGAGAGTGAAATTAATATTGCATTAATTATAGGGTTTTTTTTTATCAAAAAGGACAATTTGAACATATAAATATTCAAAGAGGACAATGTAATATTTTTTTGGTTAAAAAAGACATATCCTTATTCCACTGTGATTTATATTATTTCGTATTCAACTACAAAAACGAACATATATCTTTTGATCTGATTGTCGAAAGATGGTAATTCTTTCATCATATTTTTCCTCTTCGCGTCCTATTTATTTAGACATCTCATTTGATATTTTTTTCAACGTTATTTTCGAGGTCATTTTTGTAAAAATCACATAAACAATGGAACAGTGAAATATTGGATTTGAGGTCAATCCACTGTAGCAAACAGTGGATTTGAGGTTATGAACAGTAGATTTGTCCTTATCACCCAATTTACCTTTCCACTGTCCTGATTCCTATTTTCCTTATTTTTTTGTCTTTTTAAACCACTCCCCCATTATTATATTCAAAGGGTGTTGTTGTCATTTTAATATTAAAGCCAAAGTAAAATTCCTCTTTTAAATCGTGTGTTTTTTTTGCAACTGTTACAGTTAAATGGGAAATCAAGGAGTATTTTTATTTATTAAAAGGAAGTTTAAACATTTAGCCCATTGTAAATTTTTATTGGGCAAAAAGAACAATCTAAATTGCACTAATTTGGTACTCTCTCATGCTCAATTGCAAAAAATAGACGTATATTTTGATTTAAGAATCAAAGGATCGTAAGTCTTTCTCCAATTTTTTTCTTTTTTTGTCCTCTATATATTTTGACATCCCATTTGATATTTTTTTCGATATTTTTTTCAAGGTCATTTTGTAAAATAACATCGAAACAGCGGCATAGTATAAGAGTGGTTTTGGGCATGTTCCACCGTAACTAACAGTTGATTTGTCCTCATTACCCAAATTTTATTTTCACTGTCATGATTCATATTTTTAACCTCTTTCTTGTCGTTTATTCCCAATCCCCCATTTATAACTTTGTTATTTTATACTATATTTTAGACACTTTAATCACTTGTTTAATCCGAGTGGTTCGTCTCTTTGCGACTGTTAAAAAAACCGAGATGGAGTAATTTTTTATTTGTCGTAGTTACATTTTCAAAGCAATATTTAATATGCATTTCTAAATTTACCTTTATTTCTTAAGAGGTGGGAGAGTGAAAGGGTGTTGTTGTCATTTAACATTAAAGTCAAAGTAAAATTCCTCTCTTACATCGTGTGTTTTTTACAACTGTTACAGTTAAATGGGAAAGGAAGGAGTATTTTTATTTATTAAAAGGAAGTTAAAACACATTGGAATTAGTATAAATGAAGGCGCACTCCACATCTTCTCTGCATAACTTTACAGCATACATAACAAATAAGGATGGAGGCAATACGAATGCTGCATATGAATGGAGGAACCGGGGAAGATAGTTATGCCAACAACTCTTCACTTCAGGTTTATACTTTCAACTACGTACTCTACCATTTCTATACTTAGTAGTTTTAAGCCTATGATCAAGCTAATATCTTTATTGCTTTGAATGGCAGCGTAAGGCTATAACGATCGCAAAACCGATAATAGAAGAAGCCATTAAAGATGTTTACTGCAAACTACTTCCAAAAACCTTGTGCATTTCAGACATGGGTTGTTCAAGTGGACCAAACACTTTCTTTGCAATTTCTTTGCTAATTGAGGCAGTTGACGGTTTGCGTCGAAATTCAGGCCGTGATTTGCCGAGTTTCGATACACTTGAATGATCTTCCGACCAATGATTTTAACACAATTTTCAGATCATTGCCAAGGTTTTGTGAAGACATGAAGGAACATCTGGGTTCCGGGTTCGGAACTTGTTTCTTGACTGGTGTTCCTGGTTCATTCTATGAGAGGGTTTTTCCTTCTCAAAGTCTGCACTTTGTTCACTCATCTTACTCGCTACAATTGTTAGCTCAGGTATGTATGTAGAAAAATAAACATAAGACATAAATATGATAATATAGAAAAGAAAAAAAAACATATGGAGCCTTTAAGGGCACCAGGCAAATCTACATTTGCCTTTAAGGGCACTCAATAACTGTTCCATAAAAAAGCATAAAGATCATGGTTTTTAAGTGTGATATATTCATATTAGTCACGGTTTCTAAAATGTGGCATATTGAGGTGTGACATAAAATACTTTAATCCAATCACAATTAAAAATTATGATCTATTATAATAGTTATCACACTTAAAAACCGTGATCTATTATAGTTGTTATCACACTTAAAAACCGTAATATAATATAATTTCATCACATTTAAAAACTGTGATCTATTATAGTTGTTATTACAATTAAAAGCTGTAATCTATTATAGTTGTTATCACACTTAAAAACCGAGATCAATTACAATTTCAACACATTTAAAAACTATGATCTATTTTAGTTGTTATCACACATAAAAACCGTGATCTATTATAATTTAATTCACACCTATAAAAGTATTTTTTTTCGAAAACAATATATAAGCACACATATTTCTCTTTAAAACAATATATAAACACACATATTTCTCGTTCCCGGTGGGACTCGAACCCAAATACTCTGGATTAACAAGTCACACTAAATACCAGAAGGCCGATGCCTTCTTTCTTCTAATTTTCGACCTAATTAAACTAAGATTCATTATAAAATATCATATTATTTTAATCACAGTGATTGATTGATGTTTTTGTCTCAGTTTTCCTAGAAACCGTGATAAAATAAAAAAAAATGTGATCTATTTTAGTTGCTATCACACTTCAAAACCGAGATCTGCTATAATTTCGACACATTTAAAAACTGTGAGCTATTTTAGTTGTTATCACACTTAAAAACCGTGATCTATTATAGTTGTTATCACACTTAAAAACCGAGATATATTATAATTTCAACATATTTTTTAAAACTGTGATCTATTTTAGTAGTTGTTATCACACTTAAAAACTGAGATCTATTATAATTTCAATTACACCTAAAAAGTGTGATCATTTTTTTTTTCCGAAAACGAAATATACACACATATTTTTTGTTTCCAGTGAGACTCGAACCCAGATACTCCGTATTAAGGAACCACACTAATTATCACACCGAAATTAGACACACAAATTGGACAGGTGATCTCATCCCTTACACTAAACTGAAATCTTATTATAAATATCATATTATTTTAATGGAAAATTAGGGATAAGGACACAATCTGAAATATTTTTAAGTAACATGACAGCTACATATTTTTTATAGGGAGAAGGACAACCGCATAATTTTTATAGCGAGAAGGACAAACAAACAAATCCCGAAAATCGGTGAATCTTCCCGGTGAATCCCGAAATCGGTGAATTTCGACGGTGAATTTCGACGATGAATTTTGAAAATTAGTGAATTTCGACGATGAATTTCGTCGTTGAATTTAAACAAGAATTTCGAACACAAGTGAATTTCGACAGTGAATAAATAGTTTTGTCCTTTATGCAAAAGTTTCAAAAAACTGTCCTTCTACTCAATTGATGAAATATTTCTGTCCTTCTCCCTCAATTCCCCTTATTTTAATCACAGTTGAAAACTGTGATTGATTGATGTTCTTGTCTCAATTTTCCTAAAAACCGTGAAAATAAAAACTGTGATATATTTTAGTTGTTCTCACACTTAAAAAGCGAGACATATTATAATTCAACACATTTAAAAATCGTGATCTATAATAGTTGTTAACACACTTAAAAACCAGGATCTATTATAATTTTAACACATTTAAAAATTGTGATCTATTTTAGTAGTTGTTATCAGATTTAAAAACCAAGATCTATTATAATTTCAATCACACCTAAAAAATGTGTGATCATTCTTTTTTTTCACACCTAATAACTGTGATAAAAAATTTAAGTGTGATATATACATTTTCCTTGTCTCAGTTCTTTTAAAAGTGTGATCCCTATCTTTCTGTAAGTGTGATCTATGTCTCTTTTTGTATTAATGGATATAATTTGTCTCAATTTTTCTATAATTGTGACAAAAATATCATATGAATTCAGTCACTGTTTAAAAATGAGATTAATTGATATAATTTATCTCGCTTTTTCAATAACCGTGACAAAAATATCATATCAATTCAGTCACAGTTTAAAAGTGTGATTGATTAGTATAATTTATCTCGCTTTTTCAGTAACTGTGACAAAAATATCATATCAATTCAGTCACTATTTTAGATATGAGATTGATTGATATAATTTATCTCATTTTTTAATAACTGTGACTGAAATATCATATCAATTCAATCACAGTTTAAAAATGAGATTGATTGTTATAATTTATCTTGGTTTTTCTATTACTGTGACGGAAAAATCATATCAATTAAGTCACATTTTAAAAATGAGATTGATTAATATAAGTTATCTCAGTTTTTCAATAAGTGTGATAGAAAGTTGTAAGTGTGATATATATATTTTCTTTTTCTCGATTTTATTGAAACTGTGATTGTTATCATATCTAAAGTGTGACCTATATCCTATTTTGTAGTAGTGTTGGCAACAAATCTATATTTGCCTTTAAGGGCACCCCTTTAATTTTAGGGAGGCCTTTAAGGGTACCATATCAAATCTACTTGGGACACGACAACATTGTTTAAAAATATACATGTAGTGGGGTGCGAAAAGGTAGATTTATTGTGGTGTCCTTAAAGGCCCACTAATTTTATACATTCTTGTGTGGTTTCCCTAATAGATTTACCGGGATGCCTTTAAAGGTCCAAAAAGAAAAACAAAACAATTCTTACTTTTTGTGATATTTCACACCTAGGCCCCCGAAGGAGCGGAGGGTAACAATGGTAACATCTATTTATCATCTACGAGCCCCTCCAAAGTGGTAGATGCATATCTAAGCAATTCACTAAAGATTTCTCATCATTTTTGAGACTCCGTGCTGTGGAAATAATAGCTGGGGGTTGCATGGTTATTACACTCATAGGGAGGAGGCTAGAAGATCCTGGTGCTTGGGAGAGTCAAAGTGTCATGGGGCCTCTATCTAAGACCATCAACGACATGGTTGATGCGGTACTAAGATTCGTATTTGAGTTGGTTTCTTGTATTTGTTTTTGATAAAACGACATCACGTTTCCTTATAATGTACATATATATTGCAGGGCTTCATTGAGGAGGAGAAAGTAGATACGTTCAATTTTCCTATCTACTACCCTTCACTAGTTGAGCTAAAAACTGTGATTGAGATGGACGGATCTTTCACAATTAGCCGTGTGGGATTAGCTGATGTCCATTGGAATGTGGATGACCACGAACTTTCGACTCCTGATCTGTTGAAGAATGCTGGACTGAATGTAGCAAAAACGATCCGAGCAGTCAAAGAACCATTGCTTACTAGTCATTTTGGTGAAAATGTGATGAATGAGCTTTTTAGTAGATATGCTGAGAAGCTCACTGATTGCATGTCGAAAGGGAAGACTAAGTTTCATAACATTACTCTCTCTTTGAGGAAAAAAGATTAATGATTTGAAGTTTTTGATTTCTTGTATTTTTCTTTTCTTTGTCTTTAATTTGAGATGTGTAATGGGTGCCGTACTCTTTTCTTTATGCATTCAATCTAGTGTCTTGATACTTTGGCATGATTATGTTATGGTTGTTCAATATAAAAATAAAATAAAATAAAATGCTTTTTATTAATGTATCCTCAAATTCACTTCTTAGTTTTTTTAAAACTATATTCATGCATAGTACTAAATTAGACCTTAGTGCATTTCTTTTATATTTTTTCGGGATTCACTGTCGAAATTCACTGATTTCGGGATTCACTGGGGAGATTCACTGATTTTCGGTATTCACTGTTTGTCCTTCTCGCTATAAAAATTATGCAGTTGTCCTTCTCCCTATAAAAAATATGTAGTTGTTCTGTTACTTAAAAATATTCCAGATTGTGTCATTGTCCCTAATTTCCCATAAATTATACAACAGAAAGTATGTACACAACCCACAAAAACACCGTTTATACAGACTTTTTTTTGTTACATCAAAACATTAAAATGCTGTGAAAGTTGGCCATCGTTGCAATGACAACCCCTGATTATATCATTACTCAAAGGAACTCAACATGAGACAAATTAAGGTGATGGCCACATTGTCTGTGCCGACGATACTGGATCTCTAAAAAACCGGATCATGTTTAAAGCCCTTCAACTTGGTTTTTCCATCCACCCATGATGCAACAAGATGTATATTTGCGATGCCGGAAATCGTCGGGTATTGATTCCGGGGCCTCTTAATCCTAGTGGCAATCTATTCAAACTTCAAGAACACTAAAATCGACGTAACATGGGTGGTTTGCGTGAGGTTTAGACTAGACCTGAGATGTTGTATCTCAAGCGGCCTATATATCCAGAGTATTAGTCAGGAATCAAGTCTCTCGTAGTTCCTTAGGGATTGTTTATATAGTGGGGCTTGTGCCCTAGGCCTGCATGGGCCGTGTCTTTGGTGGACTTTGATTTCGTGTTCCACAAGGAAGAGATAAACGCGGTTTAATCACCTTAATTATAGGAGATAACCATGCTGATTTAAATATAGGATCAGAGTCTTTATGCCTAGGATTATTTCCTAGTTTATCTGATTTTAGTATGCACGTGGGCTAATAAGCTTAAGACCTTCTAGGCCGACCTGTGGTGGTCGGGAAGAGCCTGCCGAGTTAGAGTCTGTCGAGCTGACCCCCCCACTTGGGGTTCGGGTGGAGCTCGCGCCTACTTATTGGCTAAAGCTGGGTCCTTGACCTTTAGTATTCGCACATCCTCTATCTGCATTTATTGATGTGTTAACATTAAGATGACATGTGGCGATGTGCCGGTCTGACCTCCGTCATACATGTATGTAGCCGAATGCCCTATGTGTCTTTACTCAAGATAGGTGGAAAAGAATATGATCATTGAGGGGGAGATATGTGAGGCAAGATTGCAGATAAATCAAGAGACCACACAACAAGAAATAAAATATTATAACTACTTTTCCACCAACTCAAAAGGACACTATCACCGACCAGACGGGTTTTTCAATTTACAATGATAGGAACTCCTAGAGATTTTGAATACATCGCCTAGAAAAATCAAGGATAAGAAAAACTATTCTTCTGATTTAGAAAAGGAAACAATTGAAGTTGAAAAAATACTTATGATGGCAAGTCGAACGAGAAAGAGAAATAAGTGTTATCTTTAAAATTTTGTAATTTGAGTTGTGAAACTCGGCTTGTGAGTTTCAAAAACCTTTTCAACTTTTAATGAAATTGCTACTTTTATATATATATATATATATATATATATATATGGGATTGACTTTTTTATAAGTCTTTCAAAGGCGTTGGGTGTTCAGGATATACATTGGGTGATTATGTACTGGGAAGTGGTATAAATTTGAAGATACTGGGACAATGTTAGGGAAAGTGGCTCGCAGGTGCATATATATTTCAATATTATAAAAGAGCGGCGATGCTGTACTAGCAGTTATTTCGGTACCCAGTATCAACTTTTACTAGCAAAAAATAAAATGCAAAGACAGTCTTTGTAAACTGGATCACTGATGCATAATTCTTGAAGCTGCTTTAGGGGCGAGGCAGTGAGGGCGTTTAATTTAGGTCGATCGAGGCTCATTTTTTTTGTCTTTTCGAAAGGTTCATTCTTTATCATAAACTTAATATAATTTTCTATCCAACTTAACACATACTGATTAAACACAAATGTACCCGTAATTTATTCAGGAAACGGTGTAACGAACAATACCCGGAACATCATTTTCTGTTGACTTTCATAGTGCTCCTGATTCCATCCTGAATTATGCACCCAGAAATTAATGCAAGCAGTTTCTAAATTGGCATAAATTTTAAAGTTCATTGAATTCCATTTCTTTTACTTTTCTTTTTTATTTTATTTTTAATACTTGCTCTTTTTTTAGTGTGTGTATATTTTTTTTTGGTTGAAAGCCGGATATTTTATTAAAAAAGAAAACTGTACAAACTGTACAAAGCAAAAAACTACACAAATTTACATCAGACTATGCCAAATAGAAAGACAATCAAGGCCAAGCTAGTCTAAGTTCGCGTGCTTGACGAACAGCTTCAGAGGTGAAGATTGTCATCGGGGGCCGTGGGAGGTCTATGTGATGGAATTCCTTATTACGCCAGTACCAGAGGCTCAACACTATCTCACGAAATAAGAATCTACAGAAACGATGGTGTCGTGCTTGTACATGTTGACTTTTAGGCAGTTCTCCAACCAGGACGGTGTATCATGAGTGGACAAGAAAAGAGCCCAGTGTTGCCGATGAACAATCTGCTTCCACATGTTGTAAGTCCAGGGGCAATCCCTCATTACGTGTAAGGTGGATTCTGGATTCATACCACAAGAATAGCATGCTCCTCTATCGCTGATGTGTCTCGCAGCGAGGAGGCCTGCAGTGGGTAGAGCGTCTCGGTGAATCTGCCAGAGTAGCATATTACCCCTAAGTGGTCCCTTTATTGACCAAATTAAACGCCAAGTATGTCCTTCGGATTGCTCTTGGAACGGGTGAAGTACGTGATATGCAGAGCTAATCGAGAATTTTCCGGAGTGCGTCAGTTTCCAAACAGTATTGCCTGTTTCGTCAGTGCCGAAAGCATCACGTATAAAGTTTGTTGCATAGCAAATATGCCGCCAAATAAAAGAGCAATGTGCCTTGGGTTCATCAAGAGGAGAGCCATATTTGTATCTTCATCAATTTAGTGTGTGTATATGAATGTGCGGTCTACATCTCTTTTTGCATAAATTCATAGTATAATATAATGGAGTGTTGAGATTAATGCTGCAAGGATAGGATGGTTTGTTGGCTCATGCATGCATTTCATCAAACACTTGGCTATAAAGTTTGTTGAGACGGCTACAACCGAATTAGCTCAAGCAGCTTAGTATAAATAGTTATTAGATGCTCCGTTGTACAATTAGAAGCTTCAATTGAAGTTAGGATCAATCATCTAATGAAATTGATTAGTTTTGCGTTTTTCCGCTCTTTTGTATTTTGAATTGATGAAGAAGATCTCCATCTTCTTACTTCGAGTTTTCTGCAATTTCCAGTTCTTAATTCGAGTTCTTGTTTACTTTTAATTCAAGTTTTAACATGGTATCAGAGATATCCTGATTTCCGTTGTCACACGTTCTCTTTTACACTTACTTCTTGATCATTCTTCTTCAAGTATTCATCAATGGCTGCCACCGGTGTTCCTGCAAATTCTTGAAGTGGTTTGGATAATCCAAGTTAGTCTGGTTCAACCTTTGTTGAAAAGGGATGTACAATTTCAATCATTGGAGACGTTCTATGACTAAGATGCTTTCATCCCGTGGAAAACTTGCATTTGTGATGGTTCTTCCACTATGCCTGAAGTGACAGATCCAGGCTACATTTCTTGGATGCAGGTGAACGATTTGGTTCATTCTTGGTGGGTTAATTCGATGATTCCATCAGTGGCTGAAAGTGTTATGTATTATGACACTTCAAGAGAAATTTGGGTTGATTTGCAAGAACGTTTTGGTAGAGGAAATGCTTACAGGTTACAGGTTATCCAATTTGGAAGAAGAAATTGGGAGAACCAAACAGGGCAATATCTCAGTCACTACACGAAATTGAAGTCTCTATGGGATCAATATCTTGTTTTACGCCCCATTCCTCTTTGTACATGCCCAGCTCTACAGATTATGAGAGAATACTATGATAATGCATATACAACTCGGTTTCTGAAAGGTTTGAATGGGAATTTTGCCAATGTGATGTCTCAAGTGTTAACGACTTTGCCCTTACCTGATATCAAAACAGCCTTTGTGATGGCCCTTAACCATGAGCAACAATTGAATTACGCTGTTTCTGCACCAAATTCTGTGATCCTCGCTTCACAATCTGATAATAGAGGCATTGATATTAGTGGTGCAAATGCTTTTATGCAATCAAGATTTCAATGTCAATTAGAGGTTCTAGTAATTTCGAGAGAGGTCAAGGTTCTTACAAAAAGCCTTAGTGCACTTAGTGTGGAAAAGAGGGCCACACTGTGAAGAAGTGCTACAAGAAGTATGGGTATCCTCCTAAATTCGGCAAGGGAGGAGGTTTTGTAGCCAATAATGTTGTTATGGATGATCAATCAGGAGGTTCAGTTCTTGGTTCCTTTGATTCAGACTCTGGTTTTCAATGCACTAATCCTGCAGGAGCCATAACTCAGTCATAATATGATAATTTACTGTCCCTGATTCAAAATCTGTAGCCAACCAATAGTCAGTGCAACTCAGTAGCATTGGACACTGGATCTCAGTCACATGGGCCATGTATCATTGACAGTAGTACTCACTGGATCCTGGATTCAGGAGCTACTGATCATATCTCAGTTTCTTTGCAAAATATGTTTGATGTTCAAATTGCATCTGATCTATATGTTAAATTGCCCAATGGTACTTTTGTTAGGGTCACTCACACTGGAAGCGTATAGATTAATAAGTTTCTGACCTTACACAATATATTTTGTATACCTAGTTTCAACTACAGCCTGCTTTTTATCAGAAAGCTAACTGCACATAGTAATTTGGTAGTTTCTGTTAGGTGTAGTGCCCGAAAGACAATTTGTGTAATTGTTTTTAATAATGGATGACATAATTTATCTCACCTTATTACTTGCTTTGTGATTATAAAGTAATACACTGCTGCAAACCCTAAGTATATCTGTATGTAACCACTTAACTCAGTGTATGGATTACACGTGAGGATTGAGTTAGTGGAGATATGCTTAAACTGTTAGTCCATGGTGAACTTAATTAGAGTTTAGGGCCTCTTGATTAAAACACCAATAATGCGCCCAGAACACCTTGGGGTGTGATGGTCTTATCCGGACTGTCGGTAGAGGGTACCTACGTGGGGCATTTATATATGATGGCATTCATATAGAATTTGGACCGATTTAATCGAATTTCTCGATATAATTCCGTAATCGAGGAATCTTATTAAATCATTAGATAATCATATATGGATCAACCTTAATCCTGAGGTGATCACAGGGTGCCACTTGTCTCGGGGTAGTGTTTGATGTGTTAGTTAAGGTACACTTAAATATGTGTTCCAAGTCACTTCTCATTGGCACTGTCTCCTGATGAGTGAGTAGTTCTGATTTTCACAGATATGGAATCCATTCCTTCCCCGCGGAAGTAGAGACAGCGATCTCCTTATTTGTTAGCCCTAAGAAAGTGATCGATCCCGGGAGTTCACATTTGACTAATTAGCTACTAGTCAGATATGTGCACTAATTGATCATCAGGGGGTTAATGGTAAATAAGGATAAGATATTCTGAGTCGGGTTCACGGAGACTTCCCACTCAGAATGGACAGTCTATGGAGGGTTAATTCTTATGTAGTGATTATATCAATGGACGCTTATCTACTCTATGGGTTGAGTGTAAGTATATATCTATAATTGGTAGAGTTTAGTTTCGGGTTTATGATGGCGTAATCCCGGAATTAATAATTTAATATATATATTATGTTCGATGAATAATATATTTAATTATTGGAGCTACTGGTTATAGGTCCATGGTCCCCAATGTGGCTTCTATAATTCAGGCTAATATTCTTGTTAGTTTGGGCCTCAGAAATAATTAATTGGTTGGGCCAATTAATTGATATGCATGGATATTATTTAGTTGTGCTAAATAATATAATACACATAAAAGACATTTTATGTGGGCTAAAACCCTAGGGAGGTGGCGCCATATCGGTTCTCTTTTAGCACAAGAATTGATTTTCTTGTGTTATAGAAAATAAAAGATATTCTTGTTATGTGATTGGTTGTATGACTTGTTATTTGAATTTCTATTGGTCAATAGCATGTCACAATTATTCATTAAGGAAAATATTTTTTATTTGATTTAATTAATTGTTTATTCAATTAATTAAAAACTTGGAGACCAAGGATTTACTCTCCTATAAAAAGAGAGTTATTCCAAATGTAAAAATACACTTAAGAATTTCGGCCTTCATTAAAGAAAAAGAGGAAAAATTAGTTTTCTAGTCTTGGGTTTTAGAAGAAGAAAAACTACAAGTTTTTCTTGGTGTTGCATATCAAGGAGGTTCTCATATCAAGAAGGGTGTCCACCAACCACCGTTTGAAGAACACATTGGAAGATCAAGGATTCTCTTCCTAAGATCAAAGCATATCTTCCTACTATTGGTATGGTTTTTCTAACCCTCTTGTAGTAATTAAATCTTTTATTTATATGTTATAATATATGAATCGTGATACATCCGCTGCGCATAGATCTAGTTTATTTAGATCTAAGATCCTACATCCTTCATGTGGTAGCAGAGCAAGGTTCCACGATTTATGTAATTATAATCTTAAATAAACGATTTAAACGAGTGGAATTGCATGTAGATAAATTTTAACTTTTTATATGCATAAATATTGATTGGTTGTTGTGGTTGAAGAGATGGATTGGGGGTTGGCACTTGACGATACCGGGTTACGCACCTCGACAATTAGTCATCGAGTGGACCCTACAGAAGGTACACGTGTTAAGGCATACAAGCCAGATAAGGTTAGCAAGTCGAATTATCGACAAGGTAGCCAAGGCAAGCGTGTCGACCCTCGAGACCAAGGCAAGGCCAAAGGCTCGAGGATACGACAATCGACTAACGAGCAGTGCAGGACAAGAGTCCAGACTCGATCACCCCAAGTCGGGCAGATCTAGGTCGAGGACAGAGTCCACGCCGGCTACGTTAGCCCATTTATTCATAGGATAACTTGGGCAAGGGGTAAGGCCCGATTAAGGGTAAATAAGACAATAGCTAATAACCGACTCACATTAGGGTTAGGTCATGCATTGTCTCTATATATACAACGTTCCAGGAACTACGTACGGCTTGATTCCTGGACATATAACAGGATACATAGGCAATCTAAGAATACCACTTAGATCCAGCCATAAACACACCCACGCCCCTCTTTATTCTTGAGCTAGGGTTCTTGGTTATTCATCATTCAAGGAGGAGTAACCCGGATCTTAATAGGTGACTAATTTGTCATCGTCATTGGCGCTAGAAGGAGGGGCCTCCAATCGTTGAATACGCCGAGAACATGCCGCCAAAGTATAAACCACCCAGGAGAACCACTTCCAAGAACACAGATCCGCAAAATCTGCAGTTAGAAGAAGAAGTGGGCATGGAAGCGCAGGGTCAGAAAGAGCTGAACCTGGAACCGATCCAGGAAAATCCCTTGAAGCAGACGCAAGATCTAGCCCCGAACGGCAATTGTTGGTGGATCAATTGGCGAGTCAAGACATCAACGCTCTGCAAAAGATCATGCAAGAAGTCCTCAGCAGACAAAATCCTCAGCAAAAACAGGCTGAAGGAGGTTTAAATATTAACATTCCTAAACCTAACCCAGCCCAGTTTCAGGAGATCAGCGCATCCTCTAGCTCTGTTGAAAAACGGAGGAAGGAAATTCATCAGAAGCACCAAAGGGATGCAGAGGACAGCGCCAGACGCGAGTTAGACGTGATTCTGGGAAAAGACAAGGTTTCATTGTCCTTAGAATCTCCTTTCACTAAGGAGATTGAAAGCTTTCCTAGACCCAAGGGGTTTAAGATTCCAAAGATAGAGCCTTACGATGGCACCACCGATCCGGAGGACCATTTACATAGGTATCTATCGCGGATGAGGTTAGATGGGGCGCCGGACGAAATGCGGTGCCGGGCATTCGAGACTCTCGCTCATAGGTCGAGCCGCAGAGAGTGGTTTACAAAGTTGAGGCCCGGGTCGATCTCCGGTTTTCCATGTTGGCCGAAAGTTCGAGAGACGCCTTTATCGTCAACAAAAAGTTCCGATTAAGTGAGACGCACCTCATGAACATGAGGCGGCTTAGAGACGAAACGGTGTTAGAATATTTAAGACGGTTCAATATCGAAGCAATGCAAGTAAAGGACCCTCAAGACGGACTTCGATCACTTCGTTTGTAGGGGCTTGAGGAATACCAAATTATACGAAAAGTTGAGTAGAACTCTCCCGAGAACTATGGACGAGTGTGTGAACGTGGTCCACAGATTTTGTCAAGGCGAAGAGGCAGTGCGTAGACACACCCAGGCCGAATGGATGGATCCAAGGAAAGAGAGCCGAGGGTCGGGAAAGAGTCAACCTCGACAGCATGAAGCCGAGAGGAAAGCTTCTGTTTGGGACCGAGTCGATAAACCTTCTGTATTTAGTCGAGTTGAAACATCTGTCTCGGATCGGTCAGAGAAAAAAGGAAAGAAAGATAAAGACTTTGTCCCTCTCAACCGATCAAGATCAGAGATACTGTCCATCATGGTATCAAAGAACCTAGCAAAGAGGCCTCCACCGATCAAGAAACCTCGAGAGAGGCGAAGGTCAAACAAGTTTTGTGACTTCCATGAGGACATAGGCCATGCAACTGATGACTGCATGGATTTGAAGAGAGACATCGAAGCCTCGCATCCAAGAAGGCCACTGGATGAGGTTATCGACGTAACTCGTTATACGAGCCCAAGGGCATAGAAACGATAAGAGAAAGAATCCCGACCAAGATGGATATCTGGGAAGAGATCATCAGAGACGACGAGATCGATCTCCAGAGGCTGATAGAGATAACCATGGTCGGGACAGGTATGAAGACAACCGGCCGAACAATTATGTTAACACCATATTTGGGCCGAGGGAAACGGAAAAAGAGCGAGCCAGTCAAGGGTCGGAAGACAGCTCGAGATATGGAAAGCAACAAAGACTTTCGACGGAGGTCGGGTATGGGCCGAGAGATGACGTTCCCAAGTCGAGGAATCACAGCGAAGGACTGGTGATAGAGGCAGTAATAAGTCGCACCAGGGTGTCGAGGGTATGCATCGACAATGGCAGCGCAGTTAACATCCTATATTACTCAGCCTTCCAAGGAATGAAGTTGAAAGATAAAGACTTGATCCCTATAGCCTCCCCACCATTCGGGTTCACGGGGCGGGCGGTCCACCCGTTGGGATCCATAAAGCTATTGACGACGGTAGGAGATGGGGAGAGAGGGAGGACGTTTGAGTTGAGCTATGTGGTCGTGAAAGCCCCTCCGCGTACAATGTAATCTTAGGGCGACACCGCCCTCTTCGAGTTACGAGCCATCATTTCGACGTACCATAACAGTATGAAGTTCCCAACTCGAAATGGTTCTCACGAGGTCAAAGGGGACATTGAAGTCGCCAGAAGTTGCAATTCGATTATTATGAATGGAAATCTGGCAGTCCAGCAAGTCCTTGTCGAAGAACTGATCCCAGAGGAAGAGGAAGATAAATCCTGGGCTTCAAACGAGGCAGTCGAAAATGTTGACCTATGGGGGGGAGCAGAAGAGCAAAATGTCCAAGTCGGGGTTTGGATACCGACTCAGGAAAAACAATTATTGATCGACTTGCTGACGGAATTCCGAGATGTTTTTGCATGGAAAGCTTCAGATATGCCCGGTCTTCCAACGGATATCGCGATTCACAAGCTCGAAGTTGACTAGGCCAAAAGGCCGGTCAAACGAAAGAAAAGAAATTTCGCGTCGGACCGATTGGAAGCCATCGAGTCCGAAGTCGGTAAGTCGTTAGCGGCCAACATAGTAAAAGAGGTGTTATATCCTAATTGGCTGGCTAATCCAGTGTTAGTGAAAAAACCAGATGGCAGTTGGCGCATGTGTGTGGACTTCACCGATTTGAATAAGGCCTGTCCAAAGGACTCTTACCCATTACCCAAAATCGACAGGTTAGTGGACTCGACCATCGGTTTTGAGGTATTTGCCTTTTTAGATGCGTACAAGGGGTACCACCAGATTTTGATGGATCCTCGAGATGCAGACAAGACGGCGTTCATCACAGAGTTTGGCACCTTCTGTTATGTAACCATGCCATTCGGACTTAAGAATGCCGGAGCTACATACCAGAGGGCAGTCAATAAAATTTTTGCAAAACAGATCGGCAGAAACATGGAGGTATACGTGGATGACTTGCTCATTAAAAGCCGATCATTGAAGCAGCTTTCTAATCGATGCACGAGAGGTGTTCGAGGTGCTTTGAGAGATACACAAATGAAATTGAATCCTAAGAAGTGCACCTTCGGAGTACGGTCAGGCAAATTTCTGGGATACATGATATCGAGGGACGGGATTCGGGCTAATCCGGACAAGATTGACACGTTAAAGAATATGCCAGACCCTCGAAATACAAAGGAAGTACAGAGACTCACAGGTCGAATGGCGGCACTAAACCGATTCTTATCTCGATCAGCTCAGCGAGCATTGCCCTTTTTCAAGATTCTTCGAAAGGCCAGTCCTTTCCAATGGGATGATGAATGTCGGACACCTTCGAAGAGTTAAAAACATATCCGTCGAGTTACCTACCCTCACCTCACCTCGAGAGGGGAAAGATTGTTGGTTTACTTATCGGTATGCGAGGAAGCGAAAGTGAGTGCGGTCTTGGTCCGAGAGGGGGACAAGGGCCAGGTGCCCATATACTTTGTGAGCAAAGCATTACACGGTCCCGAGGTCCGATACTCACCAGCTGAAAAGCTCGCACTAGCCTTGGTACACGCCTTGAGAAAACTCAGACCCTATTTCCAAGCCCATCCGATCTTGGTAGTCACAGACCAACCACTCAAGCAAATACTTGCGAAACCAGACACATCGGGTCGACTTGCGAAGTGGGTAATTGAAATGGCGCGGTACGATATAGACTTCACTCCCCGAACCGCAATTAAAGCTCAGGCCTTGGCAGACTTTTTAGCGGAAGGCATTTCAGTACAAATCGACCAGGAAAAACAGAGTCACGAAGTCAAGTGGATTCTACACGTCGATGGGGCATCGAGTAAAGAAGGAGCCGGAGCAGGTCTGTTGCTAGTCAGCCCGAAAGGGGAAGAATTTCCTTATGCTCTCCGATTCGACTTCAAAGCAACTAACAACGAGGCCGAATATGAAGCAATGATAACCGGATTGAAACTTGCTCTGAAGCTGGGGGTCGAAGATCTGACGGTTTATAGTGACTCTCAGCTGGTCGTTAATCATATTAGAGGGGAATACGAGGCCAAGGAAGAGACAATGAAGAATTACTTACGAGTCGTTCAAGACCTTAAAGCAAAATTCAATTCGATACAGATCGAGCAGGTACCTCGAAGTCAGAATAAGAGGGCCGATGCACTCTCAAAGCTCGCCTCGAATTTTGTCTCGAGTAAAAAAGTTCTGGTGGAATTGCTAAGTAACAGAAGTTATGAAGAGAAGGAAGCCCAGCCGATTACTCAGCAGGCCACATGGATGGACTCGATTGTTCTATACCTAAGGAACGAGATGCTACCGAATGACAAAGTACAGTCGAGAAAGATCCGACTTCAGTCGGCAAGGTACGCATTTTTAATGACATACTTTATTGAAAATCTTTCACAAGTCCATGGTTGAGATGTGTGTCAGAGTCGGAAGGCAAGTATATTCTTGAAGAGATTCATAAAGGGGCCTGTGGAAACCATTGTGGAGCAAGAATGTTAGCTCGGAAAAGCAAGTTAGCCGGATACTACTGGCCCTCAATGCAACGAGATGCGAATAGCTTAGTTCAGAGGTGTAACTCATGTCAAGTTCACGACAACATCTCCCATCAACAAGCGCAAGAAATGAACGTTATCTCGTCGGCTTGGCCGTTCGATATATGGGGAGTCGATATAGTAGGTCCTTTACCTCGAGCCCCGAGAAATAATCGATTTGTGGTGGTCGCGGTAGATTACTTTACCAAGTGGGTAGAAGCCGTACGTACCGGACATCAAAGCGACCACCATCAAGAAATTTTTGTGGATCGATATTTTGTGTCGATATGGCATTCCGAAGGTGCCGATCTCGGATAATGGAACACAATTCGAAGACCGAAGAGTTCGAGAATGGTTGGCGAGTATCGGATCGACCAACACTTTACCTCGGTAGTGCACCCGCGGTGCAAACGGTCGGGTCGAACGGACCAATCGACGGATCAAACTCGGATTGAAAAAGAGGTTGGAGGAACAAGGTCGAGGCGGGCGGTCCAACTTCCGAGCATCCCGTGGTCATACGGGACGCTCCAAATTCATCAACCGGCGAAACACCTTTCTCCCTAGCTTATGGGTGCGAGGCGGTTATCCCTGCTGAAGTCGGAGTCCCTTCTCCTCGAGTTCTGGCGTACAACATCGAAACGAATGAACCCGATGTCCGAAAAGAAAAAGACAATCTCGAAGAGAAAAGAGAAATAGCCTTAGCCAGAATGGCAAGGTACAAACAAAAAATCTCTCAATACTACAATGAAAGAGTCAGATATCGATATTTCAAGGTCGGAGATCTAGTTCTCAGAAAAAATGAGGCCAGTAGACAAGAAGAGATGGGCAAGCTAGCCCCGAATTGGGAAGGTCCATACCAAGTTCTAAAGGTTCATCCCAAAGGGTCCTACCAGTTAGGTCGAGCAGACGGAACAACGGTACCCCGACAATGGCATGCAAACAACCTCCGGAAGTATTATGTTTAAGTGTTAGATCGACTAGCTCATATTTACTTTGATCTAGTGAGACTTGTAATCAGTCCTCGGGACAATTCCAGAGTTATCATAATAAAACGTCTACTTTTGTGTTTATCGTGTTATTAATTCTATTTAACTATAATATTCTAAGTCCAAAGGGACACGAAGTTGTAGTCGAGAATTCAAAAAATTGAGCAATCCGATAGTCGGAACTCGGGACTAAGCCAGAAGCCAAGTTAGCCCACGAGGCGGCAGAGCTAATGTAGAGTCTAGATTCGCATGGTCGGGTCAATGTCCGAGTCTGAAGCCCAACGACACCTAGGGTCGAATAAGGCAAAGACAAAGGACGGTTCGCAATGTCGGGCCACCGTGTAAGTCGGAAGTCTATACCTACATATGAGGTAATACGACTGAGATAAGCACAGTTCGCAATGTCGGGCTAACCAACCCAAGTCGATACCTAATAAGCCAATTATAGCCGAAAGGCCAAGGCAAAAGGGTCGATTGGGATTCAAATAAATCCTAAGTGTGTTAAGAACCAAAGGTTCAAAACAACACTTGGGGGGCAGAACACTTGAATAAAAGCAAGTAGCGAACGGAGTCATAGACTCGACAAGCAAAAAGCAAATAACAAGTAAAAAGCCAAAAAGCCAAGAATAAAGGAAAAATAATAAAATTCCAAAACTGGGCCAGGTCGATAAGACCAACCCACAAAGTATGATTGACTACAAAATATCATTAAGGATCAAAGTTGATAAAATTTACAAATAATTACAAGTTAAAGTTCAAGACATCAAAGTTTGAAAGAAACAAGACAACTAAATAGAAGCATCGGGGGTCGGAACAACATCTTCAGGGGTCGGAACAGGAGCGATAACAGCGGAAGTCGTATTGTTAGGAGTCGGGCTTACTGTGGGACCACCATACTTCTGAGCGAGGGATATACCCTGTTGGAATTCCTCGAAGTACAGGTCATACGGCGCCTCCGAGTCGTGGTCATAGCGACGCGGGCTCTTCGAGCTTGTCGATCTCGACATCAGGATAGGCCCTCTTCACTTGGTCCACCGCCTTGGTGAATCCTCCAAGTATGGCCGTTTGCATGATCACATCGAGATCGCTACCCAACTCGTCAGACTTCCGATACTCGAGTACCGCGGCGGTCCTTGCTTCCTCAAGTTGCTTAGGGACCTGGTCAAGTTGAGTCTTCAATTGCTCTCTCTCTTCAGCCATAGCCGCTCCTCGCGCCAATTCCTGCTCGAGAGCCGCTTTCACGGCGCTTCCTTCCCCTCGGCCGCAGCCAGATCTCTCCTCAGCTCGGCAGTGACAGCTTCTCGCTCCCCCTTTACTTTCTCTATTTCAGCGGCAGCTTCTTCCTTGAAAACATTCAACCGCGATTCCGGACCGGTGACACTAGGCCGATTCGACGGCAAGCACATCGTTTCAACCTCCGAATCCGTGTCTTCGCTTCCTCCTCGCCTCTCGGATCTGCGTGCTCATACGTCGAGAAGCCTCTCGACTCATAAAGTAATGTCTTTGCCAAAAAAGGAAAAGTTAAGGCATGGGCGTGGTGAGTTCCAAAAAAGAAGACAGGAAATCGATAAGAGTCAGTGTTTACCACGCGACCCAGCTCTCGGAGGGAAGAGGCCAGGATCTGATCGTCTAGCTTCTCAACGTCTTCGGCCGACATCCTACTTGTGGCGGCAAGGTCGAGAGAAGGCTTTGTGACTCTTGCTTTTTTAGCCAGCCTTTGCTGGTCTCTCACCGCCTCTTCGAGGGCCGACCTTCGTTTCTGCAACCGAGTCGCCTCAGCTCCGGAAGTTTCTTCACCCCCTCCGACAGTAAAGTCGATAACGTCCTCAGCTTCGCGTATCGACCGGTGCTCGTGGGTGAGACCCTCCGAGGTAGAAGGCGGAGGCGGTTGTCCGACAAAGGTAGTTGTCTCGACACCCTCGTCGGGTCAGCAGCCTGAACAGGTCTCTCCTCGGACGTCGGAGGAACAACTCTCGACCTAGATGCGGCGACAGCAGCGGCCACAGCAGAAGCCTTTGGGACAGCGACCTTCGAGAATCTGCCCACTGCACAGATGAAAAAGGAGTCAGTATAAGAAATAGAAAAGATACAACTTCAAAGAACAATAAGACTAAGCAGTAAAATAATAAAGTTTCATACGATGTTCCCGATCGACAGCAGGAAGGCTTATATACGGTACGGGTCCCGCCTCCTCGAGGCGGGCAAGGCCGTAAAGGAGACTCAGGTCTTGTGTAACCACCTCGAATGTGAATCTCTCGAGGGAAAGGGCTTCGTTAGGTGCGGCCTCCCGACCCAGTTTGTCATCCTTTCCTTCTCTCGACCTCCATAGACCGACATAGGGATTATCCGACCCATGTCGGAGAAAGAAGAACCTAGGTTTCCAATTTCCATGAGATGAAGGCCCCCGAGAGACGAACTCGTGACGATTGGTGCGCTTCTGAAACGTGTACCATCCCGAATCTGGCATTGCAGCAATCTTGTGCCACCATCAGAACAAAGGGACGGTGAATCCGACACCCGCGACTCGGCAGGCAATCAGAAAACCCATCAGAGTCCGGATGGCATTCGGGCCCAGTTGAGATACGCCGATCTCATAGTGGCGAAGAACAGCCTGGACCGCTGGGCATAGGGGAAATCTGAGCCCCATCAATAGTTGGGCCTCGTAGACCGTACAGAACCCTTCTGGGGGCTCATCGGCAAATTGGTGGTGGCCGGAAGGGAGCTGAGCCACCAGTTGAGGGCTAGACAGCCCATATCTCTGCCGTAGTTGGTTGAGATCGTCCATGGTGAGACAGGAAGTGCACCCCTTAGGTCCTTTTCCGTCCATTCTGGTGGACAATTTCTTAGGTTCTCTGATAATACCTAAGGGTTCCTTAGGATTTGAGGGAAGGGTTTGATCGGAAGGGGCAGATATGGGTGTTTGGTTGCCGGAATGGGACTCCTCTATTCTATCAGAAATTGTTGTACTGCTAGACATGGACAGTCTGGAAACAAGAATGGTAGGCAAAAAAGAAGATTGCAGAAAAGGGAGCAAAGTTCTTACTTGTTGTGCAGCTTTGAAGAAGAGAGGAGAATGAAATGAGGATAGTGAATGCGTCGTCTGGACTCCTTCCCTCTTTTTATGCGTTTTGATCGTCAGTTTGGAGTGAAAAGTGAAAAGACGTGATTTGGGGGGAGATTTGCAGCTATAACCCCCCAAAAATCACGAAAATCAAGGATAACGTCACAGTTGGCAGAAGACGAAGAGATAGTGCGCTCTGACGTCATAATCAATGGTTTTGATTGGCTGGGAGACAGGTGGTAGGTGAAGCGTTCACACCATTTCCCGCCCAACTTTTGTTCCAACTCGATGATAAATTCAAACTAGCAGACCTGACCTCGGAAGTCGAAGTCTCCTCTCTCAAGTCTGGGGGGCTTATGACGATACCGGGTTACGCACCTCGACAATTAGTCATCGAGTGGACCCTACAGAAGGTACACGTGTTAAGGCATACAAGCCAGATAAGGTTAGCAAGTCGAATTATCGACAAGGTAGCCAAGGCAAGCGTGTCGACCCTCGAGACCAAGGCAAGGCCAAAGGCTCGAGGATACGACAATCGACTAACGAGCAGTGCAGGACAAGAGTCCAGACTCGATCACCCCAAGTCGGGCAGATCTAGGTCGAGGACGAGTCCACACCGGCTACGTTAGCCCATTTATCCACAGGATAACTTGGGCAAGGGGTAAGGCCCGATTAAGGGTAAATAAGACAATAGCTAATAACCGACTCACATTAGGGTTAGGTCATGCATTGTCTCTATACATACAACGTTCCAGGAACTACGTACGGCTTGATTCCTGGACATATAACAGGATACGTAGGCAATCTAAGAATACCACTTAGATCCAGCCATAAACACACCCACGCCCCTCTTTATTCTTGAGCTAGGGTTCTTGGTTATTCATCATTCAAGGAGGAGTAACCCGGATCTTAATAGGTGACTAATTTGTCATCGTCAGCTGCTGTAGCAGAAAAACGCAGAATTCACCACTACTAGAATTTTCTGTTTTTCCGACGGGAATTTCCGACGAAATATGGTCGTAGGAAAATTTCGAAGAAATTGCGACGGTTTTGCGACGACTAAAATAATTAAGAAAGAAAAAAAATGTTTCCGACAAATTTCCGACAGATTTCAATTGTCACAAAGTTCTCCGTTGGTAATTTGTCGGAAACCTAGCGCGCGAAAGTCTCCCGCCTACTGTTTAAGGGCGTGAAATTCTCCCGCTTAGGTGTTTCCTACGAATTTCCGACGAACACCGTTCCTCGTAGCAAATTTGTCAGAAGGGTTAAACCCAAAAAATTGGCGGCATAAAATTCCCACTCAAATTTTTTTTATAGAAATTTTGTATGTACTTATTTTTATCCGTTTTATGGGAGATAAGTTTATATAGCGTATTAGCGAAAGTTTGTTTCTTATTTAGTATTCTTGAGAAAGTTTCTTTCTTATATAGTACAACGATGTAGCCGCGACACCCGATATCTTTCAGCAAACATAAACGAAAACAAAACCCATCCTCATGAACCCTGGCCGCTCCTCACCACCATCTCATCACCACCGCCTCCATCTCTCTTCCAAATTCATTTAAATTCATAATCGATGTGATCATTCATAGGGCTTAATCGATTAACCCAACACATCCTCGATTTTGGCTGAGTTTGGATTATTGTGTTTAAAGAGCAGAAACACCGCTCTACCTCCGGCGACTACTCCGACGAACCCATTCTCATCTCTTCTCAAATCGTCCAAGCAGGCATAAAATTCAGCGTATGGAGAATGCGCCCTGTCGATTCTCAAGTGGCATGGTCCTCTCCATAAATCTGGAGGGATGGTCAGTAACATTTCGTCAACCCATTTGTGGTCATACATTGAGTTTGATGCTAATTTATCTTATAATGAAATGCAGGTCATCAAAATGGAGTGGAATAACTTTTAATCACATCTCCCTTTGACAAATTATGATCAAGAATTTGATGTAGAAAGTTTAAATCCAGGTGAGTCTGTTCATGTTTCAATTTGCTGGTTATTCTGATTAATCTGAGTCTGTCTGGTGCATCAAAGTCTTAGATTATGACAAATCTCATTTTTAGGTGGTTTAATGGATGAAATGAGATAATGGTATGGATAGTGTGTATGTTGAAATGAGGAATGGTGTAAGAGAGACAGTTACAAGAAGTGGAGGAGTGGCTTATATAAACCAAAAGTGTACCTAAAGGGGGGGGGGGGGGGGGGGGGGGCAAATTATGATAGAGGCTAGACAACAAAAACTATGGAAGAAACTGCAGAGGAATCTGGTGTGTGTTTGTGTGGCACATTTTGTCTTTTTTTTTTCTTCAGTACCATGACCTTAACAGTTAGAATGGTTGATGGGTAATGTATTTTGCAAGATATTTTTCGAAATCTGCAAATGGACTTGTTATCAACTATGGTTGCTCTAATGAAACGGGGATCCCAACAACCGATTGAATTGGCTTCGGTAATTAGGTAAAGAAAATCTAATTTTAACGACTTAATCAGGTCATGAATTCACGGTTAACAATCAATAGTTCAGGGTTCATTCAAATTTCGTTTTTCTTAAGCATCAAGAATTTGATGCAAAATGTTTTGCAATCTGTTGTACATGTGTTTGAGTTTAGTCTGTCCAACCTTTATATCAGCGTGCCAGTGTTCAATTTACAAGGTGTTTAGTCTGTCCAACATGTTTGATATTCGAAGGTGAGAGTGCACTTAACATGAAAAATTTGTGTGTTTTTAGCTTACTTATGGCCTTTTATGTGTCCTTTAAGTGATCTGTTTGTATGCGAAACAGAGTTAAAGTGGCCTCAAAGATGCATCGTGCTCTGGAAAATCAGAGCCATTATAGAAGAAGAGAAGAGTGAAGAAGCTTCATCATCATCGAAGGTGGAATCAGATTTTATTTAAAGCTAGGCCTAAAGCCCTCATTTCTGGTACGTATTAGATTTTTGTATGATTTATTTTCTTGTTTTTAGTAAAATAAAATTGATATTTGTGGATTGTTTTGTATTTTAATTGTCCTGGTCATATCGTTTATATCTAAGCTTGCAGCAAGGTTAAGTTATATATTAGAACTGGCCCGTAATTTTGTTTGCCAATTTTTAGGTCCAGATTTGCAGGTCTTAGGACAACTTGATTTGACTGGCTTGGTTTTGCATATAGAGGATGCTCCATCTGAGGTTTCTGTAAGTCATTATCTCTTCTTCGATTCATTTTTTTCCGGGTGTTAGTGGTGGATACATCCAGAGGATGGTTTGATTATGACCAGTACAAGGATTATGACTGTGATTATCAAAACATATCACATGCTACTATACATTTAGTATATTTTCAGCGTCTGTAGTTTGTGTTGGGAGTGAGTGGCATTGGTTTCCTTCATCCATATTTATTCCTGAAGTTCAGTGGTTAGATGACGGGTTCAAGGGTCTTCTTCCCCTCCCTTTTAATTCGTCTATGGGTGGAACTTCAGCAGCACCATCCTATTTTAACAACAAGAACAGAGCATCAGACAAGCAATAGGTAATTTGCATTTCTCTCCCCTTCTTGCTTATAAGTAGCTTCTTTCTCTGAATTTTCTTTGGTGTTGAAAGCAGGATATTCTATTAGAGTGAGTCTCCGTCGGTCCCAACTGTCAGATTAGTGACAAGTGTAGACCGAAGGCTTTTAACGGTCTGAACCAATGAAGACTCTCTGTGATAGAAATATAGAATTCCTGTTGAAAGCATTTTGGTTGCTGTCAAGGATATATAATTGACATTTAGCATTCTGGTTGCTGTCAAGGATATATAACGGTGTACATTCCTTGTAGAGCTACAGCTGGACCAGTGTTACCTCACTCGTGGAAGTGACTTGACAACATGGGAGGTACTGTCTTCCTATTTTTTCTTGAGAGCATTTACATTAGTGTCTTTAAAACCCGATAGGTTCTATGTCCTTAATAGATTGTATATGATGGCAAGTAAATGTCTAGGCAGGACAGTATCTTCCTTGATAGGTTCTACGTCCGTAAGCATGTCGGATCTGGAACTTGGAGTTGATGCTTCAATTGAGCAATCTATGTTTATCCAGCTTGCTATGAATGCAACGAATGAGCTGGTTAAGCTGGCTCATATTGGGAGCCCAATGTGGCTTAATAGCTCTAATCCATCTGCGGAGATGTTAAATCTTGAGGAATATATTAGGACCTTTCCTCCTTTTATTGGTATGAAGCCTACTGCTTTTTCTACACAAGTAACAAGGGCATCTGGAACTGGTTTTCATCTGTGGTAGTGTGGTTAATATGTTCTAGTTGTCTCATGTTTTGCCTGTTCAAGTAATCTGAGTTTGAATCTTAGGCTTGTATACTGTTTCAATTTGGTTTGCATTTTAGCTTGAATTAGCTCAAAACCTTAAGTTCTATCTTTTTTTGAAATCTTACTAGTTTCAATGGCTTTTATTGCATCCCATGGTTAAATTTCTGATGTCAGAGTCATTAACAGGTCTGTAGACGTTGATATAAATGCCTTGTAAATCATTTTTAGAGTTTGCAAATTTGTGGTTTTTCGTGTTTGCAGAAAACATTATGGAGGAGCATATAAGAATTCCCCTGAAAAGACTCAATTAAGCTAAAGCACCGATCGTTCGGGAATTATCAGTGCTGCTCCATTGTAAGTGCTAACATATAAATGTCTAAATTACACTTCACATTTTAGTTCTGTCTTTAAATTTAGCAGCTGACTCTGTAGTAACAATGCAAACAATGGGATTTGCGTAGTTGCTTTGTGTTGTGGGATGGCTTGCTCTTCTTTCTGCACAGGTATTTACTTACCTGTAAGACTCCATTCACTTATGCATCTTATCTGTTCACAACCATTCTCAGAATTTTTTTCTTTTATGAGTAGTATACTTATTTTATAAATTTGGAAGCTTTTAGGTGCCAATATATATAGCTGAAATAACACCTAAAGATCTCTGATTGGCATTAAATACAAGGATGGCATTCTTCTTGCTTCTGACACAGGAGGTTCAGTCATCTTGCCTTGTTTTTATTTTGTTATATTTTTCAGCTTTTATATGCACTATTTGCTGCTATCATTCCTTACAATCTTCAATGATCTTTTCAAATAACTACTAATCTTTATCAATCTCTGCAACTCTTTTAGTGGCTTCAAAGTTTGATTCTTTTGGACATTTAAAAGGGTTCAGAGACAACAAGATCAGGATTAATAGATGGGTAGATAGCAAAGAGGTAGGCGGTGGTTAATCCGGAAAACACTTTCTTTTCTGTAAAGAGGTTTGTTGGGAGGACGATGTCCTGGGTGGATGAGCAATATGAGCAAGTTTCTTATAGAGTTGTGAGAGATGATAATGGGAATGTAAAACTTGATTGCCCTACTATTGCTAAGCCCTATACATGTGGTGATATGGTTTTCTAGCTGAGACTTATTTTTGGTAGCTATATGTTTTTATGCTCTGAATCAGAGTCTTTCTGAGTGTAAGAACAGTTTTCATGGTCATAGACTTGGTTTTACAAGTTGTGTTCTGAAGTATTTCTTTTGGCCTAATATATGTCATGAATTCTGTTGAGTTTGTGTTTTAAGCGTTGAATATGAGTCCTTGGATGTTAGCATAGGTCTATTTGGACATCCTACTTAATCCGTTGAATTGCACTCTGTTTGTCAGTTAAGTAAGTCTGATTATTGCTCGAAATGTTCCCTATCTGTTATTTGCAAAATGCAGATGTTTAATAGTGTTCTGTTAAGAATTTTTTCAGAATCTGCATGGTATGAAATGTCAAAGTTGAATATTTATTTTGCCTCTTAGAACGGTGTTAGAAAGCAGCAAAAAAAAAACTTTGTACCTTGCCTGTCAAGAGGGATATGGATCATGATACTTAGAGAGGTGTACATATATAGAGTGTTGGAGCCGTGGAAGTTGCCATTACCTGCTCTATCTTAACTATTGCTTCTTCCTTTTTAGTGCTTCTACTGACTTACACGGGCTACATTTTTATCCACCTTTGATTACCTCGTTCTTGTATGTTCTGGTAGATTATTGCAGGGCTGGCGTTTCTCCAAAGGCCTCTTGCTAATGTAACGTCCTTTTTGACAGCTCTTGCTTTTCTGAATATCGTACAAGTATGTTCTGTTATTGCGAATCTTATGGTAATTTTCCTCATAGCTTGTGTGGGCTTTCAGAGATGAACGCATTTACGAAGGCATGGTTAGAGTGTGAGAAGTCTACATCCACACAATCTGTCATGTGGGGCAAAAATAGCACGGTTAGTCACAAACTTACTCCCTACTTCAAATGGTTTCCGGCATTGATGATCATGGAATATTTGATTACAATACATATTATATTGGCATTTTATTTCATTCTACTAGCTCTACATAACATTATAGTTTCGTTTTTTTGGTGGTTTGCATTTCCTTGTAACTAAATGTGAATTTTGGTGTAGTTTTATTTACATGGGTAATGTATTTGTTATAATTATGTGTAGTTTTTATGGGTTGAGTTAACAATTTAATTTATTTGGATTTGGAAATTGTGGTTTATTTGTAAGTGCTTTAGATTTTTTTTTATGGAAAACATAATTTTCCGACGAATTAGTGACGGTTTTCGTCGGAATTTTGTCGGAATGTTTATCCTTTAATTAGAACGTTATTGACAAGTTAATGACGAACTTCGTCAGTGAGTTCGTCGGAAAGTTGTCAGAATCATTCGTCGGAAATTTAGTCACTAAAATTCGTCGGAAATTTCGTCACGAACGATTTCCAACGGGCTTTTTTCCAACAGCCCATATTTCGTCGGAAATTCGTCGGAAAATTCTAGTAGTGACAGAAACCCTAGCTGTGACTTCCTTGAATTTCTGGAAGAGTTTGGACCGTTGAAACGCAAATCCGACCGGTTAGATTAATGAACATGAAGTTATTGACATGTCATAAAAATTTCAGGTCGATCGGGTTTCATCTCGATTCCCGATCGGCCTCGGGAAGTCTCGATGCGGCTTTCTTGTAAGAGACAGATTCAGCAGCAAGTTAGGCGGCTCACTGGAGAAAATTGAAAAGTCAAAACTTTGATCCAACCGTCCATATTGATGCCCAAGGAGTGAAGAACAGATCTGGAAAATTTCGTCACGATTCGAGTTTGTTTGGTTTCTCGATCATCGAAGAATTTGAACAGCTGCAGATTATGTTAGAAAGTAGTAAACCCTAGTTAGGGTTTGATTATTTATTTTTTAATAGATTAGATATGGGGGTGCCAACGGTCCATCTCGGTGTTTATTTTACGCACTAGTATACATGTTTAGATTGTATGTGTAAAACCGGAAAATTGCCATGACATGCATCATATCATGAATTCCACTCCATATGCATACATGTAGAAATTAATTCGAGGAATTAGTTAGGCATGTATAAAACACGCAATTAGTTTTAATTAATTGTTTGATATTAATTAGAAACTAATTAGGGTAAAAACCGTGGATCACGGGTTTTGTCAATCGTCTAGGTTGGGTGATGGATTCTCGGTGAATTCCACCTTACTTAGACGAGATTACGTTTTTTGTTCCGTAGTGTCTACGTGAAAGTTTGATGTTTAAGGATCGGATAATCACGGAAAACATGGTTCGAAAGTGGTTTAACCACGGTTGAGTGGTCAACAGTAGCTACGGCTCGATCGACTTCACCCTCCACGTGTGGCGTTTGCACAGGGTCCGGCAAGGCTGAGCCATCCGACGAGCCACTACGGCTCAACGGAGCTCCCCTAGTCATGACCCGTCCGACGGCCACATATGTTCCAACGAATAGGTCGGGTGGGCTAGCCTACATAACCGATACCATTCGGGCCTATGATTTATTGTTTCTTAATGTAACATCAATTCCAAAAACGTGATCAGTAAACCCACCACTTTTTCAAAATATTGAGTGGGACCGGGGAAGGCGACAGCCGACCCCACGGCCTCTACTATTGACACAAGCAACGTGAGAGAATGGTGACGCCTCGTCCCGGCCTGGGACCGGCCTCCCTAAGGAAGGCCTTCACCGCTATCAAAATTCAAGGTTTGGTCTCTGAAAGGATAGGATTTTGGGTACTCGCCGGGTCACTGACTGACCCTAAGGCGGCATACTCGGGGTCTACCTAAAAATCTGAAATAGTAGGTCACACTCATTATGAGTATTTTTGGTAATACCTTGGGCTGAAAAAGAAAGGTAATCGGGGATTAAAGTTGGATGTTCGATTCCATTTTAATCATCGAGAGAGAAAGATCTCAATTTAGTCGTCACCTCTTTGACCTACCCTAAGGCGGCACTGAGGTGTGAGATTAAGTCCTTGGAATGGTAGGATAGACTATAAGTACTTAGTTTATAGTTCCTAAAATTTATTAGCAGTTTATGAACTTGGATTTATTTTCTGTCAATTTTATTTACAACTATTTAAATATCTATCTAGGGTACTAGACTGCTAATGCATGTTTTAAATTGACTAGTAACGACTTCGTTAAAAGTGGAAGAGATATTTCTCTTGAGCCTTCAAGACTGTAGTGACGTAACCAAGTATGTCACTGCTGTCACTCGTGTTGAACGAGAGACAACCATAGTGAGTTTGAAAGATGATTGGGACGATAAAATTCTTCTAGTGAATTTCTAAAGTTGTGTAGTGACTACACGAGAAATTTTCTAATAGAAAAATTGGAGAATCATAAATTAAAGTGTTGCTAGTTAGACGGTATTTGGAACCGATAAACTAGTGGGAGCTTTAATCTTATGTTTTTTTGATTTATTAGAAAATTAGTCCCACTGGGTGACGCTTTCATTAGACATCCCACAGTTCACGAGTAGTGTCTACTCAATTGAACTGTTAGTTCAAGACTATTTCCATTTAAGGAAAGTTAAGAATGGGATAGAATGACTATAAGTGTTAATCATCTTAACTAAAGTTTTGAGGCTAAACCGAAACATTAATTAAAGAAAGTATAGGATAAGGAAAGTGATTTCGGATCACTTAACCATTGAATCCTTAGCGACTTTCTTAAACCGAGTAACTTGACTCGGTAGCTTAGTTCTTTGGAAGAACAAGGAAGCTGTGCATTAACAATTAATTAAGTAGACAACGGGCAGTAATTTCAGCTAGAATAGTGGGAGTGATATAAGGAAATGAATTTCGGATTCTATCCTTGAATATCCCAGAAAAATTTAATTTTATGTTTACCGATTCGTTGAAACAAATGGATTCACCTTCATCTCGATACTACAGTTGCCTTAAACAAAGTGAAAATGACATTTGTAGTACGAATCTGAGACTCGGACTTTTGTTTGATAAAGACAGAACCACTAAGAAAAGCTGACTAGGTATGTGTAACACATCTGAAACTATTAAAGGTAAAAGGTTTCCGTATTAAGATAAACGACCCTTCAATATCTATTAATTAGTGCATATATCCTAGAGATAAGACCTGACGACGGCTAAGGGTGATTCCTATCTCCCAGTCTAGGAACACTATCTCAAAGGAACAATGACTAAGTTTCCTTTCAATCGGGAGAGGGTAATAGATTTGAAGAGGTAACATAGCTTGTTCATAATGACCTTCGGGGTCTAGTGAGAGATACAAGCTAGTGGGAGATTTTGAATGGTGACATTTTGTCTGATAACTACTCAAAACGCTGGTTAGTTTATCGAAAGAATACGAGGAGGAGTCTCTGATTTTAGTAGAGAATAGAGTCTTCCATGCTCAGAAAAAGGCTATCGCATAGTCTTTGGACCGATGCTCGGCACACTTGCCTTCAGTGGAGTGTTTTTCACTGAGGAAGAAACCGTAGCCTCGCCTTGCATAGTTAGCTATGTGCTACAATACACTGCTTAACTCGGTTAAGATATTGTTGCATAATAACGGTTAACATTATTATGTAAACCGAGAAGTCTACCTAGAAGATGCTCGTGAATTTATGGATACGGAGTGAATTCGGTTCACACCACTTCCGTAAATGTAGGCATTGAGCACTTAGTGCTTGAAGGTAGGACTGGAGATTTTGCACACACGCACATAATAAAACTATTCATGAAATATCTTAATGTGACGAGTGAAGGTTGGTTATAAGATTCTTGAGATCAGAAAGTGAAGGTTGGACTGTCACACCATTTCTGAAAGAATCCATAGATAACAACCTTAGACCTTGGAGTACGGTTACTCTAGGAAGTTACTATCTGTTTAGTCAGGCCACGTACAACATCGGTTATTGGTGAATACACTGATAAATACTACTAGATCAGAATATCAATCCACCTAGAACGCATGGGAGTATGGTTTAACCATTGATCCATTATGGTTTTGTGGACTTTATAGTCTGCTGGGGTGATTGATAACCTGTGGCTCTTTGTGGACTGTATAGGATTCTGATCATAGAGGTTGGTTCGAAAACCTTATCCCTGTAAATGGAGTTTTAGTACTCTAGTTACATTCGGCCTCTTGTAGAACCACCGAGTGTCTCAGGCCCAGTGGGAGTAATTGGATCTACGCTGAAAAAGAGTCGAATAAATAGGAAAGTTTTACTTTTAGCACAAAGCAGAGTGATCTAGGGGTGATTCCCTGAAAAGTAGAGAGTTAACCAGACCTTGAACTCTCTCACCACTCCGCCTTGCTAGATTCCGTTAGAAAACAGAAAATATGGGTGATTCCCTAAGACTTTCTTGCTGAAAAACGGAGTCTGGATTCATTCGGAACAGAAGGATCTTGGTTAGAACAAATGGCAGGTTGACTGCTGGGACTTATGTCTTTTGTGGATGTAAGAGAACCTCTTGGTCATTAAAAGTCGCATGTTTTAAAATATGTAGACTTGACCAGAATATTGATAAGTCTTTTGTACACTGGGTATCAATATTGGTAAAATAGTAGTATTAGTGTTCGCGAAAGGTAACACTGAAACAGTTGGAAACAACATGAGTGTGTTATCTGAAATCAGAAACTGACACGCCAAGATTCTCTAGATGAGAGAATGGACTATATTCTAAGAATTTAATTCGGTCAAATTCACAGGAATGAGTCATTGGCTATCCCATCCATCTTATTGAATAAGATAATCATGCATATACGTATGCAACATTCATCGAGAGTAGTCTACCCTACCTCTCGGGAATGATTCTCCAAATCTTCGGATAAAGAGAAAATGGGATAGAGTCTCTCGGGATAAGGGCAAGTCAACTTAACACGAGTCAATTGCAATCGAATCTTGGATTCGAGCAATAAGTAGCAGTTTAGTACGTCCTCAAGTATCTTTAGAGAACGAGGAATCATATGCTTGTATATTCAGGTACAAACTTGAATATGGTTGACTACACTGTTTCTGACTTGTAGTCAGATTAATGATGATCATTAAGTTGATCTCGGGCTCAGTGTTTACTCATAGTGCTTAGAATTTCCTTTTTGGTCTGGGAGTAATTCCAGGTCTGATAAGCCGATATCACTTCATCGTGAAAACAGTGAAGAGATAGCTTAGAAGGATCTTCTCAGTCATAAGAAGTCAAAAGCATATTGAGAGAGACTACCGCCTGATTGGAAGGACCGGCAACGTTTCAATCCTAAAGATCGTCTTGAGTCGACAACCTAACTAATCAGTGTACCAAGTCGAGTGCTTGGAGGGTACGGCATTGATGGATATGTCTCATATGCTTTTAGAGCAAGTGGGAGAGTGTTGTGAATAAAATGAGAAAGGGTGTGCTCTAAAAACAATCGTTGCTTGTCATTTCGTGCAAGTGGGAGAATGTTAGGTGTAGTTCCCGAAAGACAATTTGTGTAATTGTTTTTAATAATGGATGACGAGAATTTATCTCACCTTATTACTTGCTTTGTGCTTGTAAAGTAATACACCGCTACGCAAACCACTAAGTATATCGTATGTAACCATTTAACTCGGTGTATGGATTACACGTGAGGATTGAGTTAGTGGAGATATGCTTAAACTGTTAGTCCGTGGTGAACTTAATCAGAGTTTAGGGTCTCTTGATTAAAACACCAATAATGCGCCCAGAACACCTTAGGGTGTGATGGTCTTAACCGGACTGTCGGTAGAGGGTACCTACGTGGGGCATTTATATATAATGACATTCATATAGGACTGGACCGATTTAATCTGAATTTCTCGATATAATTCCGTAATTGAGGAATCTTATTAAATCATTAGATGATCATATATGGATCAACCTTAATCCTTAGGTGATCACAGGGTGCCACTTGTATCGGGGTAGTGTTTGATGTGTTAGTTACGGTTCACTTAAATATGTGTTCCAAGTCACTTCTCATTGGCACTGTCTCCTGATGAGTGATGACGGTCAAATTGTACCCGTTATTCTATGATCTTTATCCCCGATTCTAGTTTAAAAGAGCTTTAATGTAGGGATAATAAGTCGTAATATGCCTAATTTATATATACCCCGAGTTACGATTCGTTATTCTGCATTTCGATGATTTATTGCATTATTTGGTATTACAAACTATGTTTTTGTATGATAAATACGGTGAGCATTATGGACGGACTACGGAGAAGGAATTAAAGATCCGGGACAATGCGAGCCCGGCGAGAAGATAGAAGACGAGCCCGAAAACGGTGAAGGCTCGGTCGACCGAGCCCGGCTATTCGGTCGGCCGAGTGGACTTAAAGCCCGGCACAGTCCAGCGTATTACTTAAGTCGGTTAGGGTTTATGGAATCCAATCCTTAGTCGGTTTCTAAGTCGGTTATGAGCTCTATATAAACACATTGTCATTAGTATTATGTATTCATTCATACATTGATTTAATCATTGATAAAAGAGCACAACAATTTGAGAGTTTTTCAGCAAGTTAGGGCTGCAACAATGTAAGCCCTTAATCTTCATGTTTTATTTTCAAGTAATTAATTCTTCCAATTATGTTCTTATCGTTTGAATTAATTAAACATAGCTAGATGATGTGATTCTCGGCTATGACGTTAGGTGGTGGTGACACCTTGTCAATGAGGATCCCATGACCTACGTCATAATCTAGATTTATTCATGACTCTACTAGATTTAATTAATGTGTATCTATGATAGTTTATATAAGTGATGTACGAATTCTTTGTTTAATACGTTACGTATAAGGAAACGGCGAGAGGTTATTTCGGGATGTGATTAGGGTTGAGTTCGTCCGGGTGACCGAGCGAGTCGTTCGGTCGACCGAGGCCTTATCCTCGGTCGACCGAGCCCTAGTTTCGTCGATTAAGTCGCCACGTCTTTATGGTGGGTTTGACCTAGTTGAATTTACTTTCTCGGTAGGTATGACTACGTCTACGTCGCTCGTCAGTTTTTCATTAGCGTATTATTAGGAAATACCAATATAAGACGTCTAGTTCGGCTCATGAACGATCTTTCGGGACTTTCAGCAAGATCTAGATTAGTTTTGTATTAGGGAATTGTCGACACCTAGTCATACGTGAATCGTAGATTAACAAGAGACTTACCAAGTAATTGTTAATAGGACGAGGGCTTGAGCGATCGTTTAGGAAGTACGCCTAACCATAGGAATGTTGCCTAAGCGAGGTGTACGGTTAATATCGGCATCCTTAAAATAATGAGCGTGTGAGTTATATGAGATGGATACCCAAAAGGTGAAGTCACGTAACAATACCACAGTGATCTAGTAACCTAACCGGTGCTAAGTCAAGTTAAGGGGATGACTCCCGTAGCCAATTAAATATGAATACGACGGATTGACGAGTTAATGAGTTAGGTTATCTTATATAAGTTGTCTTGGTCCAAACGATAACGTTGGTAATTGGAAGGTTAATTACGTGTGTTTCTTTTTAGGTTTGAGTTTGTTTATTTTATTTTGTTTTTTATGTTGGTCTTAGACTGTTGTTCAATAACGAATTAGGTGAGTTAATTATTTAAACCTAGGGTCCACATTTTGATTCCCGAGGGATCGACCTTGATTCACCATCGCTATGCTATGATGTACCTAGTGCTATTGCTAGTATTTGGTGGTCAAGTAAAATAAATTTATAACCTTGATCAGACCGCAATCAAGTTTTTGGCGCCGTTGCCGGGGAATCAATGGCCCAATGATTGTTTAAATAACTATTTTTATCTACTTCGTTCTTTCTTTATTGTTTTTAGTTGCATTATTTATTTTTCTTATGACGAATTATACGTACTTGTATCTTTGTTAAAGGATTAAAGCGAGGAATGGGGAAGATATTCGTTCGGTCGACCGAACGTATTCACTCGGTCGACCGAGCCTCTTCCGGCTTTAATTTTATATACGGTGTCATTTCCCCGAGTTTCTCGTTTCCCCCTTGTTTGTAGGTTGTAAGTTTGACAACGGTATGAGCAATCATCTTGTTGGTCGATTTACTAATTGTTTATTGTTTTTCAAATATTGCGGATAATTCGAAGTAAATCACTCACTTAACTTTGCTTCAAGATCGGCAAAATTTCATCAACCAATTTTCTTGAAGCCAAAGAAGAAGTTAAGGTTTTACGAACCAAAACTACACCTAAAAAGCCGTTAACACCAAAGCTCATGGAAAGAATAGAAAAGATGAAAGCGAAAATCCGAGAGGCAAGGAAATCGAGGGAGGCTAAAGAAGCCTATTGGCAAAGAGGTATGTCTATTTTGAATCCGAGAGGAAATTTCTTCGGATTCCGATTCGGCTTTAGATTATGATGATTACATGTCCGAGATAGAATCGAGTCGGAGGGTAGCGCGGCTATGGAGAGCCCTATTGTCATACGTTCTAGAGATGAAATATTGATTAAAGACGAGTCTCGGCCGATGCAAAAGTTAGCGGACCCGGGAGCTTTTATGGTTGGAGTAACCACAGAACAAACCCACTTAGGTTTAGCCTTGATTGATTCCGGTTCGAGCCTTAATATCTTTCCCAAAAGCCTTTGTGATAGGAATTTCATTTCGACACCCACTAACACCCCGCTCCAAGTTAGATTAGCGGATGGAACTAGGACAATCATGGTAGGAGGCGAACAACATGATTATTGGTGTGGGGCAATTACGGTTTAAGATAGACATAGTAGTAATGGAAATCGAGGAACATCACGAATGCCCAATCATTTTGGGTAGGTCGTTTATCAACACCGCTAGAGCCTTCATACGGATGACCGGACATGAGATAGTATTGTTTGACGCCAAGGGTTACGAGTGTTATGGGATAACGGATCCAAATTTCCCTGTACCGGTAAGTGTGAATGTGTTAGAAGTAGTTGGTTCGGAGAAGCTTGATGCCACTCAAGGTCTAGGAAAGGATGCTGATGATAATGTCGATGATAAAGATGAGAGGGAAGCCCTTACTATTCTAAGTCGGAATAGGTCGGTTCGGCTGCACCCGCCACCCGACCAATATTGAAGGCTTGTAGACCTACCTAAGGATAGGAGGACCAGAGCGAAGAAACGAACTAGGAGAGTTCGTAACAAAAGCTCATCGAAATCAGAGATGAATCCAAAAGTCGGCGCTTGTCTGGATGGTCAATTCGACTGTCTTTTCATTGGACTGAAATCCAAAGGAAGGGCACTCGTAGAAAAGGACGGTCAAACTTTTTCGGTGAAAGCTGGCCGGGTGAAAGCCTGGCAAGTCAAGGGCAGTGTTTAGGAGTGATGATTTTGGAAGTCGAGCTATAGACTAAAAAATTTAGAATTTTTCTCGTTTCATGTATTTTATTTTATTTCATCTTTATTTTTAGTATGAATAAAAGTAACGTAGAATGACGAGAGCCTTTTTTATTTTTGCCGTGTTCCGATGACCACTTAGGTAACGGATGTGCAAAAAGTTTTTTTACTCGAATCATTTTAACGTGAAGTAGAGTAGGAAGAGAAATCATTATAAAATGTATTGATGATGAGAATTTGGTGAAAAGATGCTTAGTGTGAAATTTGTATTATTTGGAAAAAGTGATTTATATGTTAATGGATTATGGTTGGATTATTCGATTTTTGAGGTGAGGATTTTTCAAATTGTGACATAATAATTTTGATAGACTTATGTGTTCTAGCTTGAAAATTTCGTGTGTATCAAATTGAGGAGGTCAACTATCATTTATTTTTACACATCCCCATTTTTCATTTCCCAATACACCTTTTCATTTTCCCCATTAATTTATTCCTCCAACAAAACCATTCCACTCCTCAATCCTTGCCTTTCTATCTCCACCAATCACCTTCCACCATTTCAATCCTTTCACTTTCCACATCTTTCTATTTAAACCTCCTTTTTCTCTTCATCATTCCCACACCACAAAATCTTCATCTTCTCCAAATCCCCAATTTTCTTCTTTTTCTTCTTTCCATTAATTCCCATTTCCAATTTTTCTCATAACTTCCACCCAAGATTGGGGATAGTATTCTAAATGATCCCCTCCAATATCACAAATTGTGCCTATTCATATCTCTGAAGGATTATCCGACCCAGGATGTCACAGGGAAGACCTGAACCTCAGCAGCAGAGCTTTCATCAGTTCGGTCGACCGAACCCTTCTGCTCGGTCAACCGAGGCCATTCTCTCGGTCGACCGAGAGCTTCCAACTGCTGCATCATTCTGTCAGCGTGCTCTGTTCCAGTTCTGCAATTATGCCACCAAGACGCCGATCCTCCGCACAGTTTGTAGCAGTCGACGATGCCATACCCTTGATCAACGGGGTACCGCAATTCGCTAGCCAAGAAGTATTTTCGGTTTATCGGAATTTCTTCAACAATTCGCCGGTACACCGGGCTCGGGGATTAGATTTGACCAAGCGTGGTCGAGAGCTTCGATCTCGTGGAATATTATCGGTGGCAAGAGGTTGTTGCGCCACTGGCCAAGTCAATGTCGGCCCAGGTAAGAGAGTTTTATTCTTATTTACGCATACACCCACACACGAATTTAGTCCAAGTTCGTGGCAAATCCATTGTTATTACTCCGGGGACGCTTAATAATTACTATGGTCTTGATACCCCGGAGGAGGAGCCGAGTACAGCTTTCACACGTTTGATGAGTCGATGCATGGTTGGAGGAGGTTGGTGCCCATCTCGGGATAGCATGGACAATAGGGGAAGTTGCTCGCACTTTTGAGGAGCCATACTTTAGGCGGTGGGAAGATAAGTGCTTACACGAGGCTTATCCGTTCTAACATTATTCCGGCCAAGCATGTGTCTACGGTTTATTATGCACATGCTACGCGATGTATTGGTTGAGCGAGAGGATGGCTGTTAATATTGGGGCACCGATGCGTTACGAGATGACGCCGATGCCCGCAAGCCTAGACACATGTTGCCTTATGGTTCATTGATCACTTCATTATGTGAGGCAGTGAGTGCCCGGTGCTAGGCGGTGACTCTTATGTTAGGCCCATGCCTATCCTATCTTTGGATTCTCGTTGCACCACCTCTTGTGCACCCGATGATGACGGTCCGGGTGATGACGATGCGCAATTCCAAGATTTTCTGAAGCGAATCCCAATGTTCTTCCATTAGATTTCGTTGATCCAAACGATATTCCTTCGGACTAAGCATCCGTGTTAATCTATTTTCTTTATCAATGTGTTTTTGATTTCGGTGTGCCAATAAATTAAGTCGTGTTGTATGGAGTTCGTTTTGAATTTCCCTAATGAATAAAATTTGTCTTATTTAATGTGTTGGATATTTGTGCATTATTTTCACTATAATTATTAAGTATGAGCTTAAATATGTTTAAGGCAATTATTATACCTTTTACGAGTCCATTTGATATGATTATATTTCTCGGACTAACCACGTAACAAGTTTTGGTTAAAGATGTATGTTGCAGAGGTTGCATTTTATTGCAGTTGGTAACTGTATTTGTCTGTTAAAATTCTCCGGAGTTCACCGCGACTTGTTCCGCTCCCGCGCTTATCCAGAGCTAAGTTCCTATTTTTGCTCTTTATTGTTATACATTGAGGACAATGCATGGTTTAAGTGGGGGGTACGAGCTCACTAAGCTCACTTAGCTTGCTCGAATAAGGATCTCTCTCTATATATATCAAATAATATAATAAATGAGTAAAATTTAAACTTTTAAACATAGAATCACATTTACTTTTGTGAAGTTCCCGAATATTGTATTTAATAAGGAAGGAACCATGATTCATGAGTACGTGATCACTTTATACTTTTGCGATATATTTCTAGTAAACTTAATGATATTCATGTCATATGTTGCGAGTAGTTATTTATTATTCAATTACTCAATAAATGAATCGATGAATATTGCGCTTGTAATAAAAATGTAGAATTTTATGTGTACATTGCGTAGATGATTGGTTATGTAAACTTAGTATCAATATCTATCTGCTGATGTATTCTGATATTCTTGCCAACAAAAGCGCAGTAATAAGCTTGAGACGTACTGTGTTTTAGCAAAATGTTAAAACAACGGGCTTTGTAGTAACATTACCAAAGTAGCCTTGCGCTTGTGGTAATATTCAATGCTATGCATGATCTAAGATAGGGGATACTCTAAAAAGTTTTCTTCCTTGAGATTGATAGTATTTGAAAAATATGAAGACATGAAAAGAATATTCAACTCTTTAAGAGGCTTTGAGTAGTACTCGGTCTCCAAGTCCAAAAACCACATAGATACGCTCTTGCTTATTGTTCTAGTGCTTTAACCATTGCGAGGCTTAAGAAGTGGGAATGCTTGATGTTGGTAGGTTGAGATTTCGAAGTTAGCATAAACTCAATCTTGCTACATTCATATAAAACTAATGCACATGCACACATCACTTCGATTCATAGTGAGTAATGAATAATGGATATCTTATGAGCATAAACAATGAGTTGATTCGAGTTTCTTGTGTTAGTATAATTTGACCATTGGAAAATGATTATATGGGGAATAACTTATTGATACTTTGATCGGGACGATCAAAGGCTAAGTGGGGGGTAGTTGATGACGGTCAAATTGTACCCGTTATTCTATGATCTTTATCCCCGATTCTAGTTTAAAAGAGCTTTAATGTAGGGATAATAAGTCGTAATATGCCTAATTTATATATACCCCGAGTTACGATTCGTTATTACGCATTTCGATGATTTATTGCATTATTTGGTATTACAAACTATGTTTTTGTATGATAAATACGGTGAGCATTATGGACGGACTACGGAGAAGGAATTAAAGATCCGGGACAATGCGAGCCCCGGCGAAGAAGATAGAAGACGAGCCCGAAGCGGTGAAGGCTCGGTCGACCGAGCCCGGCTATTCGGTCGACCGAGTGGACTTAAAGCCCAGCACAGTCCAGCGTATTACTTAAGTCGGTTAGGGTTTATGGAATCCAATCCTTAGTCGGTTTCTAAGTCGGTTATGAGCTCTATATAAACACATTGTCATTAGTATTATGTATTCATTCATACATTGATTTAATCATTGATAAAAGAGCACAACAATTTGAGAGTTTTTCAGCAAGTTAGGGCTGCAACAATGTAAGCCCTTAATCTTCATGTTTTATTTTCAAGTAATTAATTCTTCCAATTATGTTCTTATCGTTTGAATTAATTAAACATAGCTAGATGATGTGATTCTCGGCTATGACGTTAGGTGGTGGTGACACCTTGTCAATGAGGATCCCGCTGACCTACGTCATAATCTAGATTTATTCATGACTCTACTAGATTTAATTAATGTGTATCTATGATAGTTTATATAAGTGATGTACGAATTGTCGTTTAATACGTTACGTATAAGGAAACGGCGAGAGGTTATTTCGGATGTGATTAGGGTTGAGTTCGTCCGGGTGACCGAGCGAGTCGTTCGGTCGACCGAGGCCTTATCCTCGGTCGACCGAGCCCTAGTTTCGTCAGTTAAGTCTGCCACGTCTTTATGGTGGGTTTGACCTAGTTGAATTTACTTTCTCAGTAGGTATGACTACGTCTACGTCGCTCGTCAGTTTTTCATTAGCGTATTATTAGGAAATACCAATATAAGACGTCTAGTTCGGCTCATGAACGATCTTTCGGGACTTTCAGCAAGATCTAGATTAGTTTTGTATTAGGGAATTGTCGACACCTAGTCATACGTGAATCGTAGATTAACAAGAGACTTACCAAGTAATTGTTAATAGGACGAGGGCTTGAGCGATCGTTTAGGAAGTACGCCTAACCATAGGAATGTTGCCTAAGCGAGGTGTACGGTTAATATCGGCATCCTTAAAATAATGAGCGTGTGAGTTATATGAGATGGATACCCAAAAGGTGAAGTCACGTAACAATACCACAGTGATCTAGTAACCTAACCGGTGCTAAGTCAAGTTAAGGGGATGACTCCCGTAGCCAATTAAATATGAATACGGCCAGGATTGACGGTTAATGAGTTAGGTTATCTTATATAAGTTGTCTTGGTCCAAACGATAACGTTGGTAATTGGAAGGTTAATTACGTGTGTTTCTTTTAGGTTTGAGTTTGTTTATTTTATTTTGTTTTTTATGTTGGTCTTAGATCTTGTTGTTCAATAACGAATTAGGTGAGTTAATTATTTAAACCTAGGGTCCACATTTTGATTCCACGAGGGATCGACCTTGATTCACCATCGCTATGCTATGATGTACCTAGTGCTATTGCTAGTATTTGGTGGTCAAGTAAAATAAATTTATAACCTGATCAGACCGCAATCAAGTTTTTGGCGCCGTTGCCGGGGAATCAATGGCCCAATGATTGTTTAAATAACTATTTTTATCTACTTCGTTCTTTCTTTATTGTTTTTAGTTGCATTATTTATTTTTCTTATGACGAATTATCTGTACTTGTATGCTGTTAAAGGATTAAAGCAGGAATGGGGAAGATATTCGTTCGGTCGACCGAACGTATTCACTCGGTCGACCGAGCCTCTTCCAGCTTTAATTTTATATACAGTGTCATTTCCCCAGTTTTCTGTTTCCCCCTGTTTGTAGGTTGTAAGTTTGACAACGGTATGAGCAATCATACTTGTTGGTCGATTTACTAATTGTTTATTGTTTTTCAAATATTGCGATAATTCGAAGTAAATCACTCACTTAACTTTGCTCAAGATCAGCAAAATTTCATCAACCAATTTTCTTGAAGCCAAAGAAGAAGTTAAGGTTTTACGAACCAAAACTACACCTAAAAAGCCGTTAACACCAAAGCTCATGGAAAGAATAGAAAAGATGAAAGCGAAAATCCGAGAGGCAAGGAAATCGAGGAGGCTAAAGAAGCCTATTGGCAAAGAGGTATGTCTATTTTGAATCCGGAGGAAATTTCTTCGGATTCCGATTCGGCTTTAGATTATGATGATTACATGTCCGAGATAGAATCGAGTCGGAGGGTAGCGCGGCTATGGAGAGCCCTATTGTCATCTCGTTCTAGAGATGAAATATTGATTAAAGACGAGTCTCGGCGATGCAAAAGTTAGCGGACCCGGGAGCTTTTATGGTTGGAGTAACCACTAGAACAAACCCACTTAGGTTTAGCCTTGATTGATTCCGGTTCGAGCCTTAATATCTTTCCCAAAAGCCTTTGTGATAGGAATTTCATTTCGACACCCACTAACACCCCGCTCCAAGTTAGATTAGCGGATGGAACTAGGACAATCATGGTAGGAGGCGAACAACATGATTATTGGTGTGGGGCAATTACGGTTTAAGATAGACATAGTAGTAATGGAAATCGAGGAACATCCCGAATGCCCAATCATTTTGGGTAGGTCGTTTATCAACACCGCTAGAGCCTTCGTACGGATGACCAGACATGAGATAGTATTGTTTGACGCCAAGGGTTCTGAGTGTTATGGGATAACTGATCCAAATTTCCCTGTACCGGTAAGTGTGAATGTGTTAGAAGTAGTTGGTTCGGAGAAGCTTGATGCCACTCAAGGTCTAGGAAAGGATGCTGATGATAATGTCGATGATAAAGATGAGAGGGAAGCCCTTACTATTCTAAGTCGGAATAGGTCGGTTCGGCCCGCACCGGTCGACCAATATTGAAGTTTGTAGACCTACCTAAGGATAGGAGGACCGGAGCGAAGAAACGAACTAGGAGAGTTCGTAACAAAAGCTCATCGAAATCGGAGATGAATCCAAAAGTCGGCGCTTGTCCGGATGGTCAATTCGGCTTGTCTTTTCATTGGACCAAATCCAAAGGAAGGGCACTCGTAGAAAAGGACGGTCAAACTTTTTCGGTGAAAGCTGGCCGGGTGAAAGCCTGGCAAGTCAAGGGCAGTGTTTAGGAGTGATGATTTTGGAAGTCGAGCTATAGACTAAAAAATTTAGAATTTTTCTCGTTTCATGTATTTTATTTTATTTCATCTTTATTTTTAGTATGAATAAAAGTAACGTAGAATGACGAGAGCCTTTTTTATTTTTGCCGTGTTCCGATGACCACTAGGTAACGGATGTGCAAAAAGTTTTTTTACTCGAATCATTTTAACGTGAAGTAGAGTAGGAAGAGAAATCATTATAAAATGTATTGATGATGAGAATTTGGTGAAAAGATGCTTAGTGTGAAATTTGTATTATTTGGAAAAAGTGATTTATATGTTAATGGATTATGGTTGGATTATTCGATTTTTGAGGTGAGGATTTTTCAAATTGTGACATAATAATTTTGATAGACTTATGTGTTCTAGCTTGAAAATTTCGTGTGTATCAAATTGAGGAGGTCAACTATCATTTATTTTTACACATCCCCATTTTTCATTTCCCAATACACCTTTTCATTTTCCCCATTAATTTATTCCTCCAACAAAACCATTCCACTCCTCAATCCTTGCCTTTCTATCTCCACCAATCACCTTCCACCATTTCAATCCTTTCACTTTCCACATCTTTCTATTTAAACCTCCTTTTTCTCTTCATCATTCCCACACCACAAAATCTTCATCTTCTCCAAATCCCCAATTTTCTTATTTTTCTTCTTTCCATTAATTCCCATTTCCAATTTTTCTCATAACTTCCACCCAAGATTGGGGATAGTATTCTAAATGATCCCCTCCAATATCACAAATTGTGCCTATTCATATCTCTGAAGGATTATCCGACCCAGGTACATCACGGGGAAGACACGAACCTCGGCGGCGAGAGCTTTCATCGGTTCGGTCGACCGAACCCTTCACGCTCGGTCAACCGAGGCCATTCTCTCGGTCGACCGAGAGCTTCCAACCGCCGCATCATTCTGTCAGCGTGCTCTGTTCCAGTTCTGCAATTATGCCACCAAGACGCCGATCCTCCGCACAGTTTGTAGCAGTCGACGATGCCATACCCTTGATCAACGGGGTACCGCAATTCGCTAGCCAAGAAGTATTTTCGGTTTATCGGAATTTCTTCAACAATTCGCCGGTACACCGGGCTCGGGGATTAGATTTGACCAACTGTGGTCGAGAGCTTTTCGATCTCGTGGAATATTATCAGTGGCAAGAGGTTGTTGCGCCACCTGGCCAAGTCAATGTCGACTGGGTAAGAGAGTTTTATTCTTATTTACGCATACACCCACACACGAATTTAGTCCAAGTTCGTGGCAAATCCATTGTTATTACTCCGGGGACGCTTAATAATTACTATGGTCTTGATACCCCGGAGGAGGAGCCAGAGTACACTGTCACATTTGATGAGTCTGATGCATGGTTGGAGGAGGTTGGTGCCCATCTCGGGATAGCATTGACAATAGGGGAAGTTGCTCGCACTTTTGAGGAGCCATACTTTAGGCGGTGGGAAGATAAGTGCTTACACGGGCTTATCCGTTCTAACATTATTCTGCCAAGCATGTGTCTACGGTTTATTATGCACATGCTACGCCGATGTCTTGGTTGAGCGAGAGGATGGCTCGTTAATATTGGGGCACTGATGCGTTCTGAGATGACTGCCGATGCCCGCAAGCCTAGACACATGTTGCCTTATGGTTCATTGATCACTTCATTATGTGAGACAGCTGAGTGCCCAGTGCTAGGCAGTGACTCTTATGTTAGGCCCATGCCTATCCTATCTTTGGATTCTGTTGCACCACCTCTTGTGCACCCTGATGATGACGGTCCAGGTGATGACGATGCGCAATTCCAAGATTTTCCTGAAGCGAATCCCAATGTTCTTCCATTAGATTTCGTTGATCCGAACGATATTCCTTCGGACTAAGCATCTGTGTTAATCTATTTTCTTTATCAATGTGTTTTTGATTTCAGTGTGCCAATAAATTAAGTCGTGTTGTATGGAGTTCGTTTTGAATTTCCCTAATGAATAAAATTTGTCTTATTTAATGTGTTGGATATTTGTGCATTATTTTCACTATAATTATTAAGTATGAGCTTAAATATGTTTAAGGCAATTATTATACCTTTTACAGTCCATTTGATATGATTATATTTCTCTGGACTAACCCTGTAACAAGTTTTGGTTAAAGATGTATGTTGCAGAGGTTGCATTTTATTGCAGTTGGTAACTGTATTTGTCTGTTAAAATTCTCCGGAGTTCACCACGACTTGTTCCGCTCCCGTGCTTATCCAGAGCTAAGTTCCTATTTTTGCTCTTTATTGTTATACATTGAGGACAATGCATGGTTTAAGTGGGGGGTACGAGCTCACTAAGCTCACTTAGCTTGCTCGAATAAGGATCTCTCTCTATATATATCAAATAATATAATAAATGAGTAAAATTTAAACTTTTAAACATAGAATCACATTTACTTTTGTGAAGTTCCCGAATATTGTATTTAATAAGGAAGGAACCATGATTCATGAGTACGTGATCACTTTATACTTTTGCGATATATTTCTAGTAAACTTAATGATATTCATGTCATATGTTGCGAGTAGTTATTTATTATTCAATTACTCAATAAATGAATCGATGAATATTGCGCTTGTAATAAAAATGTAGAATTTTATGTGTACATTGCGTAGATGATTGGTTATGTAAACTTAGTATCAATATCTATCTGCTGATGTATTCTGATATTCTTGCCAACAAAAGCAGAGTAATAAGCTTGAGACGTACCTGTGTTTTAGCAAAATGTTAAAACACTGGGCTTGTAGTAACATTACCAAAGTAGCCTTGCGCTTGTGGTAATATTCAATGCTATGCATGATCTAAGATAGGGGGATACTCTAAAAAGTTTTCTTCCTTGAGATTGATAGTATTTGAAAAATATGAAGACATGAAAAGAATATTCAACTCTTTAAGAGGCTTTGAGTAGTACTCGGTCTCCAAGTCCAAAAACCCTATAGATACGCTCTTGCTTATTGTTCTAGTGCTTTAACCATTGCGAGGCTTAAGAAGTGGGAATGCTGATGTTGGTAGGTTGAGATTTCGAAGTTAGCATAAACTCTAATCTTGCTACATTCATATAAAACTAATGCACATGCACACATCACTTCGATTCATAGTGAGTAATGAATAATGGATATCTTATGAGCATAAACAATGAGTTGATTCGAGTTTCTTGTGTTAGTATAATTTGACCATTGGAAAATGATTATATGGGGAATAACTTATTGATACTTTGATCGGGACGATCAAAGGCTAAGTTGGGGGGTAGTTGATGACGGTCAAATTGTACCCGTTATTCTATGATCTTTATCCCCGATTCTAGTTTAAAAGAGCTTTAATGTAGGGATAATAAGTCGTAATATGCCTAATTTATATATACCCCGAGTTACGATTCGTTATTCTGCATTTCGATGATTTATTGCATTATTTGGTATTACAAACTATGTTTTTGTATGATAAATACAGTGAGCATTATGGACGGACTACGGAGAAGGAATTAAAGATCCGGGACAATGCGAGCCCGGCGAGAAGATAGAAGACGAGCCCGAAGCGGTGAAGGCTCGGTCGACCGAGCCCGGCTATTCGGTCGACCGAGTGGACTTAAAGCCCGGCACGGTCCGGCGTATTACTTAAGTTGGTTAGGGTTTAGGGAATCCGATCCTTAGTCGGTTTCTAAGTCGGTTATGAGCTCTATATAAACACATTGTCATTAGTATTATGTATTCATTCATACATTGATTTAATCATTGATAAAAGAGCACAACAATTTGAGAGTTTTTCAGCAAGTTAGGGCTGCAACAATGTAAGCCCTTAATCTTCATGTTTTATTTTCAAGTAATTAATTCTTCCAATTATGTTCTTATCGTTTGAATTAATTAAACATAGCTAGATGATGTGATTCTCGGCTATGACGTTAGGTGGTGGTGACACCTTGTCAATGAGGATCCCATGACCTACGTCATAATCTAGATTTATTCATGACTCTACTAGATTTAATTAATGTGTATCTATGATAGTTTATATAAGTGATGTACGAATTGCTGTTTAATCTGTTCTGTATAAGGAAACGCTGAGAGGTTATTTCTGGGATGTGATTAGGGTTGAGTTCGTCCGGGTGACCGAGCAGAGTCGTTCGGTCGACCGAGGCCTTATCCTCGGTCGAACGAGCCCTAGTTTCGTCAGTTAAGTCTGCCACGTCTTTATGGTGGGTTTGACCTAGTTGAATTTACTTTCTCAGTAGGTATGGCTACGGCTACGTCTACGTCGCTCGTCAGTTTTTCATTAGCGTATTATTAGGAAATACCAATATAAGACGTCTAGTTCGGCTCATGAACGATCTTTCAGGACTTTCAGCAAGATCTAGATTAGTTTTGTTTTAGGGAATTGTCGACACCTAGTCATACGTGAATCGTAGATTAACAAGAGACTTACCAAGTAATTGTTAATAGGACGAGGGCTTGAGCGATCGTTTAGGAAGTACGCCTAACCATAGGAATGTTGCCTAAGCGAGGTGTACGGTTAATATCGGCATTCTTAGAATAATGAGCGTGTGAGTTATATGAGATGGATACCCAAAAGGTGAAGTCACGTAACAATACCACAGTGATCTAGTAACCTAACCGGTGCTAAGGCAAGTTAAGGGGATGACTCCCGTAGCCAATTAAATATGAATACAGCCAGATTGACAGTTAATGAGTTAGGTTATCTTATATAAGTTGTCTTGGTCCAAACGATAACGTTGGTAATTGGAAGGTTAATTACGTGTGTGTCTTTTTAGGTTTGAGTTTGTTTATTTTATTTTGTTTTTTATGTTGGTCTTAGACTGTTGTTCAATAACGAATTAGGTGAGTTAATTATTTAAACCTAGGGTCCACATTTTGATTCCCTGAGGGATCGACCTTGATTCACCATCGCTATGCTATGATGTACCTAGTGCTATTGCTAGTACTTGGTGGTCAAGTAAAATAAATTTATAACCTGATCAGACTGCAATCAATGAGTGAGTAGTTCTGATTTTCACAGATATTGAATCCATTCCTTCCTGCGGGAAGTAGAGAGACAGTCCCCTTATTTGTTAGCCCTAAGAAAGTGATCGATCCCGGGAGTTCACATTTGACTAATTAGCTACCAGTCAGATATGTGCACTAATTGATTATCAGGGGGTTAATGGTAAATAAGAATAAGATATTCTGAGTCGGGTTCACGGAGACTTCCCACTCAGAATGGACAGTCTATGGAGGGTTAATCCGTATGTAGTGATTATATCAATGGACGCTTATCTACTCTATGGGTTGAGTGTAAGTATATATCTATAATTTGTAGAGTTCAGTTTCGGGTTTATGGTGGCTTAATCCCGGAATTAATAATTTAATATATATATTCTGTTCGATGAATAATATATTTAATTATTGGAGCTACTGATTATAGGTCCATGGTCCCCAATGTGGCTTCTATAATTTGGGCTAATATTCTTGTTAGTTTGGGCCTCAGAAATAATTAATTGGTTGGGCCAATTAATTGATATGCATGGATATGATTTAGTTGGGCTAAATAATATAATACACATAAAAGACATTTTATGTGGGCTAAAACCCTAGGGAGGTGGCGCCATATTGGTTCTCTTTTAGCACAAGAATTGATTTTCTTGTGTTATGGAAAAGAAAAGAAATTTTTGTTATGTGATTGGTTGTATGACTTGTTATTTGAATTCCTATTGGTCAATAGCATGTCACAATTATTCATTAAGGAAAATATATTTTTATTTGATTTAATTAATTGTTTATTCAATTAATTAAAAACTTGGAGACCAATGATTTACTCTCCTATAAAAAGAGAATTATTCCAAGTGTAAAAATACACTTAAGAATTTCGGCCTTCACCAAAGAAAAAGAGGAAAAATTTAGTTTTCTAGTCTTGGGTTTTAGAAGAAGAAAAACTACAAGTTTTTCTTGGTGTTGCATATCAAGGAGGTTCTCATATCAAGAAGGGTGTCCACCAACCACCGTTTGAAGAATACATTGGAAGATCAAGGCTTCTCGTCCTAAGATCAAAGCTTCTCTTCCCTACTATTGGTATGGTTTTTCTAACCCTCTTGTAGTAATTATATCCTTCATTTATATGTTATAATATATGAATCGTGATCCATCCGCTGCGCATAGATCTAGTTTATTTAGATCTAAGATCCTACATCCTTCAGTTTCTTTCCATCCTAATAGTTGTGTTGTGCAGGACCTGCAGAATTTGAGGAGATTGGTACAGCTGAACTTCAAAATGGCTTATACATTTTAGTTGCGAATCCTCAAAAATCTTGACTTTCTGTTTCTAGCAATCTGTGTCAAACTTGTAATAGAACTGATTCTTTGCTTTGGCACAGTAGGTTAGGTCATCCATCAGTGGAAAGAATTAAAGTCCTAAATACCATTGATGGAAGTATTAAAGTTCCTACACATGCTTGTACTGTTTGTCCATTAGCAAAACAGAAGAAATTACAATTTCCTGCTAGTTCTTCCATTTCTGTTTCTTGCTTTGATCTTGTACATGTTGACATTTGGGGACCAAATAGGGTGCCTACCGGACGGGCGTCCATAGTTTTAGACAAACGTCTGGGCAAGAAGTTGAATACAGGATGGAAAAGCTTGTTTCCAGACGGGCGTCCCATAACGTGGACGGGCGTCCAGGAAAATTGAGAGCCGGACTGGCGTCCAGTATCACTAGACGGGCGTCCAGTCAAGAAAAACACAAAATTGTCCCTTTTTTTTAAAACTTATCATATAAAACAACTAAACGCGAAACCTTTATTATTGATAATTTAAAATTCAAAAGTACAATATGGAAAATCATGAGAGAATTTGAAAATAAAACAGACAAAAATAAAACAGTGGGTTGCCTCCCACCAAGCGCTTCCATTTTACGTCGGGGCTCGACGAAAACTAAACTAACTAAGGAAACACTAATCTGCGTAGATCTCGTCCCAATCCACTAAGCGAATGAGACGTCGAAGCATGTCGATAGCCGGAGGGAAGTCGTACTCATCCCGCAAACACCAATCCTCGCCGGCTACCTCAACACCCCTAAAATGCTCAGCCCGCAGCACTAGTGCCAAATCCGTCAGCATAGGATCATTAAGGATCGTGTAAGGACGTCCTATGGCCTCCTGCAACTCCTCAGTCGTGAAACAATGATAACGTACGTGATGGTCTTAACCTGAGTGCTAATGTCAAAATCTACATGAAGAACTATCGTGCCTCCTTGTCCATCATCTACTGTGATCAGCGGGATTCGACTAATGAGTGGGAACTCCTCGGGCGAACTCCGTAGAGATCCATATCAAGAAAGCAACTACGACGGATAGAAACATAGAAGCTTAGTAAAACTAACCAAAATAACATACTAAAGCACGAGAGAACTAAGAAAAACTTAAACAAGATTGGATATCTAGGATGCCCCCTAGTGGCGCTTTTGGTTTATGTCGTTAGCTCGACACCGGTTGAATTCGGCTGGGTCGGGCCATTTGACTTTTCGCCGCCATTACCTCGTTAAAGTTCTGATCAGGATTGTGGCTGCAGAAACGACACTTAACGCATGAGATTAAAGCTTTGACAGTTTTCCAGATACGTTGAACCTTTCCCATGGTCGACTTTCGCTTTTGTAGATTTCTCTGCTGACGTTTGAGTTGTTGCTCCCTTGCATAGTCCTCCATATCCCAACTACCGGCTAGAACTTCTTGTGATAGACCACTACCGTTATCCTCGGAAAACGTATTGGGTGAAATCTCGTCGAGTCTTCGACTTCATTTACACCGCATCCAAGGATATCGAGAAATTTAACAATCAAAGGCTTGCACCGTAGGTTCTCCAATGTAGTGTTTGCACCTCGACCATTAACTCGAAACGGCTGATCTTTATAACCGAGTAGTTCTAGAACGCCTCCGGGAATGATTTTGAGAATCGTAAAGGGCCCGGACCGTCGTGTCCTTAGCTTTCCGGAAAACAAATGTAATCGGAATTATAAAGAAGAACTTGTTCCCCTACTTGAAATTCTCTTTTCTTAATTTTTGCGTCATGGAGGAGTTTCATCTTATCCTTGCTTATCCCGGCGCTTTCGTAAGCTGGAGCCGGAATTCGTCTAACTCATGCAAGCTGCTTTGCGCAAGTCGATGTTTTCCACAAGTTTGGGAATCAAAGTTAAGAAACTTCGTCGCCCAATAAGCCCATGCTCCAACTCAACCGGCGATGACATGGCTTGCCGTAAACCATCGATATGGAGATGTACCCATAGGGGTTTTATAAGCGATCTATACGCCCATAGTGCATCATCCAATTTCAAACTCCGGTCCTTTCTATGACTCGTTCACCGTCTTTTCCAGGATTTGCTTGATGCTTTGGTTGCTCCGCTCAACGACCGCTAGTCATCGGATGGTATGGTGTGCCGGTCTTATGGCGAACACCATACTTTTCAAGGACTTTCTCTGAGGTCGGTTGCGAAATGCGTTCCTTCATCACCGATCGGGGCTCGAGGACATCCAAACCTCACAAAGATGTTCTTCTTCGAAATTTCATGACCGTTTTATGATCATTGTGAGGAGTGGCCACCGCCTCCACCCATTTCGAAACATAATCAACGCGAGACTAAGATGTATTTGTTTCCACACGATGACGGGAAAGGTCCCATAAAATCGATGCCCCAAACATCAAAGACTTCGCACTCTAAGATGGGTTTTAAAGGCATGTCGAAACGCCTTGTCGAGTTCCGGTTCTTTGACATCTATCGCAAGCTTTACGAAGGCTTCGTATCCTTAAAGATTGTAGGCCAATAGAAACCGGATTTGGAAGATCTTAGCAACCGTCTTCCAAGGACCAAAGTGACCACCCGTTGGTCCACTATGGCATTGCTCGATAATCTCTTGTTGCTCGGATTCGGGAACGCATCTTCTAAGCAAACCATCTTTGCGGATCTTGAACGGATAAGGTTCATCCCAAACGAAATATTTCATATCGAGAAGAACTTCTTCTTCTCTTGATACGACATTTCGGGGTCAAGGTAACGGGCATGAAGGTAATTCACAATAGCCGAATACCATGGAACATCAGGAGAGCGGCCATCGATCAACATGATGTTTTCTAGAGGAAAGTAAAGATCTATATCTTCAGGATCACCCTTTTCCTCACTTATCATCCTAGAAACATGATCCGCCACTACGTTCTCACTGCCCTTCTTATCTTTGATTTGAACGTCAAACTCTTGGAGGTCGGTATCCAACGCGAAGCGCGGTTTAGCTTCCTTTTTGGTCATGAGATAACGCAAAGCGGCGTGATCGGTCCACACAATCACTTGAGCACCCGGCGGGTAACTACGAAACTTATCCATAGCAAAGACTACGGCTAATAATTCCTTTTTAGTGGTCGTGTAGTTAACTTGAGAAGGATTCAGTGTGTGACCGGCATAATAGATAGGCTGGAACTTTCCTTCGATTCGCTGTCCTAAGACTGCACCAACAGCATAGTTGGATGCATCGCACCTAAGTTCAAAGGGCAAGTTCCAGTCAGGCGATATAAGAATTGGGGCGAATATTAACCGATTCTTGAGCTCCTCAAATGCTTGCTTGCAGTTCTCATCGAAATTGAACTCAACGTCTTCCTTGAGCAGAGTAGATAGGGGCTTGGCTACTTTGGAAAAATCTTGGATGAATCTCCTATGAAACCGACATGTCCTAGGAAACCTCGACTTCGCGTACATTCTTAGGATAACTCATCTTCTCAATGGCTTCTACCTTGGCTCTATCTACTTCTATACCTTTGGGCGACACTTTGTGGCCAAGGACTATGCCTTCATCTACCATGAAATGGCATTTTTCCCAATTAAGCACTAAGTCCTTTTCCACACATCTAGACAACACACGATCAAGTTTATCGAGGCGATCATCGAAGGATTGACCAAAGGCGAAATCATCCATAAAAATCTCCATGCACTTTTCAACTAGCCCGTCAAAGATTGCCATCATACACCTTTGGAAGGTGGCCGGGGCATTACGAGACCAAATGGCATCCGTTTGTAGGCGAATGTCCCATAAGGGCAAGTGAAAGTAGTCTTCTCTTGGTCAACAGGATCGATGGGTATCTGGAAGTATCCTGAATATCCATCCAGGAAACAGTAGAATGCGTGCCCCGCCGGACGCTCAAGCATCGGTCAATGAATGGAAGGGGAAATGATCTTTCAGTGTGACCTCATTGAGTTTTCGATAATCGATACATACTCTGTATCCCGTAACGAGCCTCAATGCTATCTCTTCGCCCTTCTCATTCTTTTCAATAGTAATTCCACCTTTTTTGGGAACCACTTGAGTTGGGGATACCCACTCACCGTCCGCAATGGCGTAAATGATACCCATATCTAGAAGCTTGATAATTTCCTTCTTGACTACCTCTTGCATGTGAGGGTTGAGCCTTCTCGAGGTCGTGTAACTTGTTTTGCACCCTCCTCGGTCTTGATTTTGTGCATACGGATGTCGGGAGATATCCCTCGGATATCTCCCACCCGCCATCCAAAGGCTTTTTCATTTTTGCGCAAGACGTTTAACAATTTAAGCTCTTCATACGAGATAGCTTGGCGAGAGATGATCAAAGGAAGCTTGTCACCTTCTCTTAAAAACACATACTTAAGATGTTTAGGCAACGGCTTCGGTACCAAATCTACGGGAGGATCCTCTAGACTTGATTTAAGATCACCACTCTTCAACTCAACATCGGCGAGCTTACTCGGTGGTCCTCGCCAAGGCTTCTTCTCTTAGCTCATCCTCAAATTCAGGTGCTAACCGGTCTAGATTGACCACACCATGATTATTCGGATTATCGATCAATCGCTCATATTCCGCCTCTACGACCAAGACTTGCTTATCCATGAAGTCATTGAAGTCATCGGACGTCTCCTCATGGAACGACCGGTTGGAGATCCGGAAGGTACATTGATAGATTTCGAAACACTATAGCTCACCTCCCGGTCACCAACTCGAATGGTGACATGCCCACCATCACAATCGATGAGGGCTCTAGGCGTAGATAGAAAAGGTCTTCCGAGAATCAAAGGGACACTTTCACTTTTCTCAATATCCAAGACGTACCAGTCAACTGGAAAGGTAAACCTATCTATTTGAACCAATACGTCCCTTAGGATCCCTGAAGCTTTCTTAGAGGACCTATCAGCGAACTGCAGGTTCATGGTAGTGGGTTCTAGAAGATTCTGCAAACCAAGCTGATTGCAAACGGACAATGGCATCAAGATGATGGATGCACCCAGGTCACATAAGGAATTCGGGAAGACTAGGCCTCCCATCTGCAATGTGAGCACAAATTTGCCTGGGTCGCTTCTCTTGGTTGGTAAGTCTTGATAATTGACCATAGAACACTCCTTACCAATTGCTTGATCCATTCCTGCTAACTTCTTCTTGGAAGATACAACATCCTTGATGAACTTTGTATACTTAGACATCTCGACCAAGACCTCGGATAATGGCAGATTTACCTAAGTATTTTTCAGAAGGTTTAGTACCTTTTCGTACTTTTTGTCTTCAACCAATGGAATGTTGCTCTTCCTCGGTGGAAACGGAAGCTTCTTCAGGTCATTCTCGAAAAGACTCTCTTTGAGGATGTGCTGACAGCTTTGTCTTCCAAATCCTTCCACCGAACCGTCTTTTCAGAAGCTTTCGTAGTCAGGGGATCGGCCACCGACTTCCTTTTCCTTTTCGGTCCTCGGGATCGGCCACTTGAGGGTTTCCAACTTGTTCGGTCCTCGGGGGACACCACCTGAGGATTTCCAACCTTTTCACCTATCAGGGGATCAGCCACCTGATTACTTGCTTGCAGCCAAGGGGATGATGGGTGCTCAACTTCCCCTCCTGCCTTATCAATGGCAGGAGGGGCTAGTGGTTTCCCTGGAAGCCAGGGGGACCACTCGGTGTGTACCGCTTCTTAAATTCATTGTACCGGCCTCCTCTTGTCCATAATGCATTGTTGGTACGAGGTCGGTACATTGGCTTCTTGCTCAAATCGGCCCGAGCAACATGACCGCCCTTAGGATTTTCTCGGTAAACGGGGCGGATGCCCGGGGGTCTTGATGCTAACTTGCTCGGCCCGCCCTATCTCGTCTTTCAAGGTTCTTATTGGTACTCATCGGGAGCCGAATGTTCTTGTTTTGCTCCTCTTTGAATGAGTTCCATTCACCTTCGAGGTCATTGGAATTCGAGGGGCCTTGAGAATTGGAAAAATTTTGATTTTGTGGCTGGCTGGGCCGATTCTGATAATTGGAATTGGAAATGGAGGGCCAATTCTGATTAAACCTTTGTGTTTGATTGGAAAAATTGGAGCTTTGGTTCGAACCAAAACCAGGGTTTCTATTGGAACTCGGATTAGAATTGAAGTTCAAGTTTGGATTCTGATTGAAACTCGGATTCTGGCCGAAGCCCTGATTTTGAGCATTATTCTGGCCGGAGAATTGGTTGTTGAACCTAGGATTAGACTGGCCAGAAAAAGCATTCACTTCTGCCCTTTGTCCAATCATGGGACAGAAACGAGCAGTGTGCCCCGGATCATCACATACTTGGCATGTGATTGTATTATACTGTCCATTATTATGAACAGCGTTGACTTGATGAGCGGCGGGGGATTGAAACCGACACTTTGGTGGACATGTGGCCAGGTTGATAACAGCTTTCGCAATACAGAACCTGAGAGTTCTGTAGAAACGAAAGAGTCTGATTACTCGGATTAGGAACAATTTGGGATGTTGTCTGCTGAGAATTAGCCATTTGCTTTTGCAACATGGCAATCGTATTTTGCATAGTCACTTCCTCGACCTTGGGAGGGGAGGAGGTGCTCGAATAGCTTGATAGGATGGGGCATAGTTGTATTTGGCAATGTCTTCGAACAATGCCCATCCTTCGTCTGGAGTCTTCTTCAAAAATGCCCCGCCAGATGAACTATTGACCATGCCCTTAGTGAGCTCGGTCAATCCGCTAAAGAATGTATTGACTTGCCTTTGCATCGGCAAGCCGTGGTGGGGACATTTTCGGAGAAGGGACTTGAACCTTTTCCAGCAATCAAAGAAAGATTCATTTTCCTGCTGATGGAATGTGAAGATTTCGTTCAAACACTTGGGCCGTCTTTGATGGAGGGAAATATTGACTCAAAAATTCTTTTTCAAGTCCGGCCCGGAGTCGTAATGGATTCCGAAGGGAGAGAGTGATACCACTCTAGTGCTTCCCCTCGCAAGGAAAATGGGAAAAGTTTGAGCTTGATTGCGTCCTCACTTACACCTTGGATACGGGTAGTACCGCATATATGTAGAAATGTGTGTAGGTGAGTATGGGGGTTCTCTGATTGATAGCCGTGAAAAATTGACGCATGCTGCATCATTTGAATAAGTCCTAGCTTAAGCTCGAAAGTTGGAGCCGTAATGGCCGGCATAACGATTGCGGGGTTGATGGTGATCGTGCCGGCCGAGCATGGCATAGTCGGCCAACGTCCGTCTATTTTCCGCCGCCATTATTACTATTCTTTCGATTTCTCCTGAAAGATAATGCTCAAATTCTTGATCTAGAGCGTTTCCTTCGTCGAACCGAAGTTTCCGCCTATTGGGTCGGACTATGGTCCGCTCGGGGTCAGGGGAATAGATTAGTGGTCCCTTCTGACTACGAGTTTGCATACACCGAGCTCCAAGATCAAGTTGTTGAGCAAGAAAGAAAGAAGGAGAGAAAGAGAACTATAAACTAAGAAACTAACGACTAAAACTAAAGACTTATAATCTAATCTAAGATTAAAACGTAGAGAAAAGAAAAGAGGAAAAGAAGAAAATGATAGAGGGAAGGAGGTACGGACGAACGTCCAAACTTATGGACGAGCGTCTGACCAGTTTTTCAGGATGGACGGGCGTTTTAAATGTAAACGCTCGTCCGTTATTTCTGAATTCCTGTGGACGGGCGTCCAGACGTATGAACGCTCGTCTGCAGGTCAGGATGTGATTCAGGATTGAAGAATTTTTAGAGGACGGGCGTCCAGTAAACTAAACACTCGTCCGACTGAAGCAAGAACCGGACGGGCGTCTGGTAAAACGGACGCTCGTCCAACTGGGAATAAACGATTAGTAAAACAGAGTACGGTAAACGAAAAACAGAGTGTAGGTTAAGAGCTAAGATTTTCTATCAACTACTAACAAAAACACAATTAAAAGCGACAGACAATTGAACAAAAACAACTACACTACTAACCACAAACAAAAATTGAAAATATCTAACCTAAAAACAGGAATTAAAAGCAAAATAAAAACTAGAACAAAAACTAGGCAACCGTCCGGTTCCCCGGCAACGGCGCCAAAAACTTGTCTACGGATTTTTATCTATGCGAAACAAACAAGTAATAAATTTATAATCCGGTTAACCCCAAGTGTAAGGATCGTAGTACTAGTGGTTAATGCCGGGTCGATCTTACGGGGAACTAGACGAATGCAAATCCTAGTTTTTGCCTAACTAAACTATGTCACGGAAAACTAAACTAAACAGCGATTAAACAAAACTAAACCGAACATATATGCTTGAATATAAACTAGACGAGAGGACGAATCCAAAGCTAGGAAGGTTTGGTTGCGAACAAATTACTCTAGAAGTGCAATAGAAAATAAACTAACTAAACAGTTCAAGTCTCAAGGGTTGAATCAAGTTTAATATGGGCAAACGAGTATTGATCCACCTATCCAACAAACACTAACCTCTCATCCTGATTATATTGCAGTTTTTACCAAGTTGTGGTTCATCTTGTCAAAGGTATGAATCCTACTTTCGTAGATGATTCGCCTATTAATTTCTATCTTTCGATTTACGGAAATTAACGCGTCATAACATAAACAAAGATGTAAACTTTAGCGTTTTAACCTAGATTTCCAACCTATCAACTTTCGTTTGACATAGATTTAAGATCTATTCCTAAATCATGGTAATCTAATGTTTATAAAGACTTAATATAACACATCATACATGCACATCTTTCGATATAAATGCAATTAATCAACATAAGACATGATAAAGGAAACAACTTGATTAAAAACTTACAAAATAACCGAAGAATCAAAAGTAATGTAAGTTGGATGGCTTCACAATGCTCGTTTGATTGAAGCCTAGCCTCTTAGCATCCTTGAATAGCTTGAATTGTTGAAGTAATTTGCATAAACTAAACTAATTTTATCTAAGAATTTAAGAACATCAAACTGGGAAAAAACTGAGTAAAACCGCAGCCTATAGCCGCCCCTAGGGTTTAGGGTTCGAGAATTGTATAATTGGTGTCTCAATGTGTGAAAATAGGCAAGTATTTATAGAGATTTGAGGCGGTTTCACTAAGTCGGCGATCCGGACGCTCGTTTGGTTAAGTAGACGCTCGTCCAGGTGTTCTGAACTCCAACGCAGACGTTCGTTTGGATAGCGTCCAAACTCTCTGATCTTCTTTTTGCACCTTGGACGCTCGTTTGCTTCTTCTGAACGTTCGTTCAGTAAGTTCATGATGCCTCAGTATTGAATTCTTCCTCTAGACGCCCGTTTGGATTATCAGACGCCCGTCCACTCCTGGACGGGACTTGGACGCCAGTTTAGCTGGAATAAAACATGATTAAATCATCTCTATCTCTTTTCTGCCCACTCCATTCGATCATTATCTCTTCTTAAATCTTTATAGCTCGAATTTTAACCCTTTTGATCATCATTTGAGCACGATAAGCATACCTATAACACATGGGAAAACATCGCAAACTGTAATAAAGTCCAATTAATTATAATTCACGATGAGAACACATAATTTATTCAATATTGCAATTAAGTCCTTAAAAACCTAGTATGCTCAATATTTCCATATAAGGGCCATTTATTATGCAATTAATCCAATTAAAGGGGAAAATACCATAAAATATATCATAATAAAACATAGATTTTCACCCTTAACATGCAGCGGAATTATGTCAAAATTAAGCCTTAATACTTGTTGTTAAAAGTGATACTAAGTATTAGATACTCAGTAGTGCAAGTGTGTGATTTCAGTTGCTAGATTCAGTAGGTTGATGAATGAAATAAACTAAGTGCAGAAAGTAAAAGCAGAAAGTAAATATCAAGATTTTATAGTGGTTCCAGGTGATGTAATCCTGTCAGTCCACTCTTCTCCTGTGATGTTGGAGGAAATTCACTAGAGATCTTTGATGTAGCTTTTACAAAGATTCCTAAGTTGTCTGTCCTTCACCAATAACTATGGCTTCACAAACTGAAAACTGGGAACAGGTAGGATTGCTGCTCCTTAGTCTTCCACTGGTCCTTGAAGGTTAGGATTCCCTCTTGACCAACTCCACCACAAACAACAGTCTTTCACACCCAACAGATGCTTCACTGTCTTCAGCAGGTTCTTTATAAAATAAAGAATGAATCAAATAAATGATTCAGTTGCAGCAGCTTGATTAGGATGATGTAATCAGCAACTTGCAGTCTTCAAGTGTGTATGCTTGATGTAGCTTGAACACAGAATGCACTTGAAGAAATTCACTTGATCAGCAGCCTTAAGCTCAGTATGTTCAGCAGGGTGTTTTTCAGCTCAGTATTATCACTTAAAGTTTATCCCAATTTTTCATCATCTTTTTCTGAGTTGAAAGTCCTCTATTTATAGGCAAGAATGCATGTGACTTGTATTTGAAATTCAAATGTGACCGTTCCTTGTTTTTGTCCCATCTGATTTGCATTCTGTCACTATTCATAGGACTGACACTGTTAGAATTCCTTTTTGACAGTGCAGTCTGTCCACCCTTTGACTTGTGTCTATTGGATAAAGCCATGTATCATCCCAACATCTTTTTAATCTCAACCTTTGATTTTCTTGATAAGTCAGAGGTATTTGGCTGTCCTTATCCATGTAGTCCTTCAAAATAATCTTGAAATATTCGAGGTATACATCAGCAGGTTTATCAGTCTGCTGAAGTACCAATCAATCTGCTGATCATCATATTTCTGTATGTAAAATATAATGCAGCTGATTACTTTTATCTAACTTTTATTTGTGAAGTTAGATTACATCATTTTAATAATAACTAAGTTCCAAACATCATCCAACTTATGGAACTTAGACCTTCTACACAAGGTGTATGCAATCAGTTTAGGTCATCACAGACTTGCCTAAATTCTGATTCCATATCCTTGACTTTAAATACTAAGTTTGATCCCTTAGCCTTCATTTACTGAGTTTGAACCCTCAGCCTTCAGTCTTCAGTCTTCAGCAGGTTCCTGACTAGTCTACTGACCTATCTACCCTACTGACCTAGACCAGTCTGCTGACAAGAGTCAGCTGACCATTACAGTGCTTGTTTGATCAAACCTAGTTATGAATCAAACTCTAATAAACCTATACATTTAATCTAGACATCTTTTTGTCTTTGCACTATAACAGCTAGTATGGCACTCATCATCAAAACTAAGAAATAAGTCCAACAGTATTCTCTTTGCCCAAGCTAACCTAGAGAATGGTGAGGAAATTAGGAGAATCCTACATTGCTACGAGACTTTATTAGGCCAAAAGGTTAATTAAGAAATATCTAATGTCTTTTTTGGCAGAAATCTTGATATGACTCTACATGACCAGATTTTACATGCCCTAATTAGTGGTGGCCAAAAAACCGGCGAACCGTGAACCGGACCAGCGGTTCGTCAAACCAGCGGTTCGGGAGACAGGGGGTTCACTGGTTTGTAGACGGTTTGGGATTTTTAGGATCCGGACCGGAACCGGCGGTTTAACCGGCCCGGCCGGAACCGGAACCGGCTCCAACGGCTAGTTATCAACGGCTGTTCTTATTTTTTTTATTTTCCAACCATTTCAAAAAATCCTATAAATACCCAATTCATTTTCCAAATTCTTTACACCTACTCTTCTCTTTTCTCATTTCTAAACGTCTACTTCTCTAAATTCTAAACTTCTCTCAATTCTAAAAACAACAATCAAATTTACTTTACGATACCTATTTTTGAAGGTGTCCTGATTTAATCGTTACTTCAATACGGTTTTAGTTATACGTAAATTTTTATTCAACTAATTTTCTTACAAGTGAAAAAAATTTCATTTTATAATCAAATTTACTTTACTAGACCGATATTTGAAGTTGTTCTGATTAATTGTTACTTCAATTCGGTTTTAGTTATAAGTAAAATTGGTTAGTTAAATTAATTTTTCTATAACCGTTAAATTTACTTTGGATTTTGTACAATATCAAGAAGAGGTGAATCATCACAAGGCAATCGAAATGTTACTTTCCGTGATGACACGGTTGTGCCAGAATCGGGTGATGTTACTGGTGGCTATAGACCCATGGTACAACATTTTACAAACCCTGTCACCGGTAGTCACATTTCAATTCCTTACTTTGAGACACCTTTAGGTTTCAATCCTGATGATTTTGATAGTCATTACGACGATATAATGTTTCAACCGGTAAATTTTAACATCAACCTTAACGAAGCCGAAGATAATGAGCCTCGTAATGATGAAGCCAACGTTGATGATGATGTATTTCCGACTGCTTCCCGTCCTAGACAAGGACGTGGTGGGAGTCGTGTGACTGTAAGAACAACGCGTCGTGATAGTGCAGATCATACTCCTACTCCCGAGTCAGTCGATTTAGATGGTGATGAAAGTACCCCAGACGGAGCACAAGAAAAAAAGGTTAAAATCGAAAAATTTTACGGAATTTTTCACAAAGGTTCCTCGGACTGATGAATTTGAATTAGCTAATCCCGGAAAGTTTTTCTACGGGGTGTGCAAATTCTGTGGCACTGACGTGGCCTTTTCTAGTGCTAATACCAGTCCTTAACCGACAGTGTATCGGGTCAAACTGTAGTGCTAGTATGGTGAGTCAGAGTATCGTATCCTCAGGGAACTTTGTAATTCTTCTAAGTGTGGTTAAACACCAAAGAGCTGTTATTAACTCAATCTAAATCTCAGTTTTATAGCACAGATAACTAATAACTTAAAATAAAATAAATGCATAAATTAAAATTTATTCTAATATAATATATATAGATATATAAATATATATAGATATGCATAAGTTGCAAAATATATATATAGATATAAATATATAGATGCCAAATATATTTTTAGAGAACTAGCCAAAGTTTATATAATTGATTTATACGATCTTTTCAGTGAATGGAATGTGCTCGATCTTTCTTTTTATATTAGGTTTAATTGAGTAAATGAAACGGTGCACTCTAAGGTTAACAATTCCTCCTCACATTAGCGTACGAAATTGTCATATGTCCATTGTCATCGGTCCAAATCCACAACCGTTACGGTTTTTCGAACGGGTCCCGAGTACGATTCTACCCTTGAATAAAAAGGAGTCATTCCGTTCGTCAAACGGTCAATTTTATTAAAAGGCTCCGGTTGTCAAAGCCGGGCGATTCAACTTTCCGGTTTAAGTTTCAATTAACTGATGAGTTAACATTATAACGATCTTGAGTACAAGTTTTAATAAGATTTATCTTTTTAGGACAAATCTGCCCCCGAATAGGAAACTGGATTCCGTTGTCACGTTTTCACTCGGCCAATTTTTACCCTCCGGTTTTTCTATTAACGAGTTCATAACTTAATTACGAGGCGTCAATTCATAATTAGATTATGAATTCTTTCAAGTCAAACTTTATCAATAGAAAAAGATTCAATTAGCTCAATTTTATTCAATTTTACTTAGACAACATTCCTTTACCGAAAAGATCGAAATAAAACGATTACATAACTTTGGCTAGTTATTAGATTTAGCCTACTAACATTATACGAAAAGATAAAAAACAAACATAATAATAGAAATTTTACCCGATTACAACGATTGAATCAGAAGATGTATTCTTCCGGATGCTACAACAACTTCAACAACATCGATCTTCTGGTAATTTCTCGAGCATTACAACGATACTACTTATTTATGGCTTAAGGCCTATATATATACATACTACTACTACTAAAAAAAAAGTAAAAGAGATATATTTGGTACACCCTTTATGCCTGCAATGCTGCCCTATTTATAGGCAAATTTTCCCTTGCCGGATCGATCCGAGAAAGGGCCGGATCGATCCGGGAATAAAAAATATTATCCCAGGATATTCTCTGCAGGGCCACATGCTGGTCTAATCATGATGTCTCCTCGGATCGATCCGAGGTAAATCCGGATCAATCCGGATAGATTTTTCTCAATCTTAATCCGAAACTTGATAAAATCATAACTTGAGCTCTGGATCTCCAAATGACATAATTCAAGATGCGTTGGAAAGCTCTTGAGGAGATCTATAACTTCCATGAAGACTTCTTTTTCAGAAAATGCCTTTTTACTGGGCCATTTGTTCGTTGAAAATATAACTTGATACGGCGTCACGAACCATTGATCCCTTTGAACTTTAAATCTCGTGGCATTCCTTTATTCCTTCAAAAGATATGATTTTACTCCATAAAATGTCGTCACTCGGGGTCTTGGTTTACCTAAGGTCTGTAAAATACCAAAAATACCCACGTGAATCTGACACGACACTCCGGTTATTAACCCGGTACAAAATTTATAACTTTTTATCATTTTTACTAGATTTTTATAGTATTTAGATTTATTCATAGCTATTAATATTTTATAAGATTATCGTTATATTTTATTATATTTTATATAAAAAGAGTCGATAACGTATATAAAACATCGTAATTTTTATCATATAAATGTTATACATCAGGCACTAAATACAAATTTAAAGTGGGTGGTGGTTATGGATCAATGCGGAATCACATAATAAGCAAACACCCAGAAAAATTGAAAGACAGTGCGTCTCAATCCCAGTTAAACATGCCAAGCTCCAGCGGAGGTAATACTAATCCACTTTTTATTTACACTCGTGATAATTGTTGAGATCTAACCACGGATCTTGTTGCGGGGGATGAGTCTTCCTTTTAGCATTCCTGAGAATCCTATTTTTGAAAGTTACGTACAAGGGACTTTGCAACCGGCTTTTACTCGTATCCCTCGTGCAACGGTTACTAGTGATTTCAAAAAAGAAATTATTAAACGACAATATTATAAAAGAAAGTTTGAAGACAAATAAATTCCGAGTATGTGTATGTGCCGATATTTGGGAGGATAGGAGGATCAACAATTATTATTTGGCGTGTCGTGTCACTGGATTGACAAAAATTGGATTGTCCAAAAAATGTTACCTGCTTTTCGTTTATTAAATGAAACTCATAATGCTTCTAACATTGCATCTTTATTAGTTGATATTTTTGACAAATACGATTTAAAACATAAAGTTTTTTCTATTGCGTTTGACAATGCTTCAAACAACAATGCTTCTATTCCTGAGTTATCCCTAAATTGTGAACCTCTTTGTAGCGGTCAATTTTTTCATGTTAGATGTTTATGTCATATTTTTAATTTATGTGTAAAAGATGGTCTAAAAGATTTTGATTATAATATTAAAGTGATAAAAAATTCGATTGCACATGTGTTAGGTAGAAATATTCTTGATAATAAATGGTATAAATATCTTAAAGAGAAAGGTCATCGCCCTGTCAAACTGCCGCAAGATGCATAGCATAGGTGGAACACCACTAATGAACTTTGGAAAAAATAAACAAAATTAAAAATGTGTTTTGTGCTTTTTTAAATGAACATTGTGTGAGCGAATATCGTTTGTTTCCCAATACTTGGAGTGCATGCAAGACATTGATGGATGTTTTTGAAGTATTCAAAAAAATTACTGAAATATTTTCAAAATGTTATCAACCCACAGCACATTTAGTCTTACCTGCTAGTGTAGAAATAACTGCCGAGTTTGAAATCTTGGAACACGACCCTGCATTATTTCAATGTTTAGAGCCGATGAAGGAGAAATGGAATAAGTAAATGTTGCGTATTCCTGATACTTATCTCATTTCTTCTATTCTCGACCCTCGTTTAAGACTAGTAGGTGTATCTAACAAGTTAAGTGTTTACTATGATGTTTTGTCTGATATTCATAATATGCCCCCAGTAGATTATACGGTTGAAGTGCATAGATTTGAAAATTTATTAAACACTACGTATGTTGAATATGAGCGTATGTATGGAATGAGAAACAACGCGGTTCCCAATCCATCCGCAAGTGCTTCTGCTAACCCTGTAGGTGTCCTATGGGGAATTCAAAAAGTTCTAGAAAAAATGAATTTGAAACGACAGAAGAGAGCGACAGCGCCATCCGATCAACGTACATAGATAACCAAATTTTTAAACACAACATTTGAAGTCTGTGAAACAAGTACCTATGATTTTGACTTCGACTTATGGAAGTGGTGGAAGAGACATGCTAAATAATTTCCAGTGCTAGCAATGATGGCGGTCGAGTTTTTAAGTTGCCCTGTTTCGACCGTCACTGTTGAACAAGTTTTCAGCATGGTAGGATATGTGCTTACTGATAAAAGATGTTCGCTTCATCCCACCACTTTAGAGAAGCAAATGTGTTGTCAAGATTGGGTACGAGCTGAGAAGAGGGTGCAAGACATTGAGTCAGAAGATGAGTCACAGTTCAAAGTCGGTGACACTGAAACTTCAGGAGGAGCAAGCGTTCGAAATACCGACATCGACAATTTTGAAGATTAAAGGTACGCAATTTATATCTTACTTATATATTTGTTACAATTTATAAAACAACTATAAAAGACTAAAAAACTATAAGAAACTATTAAAAACTATAAATAAATTAAAAAAAAAACCGATAAAAGACGATAAAATAACCATAAAAATATCCGATAGAAACTTTAAAAACCTATAAGAAATACTATAGAAGACTACAAAAAAAAACTATAAAAAAAACTTTAGAAACCTATAAATTAAAAAAAAAACCCATAAAAACCATACACAAACCTAAAAAACTATAAGAAATTATAAAATACTATGAAAAAACTATAATATAAAAAACTATAAAAAAGAACTAAAAAAAACATAAAAATACTATAAAAGACTACAAAAAACCAATAAAAAAAATAATAAAAAACTGTTAAATGCTATAAAAACATATAAAAAGACTATAAAAGAATACAAAAAAACTATAAAAACCTATAAAAAAAACCATAACAACACTATACAAACCTTAAAAAACTATAAGAAACTATAAAATACTATAAAAACCTATGAAAAAAACTATAAAACACTAAAAAAAAATAGTAAGAACTACGTTCGTTTTAATTTTTTTATATGTGTCGTGCCTCCGACACGATTACATATAAAAGATACGTAGGCAACCGAATTTCCAGTATAAGCGTTGAAAAAATAACATAATTTACATATAAGAAAAATAACACAATATATCTCACGTAATATTTAATAAAACAACATTTTTAATCAACTTATACTTAAAACCGACTAAAGAAATATGAGAAACTATAAAATACTATAAAAAAAAAAACCTATAAAAAACTATAAAAGACTAAAAGAAAACAATATGAACTACATTCGCTTTGATTTTTTTATATGTGTCGTGCCTCCGACACAATTACATATAAAAGATACGTAGGCAGCCGAATTACCGGTACAAGCGTTGAAAAATAACATAATTTACATATAAGAAAAATAACACAATATATCTCACGTAATATTTAATAAAACAACATTTTTAATCAACTTATATTTAAAACCGACTAAAAAAATATGAGAAAGTATAAAATACTATAAAAACCTATATAAAAAAAACTATAAAAGACTAAAAAAACTATAAGAACTACGTTCGCTTTGATTTTTTTATATGTGTCGTGCCTCCGACACGATTACATATAAAATATACGTAGGCAGCCAAATTACCGGTACAAGCATTGAAAAAATAACATAATTTACATATAAGAAAAATAACACAATATCTTTCACGTAATATTTAATAAAACAACATTTTTAATCAACTTATACTTAAAACCGACTAAAAAAACTATAAGAAACTATAAAATACTATAAAACCTGTAAAAAAAACCTATAAAAAAAATCTATAAAAAAAAACCTATAAAAAACTCTGAAAGACTAAAAAAAACAATAAGAACTACGTTCGCTTTGATTTTTTTTATATGTGTCGTGCCTCCGACACGATTACATATAAAAGATACGTAGCCAACCGAAATTCCGGTACAAGCGTTGAAAAAACAACATAATTTTTAAAAATTATTGTATTGAAAAGAATAAGTATTATATGAAAATGTAAAAAAATAAAAAAATTATGAAGGAAACTGTGATCTGAACCGGAAGGAAACCGTGTGAACCGTATGAACCGTTAAACCGCCGGTTTTTAACCGTAAACCACAGGTTCACAGAACCGGCGGTTCACTCAAAAACCTGCACAAACCGGAAAAAATAAAAGCCGGCGGTTCCGGTTCGGTCCGGTTTCACCATTTGGCCACCACTAGCCCTAACCAATCCTGCCGGTGTCTCTATAGGTAAATATCTAGGATTACCCTTTATGATTGGAAGAACCAGATATGAGATTTTTAAATTTATCAAGGACATTAATCTGGAAAAAGCTTAATGGGTGGAAGACCTTGTATCGATCTACTTCTGGAAAAGAAGTCCTCATCAAAGCTGTTGTCCAAGCCATTCCCATTTATGTCATGCAATGTATTTTCTTTTACCAAAAAAGTTGCTGAGTGAAATATTAAAGATGGTTAGGAATTTTTGGTGGAAGAATTGTCTAGACAAGGCTAGTATGGCTTGGATTTCTTGGGATAATATTTGCAAACCTAAATGTCAAGGGGGGTTGGGCTTTAGAGATCTTCATCTCTTAAACAAAGCCCTCTTAGCCAAGCAATCTTGGAGAATTCTGATTAGGCCCCATTCACTGGTAGCCTCTATCCTGAAGTTCAATTATTTTAAGAAGTGTGACTTTACTATGGCTAAACTGGGTGATAGGCCTTCCTTTGTTTGGATAAGAATTCAGGCTGGAAGCTCACTCCTTTTCTCTGGATTTAGGAAGTCTATTGGTGATGGAAAGGATACTAATATCTGGAGTCAGGCATGGATACTCCTGGAGCCAACTTTCAAAGTGGTCTCCAATGAACACCCCCCTGATATTGAAACTGTTAGTCAGCTTATTGTGGATTTCAATTGGGACCTTGACAAGTTACACAACCTCTTTCTTCCCCATGAAGTGGATGCAATCCTAACCATTCCTCTCACTAGAAGACCTACCCCAGACCGCCTTATCTGGCACTACAATAGCAAAGGGACCAACTCTGTTAAGTTAGGATATTCTCTTGCTCTCATAATCCATTGTAACCCAAGTACCACTGGTGAAACCTCAAATGTAGATCCAAATAAGAAGGCATGGAATTACCTGTGGGGAATTAGGACCCCTCCCAAGGTTAAAGCTTATCTTTGGAGGATTGCATCTTCATCCCTTCCTATTGGTACCTTGCTAAAGCAGAGAGGGTTATCCCTTGGTATTTGTGGCATGTAACTTTGCGGGGGAATCTTGGCATCACTGCTTCTTTGAATGCGATTGGGTTGCTGATCTTTGGTCTCTTTTTCCCGAATTCCTTTGGATTTCATCCGTTAGGCACTCCTGTTTTCTGGATCTTTGCAATTTTCTCAGGACCTCTACCACTTTTGAAGATGGATTATTCTGTCTGGTTCTATGATTTATACGGTTGGCTCAAAATCGGATGATTTTCCAAGTTGAAACGCCAATGGCGCCTTGTATTCATTACCAGGCTCGGTCCTTCTATCATTCTTTCCAAAAAGTGGCTATTACTAATGAAGATGAAGAAGCCCCTGTTGATGTGATCCTTAACCGAATCAGATCCAAAAATGCATGAGCACTTGAATGAAGGCACAAATAAAACGAGCACCTCGACCCTTGGCTAACCTGTAACCAAAAACCTTGGTATATAAAGGACACCCACAAGGTTCGCTCATAACCGGCTGGGAATCCACCCGCGTGAGAAAACTCACCAAATCTTAAAAGCTTCAAATAAAATATATTTTTATCAAATTTTTATCTTCTTACAAAGAGTACAACTAACTACTTTTTATAGGCTACAATAAAAGAAATAAAACATCTCCTAACCGATGTGGGACAAAAATAAATAATAGAAATAAAAAATAAAAGTAAAACCTAATAAAGAATAATAAAAGTCTATTAAAATCTGCCACGGAAACAATGTGGGACAAATGGACTCCAAGCCAAAACGTTGTTAGGAAATCTATGCGGGAATGTAGCGGAATTCAGAAATGAATTTCCTTTTAACCAGGATCGACTTCGTTTAACCGACAAGTATAAAAGCAATAGACAAAAGAATACATTGCTTGATCCAATTGGATCGACGCTTTGTCTACGGTTGTAGTTTCTGCATGAATCCGCCCAAGTGTTCGGCCTCTACCGGTGATCCACACGAACACCTCGCCGGAATCCCATCATGGATTGCTACTCGAAAAACTCGGCTGCTAGACCAACTTTTTCTCTCTCTAAATCTCTGCCTAGGAAGCTCTCTATTTTTCACAAGAACTATTAGCTCTTGGAATTGTGATGTGCAAAAGAGCTTGACACCCACCTCCTATTTATAGTAGATGGGGCGCCTCCTAGTAGAGTAGAGAGGAAGAAACATTTTACTAGTAAAATAAGAAAAATATATTTGATTGATTTATCTCATTAATATTCAATATCTTATATTAAATATATTTCCAATATATATATATATATATATATATATATATATATATATATATATATATATATATATATATATATATATATATGACAATATCTTATATTGAATATATCTTTATCTTATTACCATAAATCGATTTTTCCAAAATCAATTAATATCTAATATTAATATTATGCTAATCTTATTAATTGAATTCCACAATTCAAATGTATCATATACACATAGAATATGCGTCCCTTTTCCCCACAAAATTGGTAATTGATTTTTTCTTTAATTAATATAATACTATGATTAATTAATTTGCAAAATACATGTGTATCAATATACACAATTAATTTCGACACATGTACACATCATATGTGTATTTAATTAATCAACATAATTAATATCTTGTATTATATTTATTCATAATAAATAAATACCACCATATTAATTTTCCACTATGACCTTTATAGTACGAGATAAACTTTTCTTATATGGTCATCAACTATAACCGTATTTTAATCCGACTCAATGTTCATATGTATGTGACCCGATAGGCTTCTGAATATGTTGGCCGCAGACACAAAGTGCAAATTACGAAAATGCCCTTCATGCCTAACGATCACGGGATAGCGTCTAGCAACACACCGTGACCCCCAATCATCGGAAGAGTCAAATGCAATGAATCTACCATTCAAGTGAAACAATTACCGTGTAAATAGAATCTTATCGCTATAATAATATCCATACGGACGTTTGTCGAGTGTCATACATCAACGACCGTATCTTATAATATGGACATCTTGCTCTCTCGAAGTAACTTATTTACTTCCACTTTGCAAAGATTCATGAGAGTAAGACAATCCCTATAAGAAGGCCCTTTCGGATATTCACCCTACTGATAGGGTACGCGATTCCCAGACGACCAAATATGTATACTGCGCATGCTTCAGTATCACACCCAATCACTACCGCATGATCGCCCCATGGCTAGAGGAAACCCCAATAGTGTCAAAGCATGACAATCCACATCGTGATGCCATGTATACTCCGGTCCTAAGGATAATTACACAACCGTCACATAGTGTGACACTTAACCGTGTAAGTGGGCCAGTCTAACGTACGCATTCTCTAATACACGTCCACGTACAGTCCAAGTGTCTCTGCACTTTGATAGAAGAGATCTATCCTTGCCCTTAAAGACAGAAGACATCTAATAAGTGCTAGTCTGTCTATACTATCAATGCCCTGTTTAATAGTACATCAGCCTAGAGACATTTAAGTATCAAACTTATTAAAGTGATTAGAGATATCATCAACCATAATCGCCTATCATGGTTTCTCTATCACAGTTTAATACTAAGGATGTTATCATATAACAATTCATAATTGGTTCTTTAAAAGAACAAATATATGACAACAGAAAAGTAAATAAATAGTAGAAATGATCCGACCCGGTCGGATCCGGTCCAACCCGATTGGGTTTAGGACACTATTTCAACAATCTCCCACTTGGGCTAAAACCAATCTCTCGTAAACACAAGACCAAGTTGAATCATAAGAATCTCATGCAATACTCGCAACCAGCCCTAGCCGTGAACGGATCACTATCCGTGGGAACTCAGACTATCTTCATATCATGTTCCAAATGACCAAGTCAAAAGGAACCGCCTCAACACACACATGAATCTCCGACGAGACCCTGGTCCTTGCTTCAAGCAATGAATCCACTTACTATATCGGTAATATAGAAAAGGTGGAAGAACCAGACAAGGTTCAGGAATGAACCTTCTTAGATCCATGTACTGCTCCCTCTGCGCCTTTAAGGCACTACTGTGTTTCGGCTAAGTTGTAGAATTTTCAGTGACCCATAGCCAAAAACATTGACTGCAAACCCAGACTGTAGCTCTCCCTCGCCTTCATAAGACTCAGTATATACGTCTGTATATTTACGTTTATTTTTTTTTTCCAAGTTTCAATAAACTAGGAACTCTTCCTTAACTTGTTTAAGGATATTCTCAACATTCACCAGATTTACTTTCATACTTGCTCATGACTCTTCATGAAGTATGAATATCTGGCATAACTCTTCTGATGGATCCTATTGCAGCAGCAACGGAAACCTTCCAAAAGCATCATCTTTCACCTTATCTTTAGGACTAACGTCCTAACATAGATAGATCTTGAGAACACCGGCTAGCAGTATCTCCTATCGCGATCTATGCTAAACTCTTTTAGCATCACATCTATATAGATAAACTATAATCTAACAACAGTTGAATCTATCAGTATAGATTCTTATTTCAAAAAAAATAAGAAATGCTATTCCAAGTGATTTCGTAAAGACCTTAAACTACCAAACATTAATTGACTGTGACATGGGGTGATAATTCTCGAGAGAGATATCCAATACCTTACTCGAAAATCGTAACACTCCCACTATCCATCTTGCACATTGGGCATGTCCTTCTTTTGACTAAATCAAACTCCTTTGATTATCAAACAAAGAAAACATCTAGAGAAACTTGTTTGAGTCCATAAACGGATCTCATGGGCTCACATATCATGTTAACATCTATGAACATCGGGTTATTTGCCCAACATCTTCAACACTATCATATAGCCATGATATGAAGTAATAACAAGCATAGTCTGAATAGAACTGGGCTCAGCTGGCAGCATACATATAATTAGAAGGTTTACAACCCGTATCCTTCAGCCGTCACTTTGGCCTTATGGTAATCATATTACTATCCATGTCAACCTTTCAGGGACATTCCCTCTAGGTAAGATAGACTAGGTTCATAACCTGGTTGTCACTGATGGATTCTAATTCAGATATTATGGCTCCTGGCAATATCTCTCAATCTTGCCTTTCAAACATTTCTTCATAAGTTGTGAGATATTCATTCTTCAAGATGAACATACCTGCAGCCTTTTCAGGCTTGAGGTTATCCACAGACTTATAGAACTTTTGTATGCACTGAGCAGTGTTCTACACCTCAACGCAATGCGGTATCTGCTCATGTTCCAATGGTTGAATGTATCTTTGTGGTTCTCAAATTCTTTTGAGATCTCATTTACTCCCACTGTCTCTTTTAGAAGAATCACTTCCTCTAGAAGATAGCATGTTTGGAGACAAACACATTTTGCCCCTCAGACAAGTAAATAATATCTAGCATACTTGCTAAGATATTCCACAAATTTGCATATGTCGTACTAGGATCCAAGCCTTTCTGACTTTTCCTACGACAACTTCAAATCATCGGTTAAGATAGATTCGACATTATCCCCTTCCATATCTACTATGGAATTTATTCAACCTTTATTCTTTGGAACTCGGTTAAGTATAAGGGCATTATCCCGAAACGGGTAAGGGATACTTCGTATGGCTTGCTTCACACCTTTATCATATAAAGTGTTGTTTCCATTTTAGGAACACAATCTAATTACGTATCCCAAAGATGGTATCATTCAAGGGAGAATCTGATTCTATTTCAGACGTCTTCTAAAACACCGTTCAGGTATTAATTACTTCAATCCAATTGAAGATTAATTCCTAAATAGCTCATCAACCTCATATTCGTACTAGCTCAAACTTTTCGGGCTTTCCGAATTGTTGTACTTTAATAAGCACATTCAACTATTTCTAAAAACCATCTAAGAGAGAGATAAACAATTATTTATGGTATAAATTGTCATAAGCCAACAAACATCAATATGTTTAGGCTCTAGTCAATTTCCTAGATTTCATAACCTTTTCATAAAAGGTATTTCAGTCCTCTTTGGATAAGATACGTATAACCCACATGATTCATAATCATATGGTTCAGCATTATCAGAATGACGTTTGGTTACACGCTTCCCTTCCATAGACACTGTGCCTAGAACAGCCATAAATCAAGGATAACAGCCATACAAATATTTAGTTGAGATTTGACACCTATATCAACTATATAGTGACATCAATCTAGTATGTTAGATTCAGTGACCTTTCAACTTTATCGGAATCACATTTATTCTTTACAATTGAATTTGTCCATTAAATCCTAACGTATAACTGAGAGTATGTTCTTCATAAGAACCGGAATGCAATAACATTTATTTAGTTCCCTTATCAGTTTACTAGATCCAGAATATGGTAAGTGCTACAACGTTTGCTTCACCTTCCATATCTGTATTTAATCTTTCTAATTTAATCACACTCGTAAGATATCATATATCTTAGAGTCGACTTTGAACTTAGATAGATTTTTCTCATCTCACTTGCCTAGAAAAGAAACTTCAATAAGTTCTCTATTTAAGCACATGCCCTAACTTTCTGATGACGGTCAAATTATACCCGTAAAAGTCATCAACATTGACCTTAAATTGAGATTAATAATGTATATTTCATATTAAATCACATGTTTATATTTATTATTTAATGTTAAGTGATTATTAATATGATATTTGGTATTTAGCCGTTTTTATTATTTAAAGCCGATTTACTGTGCGATAATTACTGATTTTGCAGATCACAACAAATCGAGAGGATTAATGTCATTCAATCAATTATCTCAAGATAAGGAAGGAAGAAAATCGGAGCATTAAGTGGAAGATTAATCGGATCAACATGCAAGCGTGCGATGGGGAACAAGCTAGACGAAGAAAACGTGTTAAACATGCAAACTTAGGTTCGGTCGACCGAGCCTATAGCTTCGGTCGACCGAGTACAGCTCTTCGGTTGACCGAGCCTTAGGTTTGGGTCGGTTTCCGGCTTATATCGTGCTTATCTTCTAGAACCACCCTAAGTCGGCAAAAACCTCTATATAAGCAAGCAGCTACGAGAATTGTAATTCATACCTTAGAATATCATTCAATAAAATCACTCTATTCATATCTTGATTCAATGTAGTTTATTGAGGGTGTTTCCAGAGTTTAAGGGCTGCAAGTTATGTAAGCCTTTATTTTCTGTTTCTTTTATTTTAAGTAATTAATCCCTCCCAATTATGCTTTATCGTTTGAGTTAATTAATCATAGCTAGATGATGTAGATCTAGGCTATGATGTTAGGGATGTGGCGACGCCTTGTCTATAAGGATCCCATAACCTACGTCATATACTTAGTATTTATTCATGAATCTGCTTAGTTTAATTAATGCGTATCTATGTTAATTTATATGATTGCTTTACGAATTACTGTTTAATCCGTTCTGTATGATGAAACGCTGAGAGATATATTCTAAGATGTATTCTGGGTTGAAATCGTTCGGGTGACCGAAAGGTGTCATTCGGTCGACCGAGGCCTTACACTTGGTCGACCGAGCCTTGTTTCATCAGTTATTTCTGCCACGTCTTTATGGTAGGTTTAGCCTAGTTGAATTTATTATCTCAGTAGGTATGGCTATGGCTACGTTACTCGCTTAGTTTAATTAAAACGTGTAAGAAGGAAATACCAATATAAAACTCTTAGGTAGGCTTATGAATTGATCTTCACGGACGTTCAGCGTTATCTAGGTAGGTTTATATTTGGGGATTGCTAGCACCTGATTATACGTACGTCGTAGATTAGCATGAGACTATAACTTGGTAATTGCTAGTTGGACGAGGGCTTGAGTGATCGTTTAGGAAGTACGCCTAACCATAGGAATGTTGCCTGGACGAGGTGTACGATTAATATCGGCATCCTTAGTGTCGTAAGCGTGCAAGTTATATGAGATGGATACCCAAAAGGTGAAGTCACGTAATGTAGCACAGTGATCTAGCAACCTAACCGGTGCTATGTCAAGTTTAAGGGGATGACTCCCGTAGCCAATCTAAGATAGATACAAACGGATTGACAGTTAATAAGTTCAGTTTATTATATAAATTATCTAGGTCCAAACGATAAAGACTATAATGGGGGAGGTTAATTACGTTGTGTCGAGTCGTGTCTTTACTTTTCTTGTTTTATGTTGGTCGTAGACCGCCTCTACGTCCTTGACATGTTTAATTAATTGTTTATATGTGGAATGACCCACAATTGGTTCCCTGTGGGATCGACCTTGATTCACTATAGCTATACTACGATGGGCCTAGTCCTCTTGCTAGTATTGGTTTATGGTGGTCAAGTATTTTATAACCTGATTGACCACGTCATCAAGTTTTTGGCACCGTTGCCGGGGAACCAACTGTCAATTTTATATATAAATAATTTTCTTATTCATGTCAATTTTTCTGTTTTAGAGTCTGTTTTTGAGTCCCTCTGGTTGTCTGCCATGTGTAAAAATTCCAGAATCCGGAACGGCTGGTTTCGCTCCCAGCGAGACTGCCTCTCGTTGACAGCGAGCCTGATTCTATTTTCTGGGACTTCGTGTGCCTTTTTATCCCCGTTATGTTTAATCCGTAGGTCTGATAGCAGCATGGGAAACCATGTTAAAATCAGTCTACGGTCTGTTTTGTTTTTCTTCTGTTGGTAGAAACCAGGGAAGCAATAATCTGAGTCAGTAAATTTTCACGGGCGCTGAGAAAATAACCCAGCAAAAATGTGGAGTTACGAATCTAATATGGGAAAAGCGATGGAAGCAATACCTTTAAAGCACCAAGATGGCTCCGAAAAAAAATTTAAAGGCTTAAATTCTTCGTGGTACAATGTTGAAGGCAAGGTACTACCCTTTTTTTGCTTATGTTTTACTACCTTTTGTTTTTTTGAGCATAAGTTAGCCTATACATGAACCTTAGTATGAATCTTGGCCCGGAGTGGTTTGTAAGATTAATTCTATTAGTGTGGAAGGTTCTGCCCCAAATCTGTCTCATCTAGAGAGTGTAAGAAAACATGTAGTCGTTGAAAGGAAGCAGTGAATAAAGAGTTCCTCGTAGTTCTGCTAAAATCTCACTGTCCTATGCATGAGATTGCTTCTACTGGCTAGGGGAGCAACAAATTGTGTAGTTTAAGCATTCACAATCTAAAGAAGACGTTGAGTTTTGAGTGAACACCATCTTCTGCTTTCGTTGAGTTTTATGGTGATGGCTTCTCGGTGAACCCACCTTAAACAAAAACGAGATTACGCTTTGGGTGACAATTTAGAAATCGGAGACTCTTAGTACATGGGTTCGGAAATGGTCTAACCATGGCTGGGCGAGTTCAACCGAGCTTCGGCTCAATCAACTCCCCTCCACGTGTGATGTACGTTACAGCAGTTCGGCAAGACTTAGCATAGCCGATAAGCTTTTGGGCTAAACGGGGCTTAATCTTGACGGATTGGCCCGAACTGTCACATATGTTCCAACGAATAAGACGGCGTAGGCTTGCCTACATAACCGACCTTATTCGGAGTACTTTGATTCATTGTTTCTTATTGTCAAAGGCCAAAACCGTAATTTTAACCGAGTTTCTTAGAATTCACTAATTCCTAAAACGAGAGCCGAGGTAAGAGCTTTGGATAAATGGTATGGATAAATGTCGTTTCCTAGGTCTCACAACCAAGGGAAGGGTATTAATCCGCAACGACGACAAAGCCCACCTCTTATAGTGCGCGAAGGGTTAAAGTCTGGCGATCCAAGAATGATAACTGACAAGGATAACTTTTGGAAAGTCGAGCTGAGGACTTTAAACTCAGAACTACTTCTTTAAAAACCTTAGGATTTCTTTTTAGGATTTTAGGTTTTGTTTTCTTTGAGTCCAATAAGAGTAAAGTGACATATGTTGAGGTTTTTTATTTTGCCGTGTTCTGATGGTCATTGGGCTAAGGATGTGCAAAACTTTTTTACTCAATATAGGCCACGTGAAATAGAGTTCCGTAGGAGAGTCGAGAAATTGCTAAAGAAAAGGAAATTTAGCAATCAACCTTAAGATGGAAGCATTAAGAGAGCTTGAGAATTACTGAAAATGTAACAAAGAATGATTGGTGCGAACAAGAACAATTTTGGTCAACTTCCAAAATCTTTTAGAATGGTGATCCAAGTGAAAATTCAAAGTGGTGCGCAATTCATTCTGCAACTATCCTCATCTTTCCCTTTACACTTTTTCACCTTCAAACTTTTTCGATCCTCTCACCAATCTGCCCCGGAAGTTCACATTTCTAACCATTCTTTCATCGCCTCTCTTCCTTTCCATCTGTTTCACTCTCCCACCCAATCTCAATGCCTTAACCATTTTCAACCCACCCATAAACACAATGTCTTACCCACCCTTTATCTTTTCTTCCCATCCTTATGTGTATCTTTTTCTAAACCCATCATAGTCTCAACCTCCATTTTGTTTACCAAATACCTTTGTGTTGGGGAATTTGAAATATTGCTAAGCTTTAATGATTATCTTTTATCATTTTGATTTTCATGATCCTAGTTGGGGTAAGTGTAGCTCTGACCCTAGCTAGATTTTAAAGGTTTTTGGTTCAATCAAAGTACAACTTATCTTTCTACCGGAAGTTTTCAATTTCACATTTTTTTCCGTCTATTCCGGCATTTCTAGCTGATAAGTTTTGTTCTACATTATCACACCGATCATACCTTGTTGATGACGGTAATGACTTTTATGTGATACATTGGGTTCTTAGTAATTTCGAGGAGTAGCTACATCTCCCTAATTTGTTGTTATCCAATGCAAGTGAGAAGTTTCTGCGTTAAGTATTTGATTTTATCTTTAGCTAAGAGGTCGCATTCAATCTGTTATACCTTACCAAGTTTCTATTTTATACTGGAATGATACATAGTGAGCCAGTCCACCTCGTGTTTTCCCACATGGGGTTATGCTTTTTGATCTTTGTCTTATCCACCCGGTTTTTAGATGAAGACCACCATCTTTAGTTGCTTGTTTATTTTTCTTTCTATTTAGTATTTTTCTTGTCTTTGGTTGTATAAAATAAAGTGGCTTAAAATGTTTTTCGGTATTCATACCTAATTACTGCCACATTATTCTATAACTTCCATAGACATGGTGTTATTAACGGTTTCGTGGAGTTTGTCTCGCTTATACGGGTTTTCACTTGCTTCTCCACAACGTGCTGACATTTACTCCGATATTGTTCCTTTACTTGAGAGCCGTTTCCAGAGCTAAGTCTTTTCCTTCAATTCTCATTTATTTTTGTCATTGAGGACAATGCCATGTTTAAGTGGGGGGTAGGAGACTTAGCTATAATTGAAAATTGAATGAAACGGTACATGATTGAAAAATTGAATGAATAAATACCATATTATTTATCTCGTACCCTTAGAATTGTGAATTTTTAGCAAAGAATTAATAGGAAATAACCCAAGTTTCATGAGTACGTGATCATTTTATGCTTATGTTAAGTAAATTTAAGGATATTCATGCCCGTTTTTGCAAGTAGTTATTTATTATTCAATTACTCAATAAATGAATCGAGTTATACCGCGCAATTTATAAAAAATTGAAAATATTGTGTACATTGCATAGATGATTGGTTATGTAAACTTAGTGTCAATATCTATTTGCTGATGTATTCTGATATTCTTGCCAGCAAAAGCGGAGTAATAAGCTTGAGACGTACCTGTGTTTTAGCAAAACGTTAAACACTGGGCTTGTAGTAAATTACCAAAGTAGCCTTGCGCTTGTGGTAATATTCAATGCTATGTTTGATCTAAGATAGGGGGATACTTTAAAAAGTTTTCTTCCTTGAGATTTGTAGTATTTGAAAAATGTGAAGAATTGAAAAAAATTCAACTTTTTAGAGGCTTTGAGTAGTACTCGGTCTCCAAGTCCAAAAACCGTATAGATACGCTCTTGCTTATTGCTCTAGTGCTTCAAAAAATAAAAGGCATAAGAAGTATGAATACTGAAGTTGGTGGGTTGAGATTACGAAGTCTGCATAAACTCTCATCTTGCCACGAATATATAGAAATAAATGCACATGCACACATCACTTCGATTCATAGTGAGTAGTGAATAATGGATATCTTATGAGCATGACTAGTATGAGTTGACTTGAGTTTCTTGCATAAGTATGACCTGACCATGGGAAATGTTGTCTTGGGAAATGACTTATTGATGCTTTGTTCGGGACGATCAAAGTCTAAGTGGGGGGTAGTTGATGACGGTCAAATTATACCCGTAAAAGTCATCAACATTGACCTTAAATTGAGATTAATAATGTATATTTCATATTAAATCACATGTTTATATTTATTATTTAATGTTAAGTGATTATTAATATGATATTTGGTATTTAGCCGCTTTTATTATTTAAAGCCGATTTATTGTGCGATAATTACGATTTTGCGATCACAACAAATCGAGAGGATTAATGTCATTCAATCAATTATCTCAAGAAAAGGAAGGAAGAAAATCGGAGCATTAAGTGGAAGATTAATCGGATCAACATGCAAGCGTGCGATGGGGAACAAGCTAGACGAAGAAAACGTGTTAAACATGCAAACTTAGGTTCGGTCGACCGAGCCTATAGCTTCGGTCGACCGAGTGCAGCTCTTCGGTTGACCGAGCCTTAGGTTTGGGTCGGTTTCCGGCTTATATCGTGCTTATCTTCTAGAACCACCCTAAGTCGGCAAAAACCTCTATATAAGCAAGCAGCTACGAGAATTGTAATTCATACCTTAGAATATCATTCAATAAAATCACTCTATTCATATCTTGATTCAATGTAGTTTATTGAGGGTGTTTCCAGAGTTTAAGGGCTGCAAGTTATGTAAGCCTTTATTTTATGTTTCTTTTATTTTAAGTAATTAATCCCTCCCAATTATGCTTTATCGTTTGAGTTAATTAATCATAGCTAGATGATGTAGATCTAGGCTATGATGTTAGGGATGTGGCGACGCCTTGTCTATAAGGATCCCATAACCTACGTCATATACTTAGTATTTATTCATGAATCGCTTAGTTTAATTAATGCGTATCTATGTTAATTTATATGATTGCTTTACGAATTACTGTTTAATCTGTTCTGTATGATGAAACGCTGAGAGATATATTCTAAGATGTATTCTGGGTTGAAATCGTTCGGGTGACCGAAAGGTGTCATTCGGTCGACCGAGGCCTTACACTCGGTCGACCGAGCCTTGTTTCATCAGTTATTTCTGCCACGTCTTTATGGTAGGTTTAGCCTAGTTGAATTTATTATCTCAGTAGGTATGGCTATGGCTACGTTACTCGCTTAGTTTAATTAAAACGTGTAAGAAGGAAATACCAATATAAAACTCTTAGGTAGGCTTATGAATTGATCTTCACGGACGTTCAGCGTTATCTAGGTAGGTTTATATTTGGGGATTGCTAGCACCTGATTATACATACGTCGTAGATTAGCATGAGACTATAACTTGGTAATTGCTAGTTGGACGAGGGCTTGAGTGATCGTTTAGGAAGTACGCCTAACCATAGGAATGTTGCCTGGACGAGGTGTACGATTAATATCGGCATCCTTAGTGTCGTAAGCGTGCAAGTTATATGAGATGGATACCCAAAAGGTGAAGTCACGTAATGTAGCACAGTGATCTAGCAACCTAACCGGTGCTATGTCAAGTTTAAGGGGATGACTCCCGTAGCCAATCTAAGATAGATACAAACGGATTGACAGCTAATAAGTTCAGTTTCTTATCTAAATTATCTAGGTCCAAACGATAAAGACTATAATTGGGGAGGTTAATTACGTTGTGTCGAGTCGTGTCTTTACTTTTCTTGTTTTATGTTGGTCGTAGACCGCCTCTATGTCCTTGACATGTTTAATTAATTGTTTATATGTGGAATGACCCACAATTGGTTCCCTGTGGGATCGACCTTGATTCACTATAGCTATACTACGATGGGCCTAGTCTTCTTGCTAGTACTGGTTTATGGTGGTCAAGTATTTTATAACCTGATTGACCACGTCATCACTTTCCTTTTTAATCCCTTAAGCACTTGTAAATAATTCTTAGTGTAGTCTTCATAAGATTTAAGAAATATCACGAGAGCTATGTCTTTAATTTTCTTTCATAAAGAAAATCTAAAGTTTATTAAATAGTTTATTTAACCTTTTGAATCGTATTCAAAACATTAACTATTCAATTAACCTTTAAGCAATGATTGAATTAAGTCGATACTTAAATCATACAATTCTGAAAACAACATTTCCTAAATTTGATGTGGTCATTCTTATCCAACGTTTGAATTAATTGTCATCGTATGACAGAATGATCATCTTGGATCGTATCCAATATATGATTAATTCGTTGAAACTTATTTCAAATTATTTAATCATATCATGAGTTTCCACTTTCATTAATAATTAAAGCCTTGGAGTACTCCATCACATATGTAGTCTCCTTGTCTCCAACTGCTATAACGGGATTGATCGTGTCATTGCTTATTTTAAAAGATTAAGATTACTTAACCATATTTTGAGAACGTTTCTCAAAAGCTAACAGTCTTAATTTGGTTTTACTAATCGAGAATAAAAACATAAATATAAAGTTTGCTAAAACTACAACATAAAAATAAAGATAAAAGAGTGTTGTTGTTTATACACGTAAAATCAAAAATGGTCTTTTGATTTATGATTTTGCTCCCACTAGTCAACTACTCCCAATTGACTTTCAAGAATCTTTTCAAAATTCTTTAGTGGCCAAGATCCCATCTGGTTACCTCGATTCCAGACGAGGGCCGATCAACCGGAATAATTCGAAAGGTAGGAAACACTTACCAATCATATCTCTATGTGACTCTTGGTGGTTGACTAGTCAACTCTTTGACAATACACATCTTTATGTGGTAGTCAACCCCATGCCTCTAGAATAAGACGGTCCTGACGAGGGCCAATCACCGCAATACTCTAGTCAAGTCATAACCCAATATTTGCGAGATCTCATACGATCATATCTCAATAACGATGATATACCCGAGGTAGGTCAACTCCCGACGAGGGCCGATCAGTTGGATCTGAACAATGGCTCTTCACCGTCGCTATAATGTTGGGAGACAATATTTCGACTTGATTTTTGTTGTGGAAGTATTTACGTAAATTAATTCACTTAATTAATTTAATTACGGTCTCATCAAATATATCTATCTTTATAGACATACATCCTACACATTTATCCAGATCGTGCCTAGTCATGCATCTATCGTATCATATAAAATAAATACAAGTACAAAATAAATAAATGCATAAAGTAACCGATATGATCATAGATTTTTCCTAGGTGCGGTTTCGAATACAAACTGACGAAACCGCGGATCACAATCTAAGGGTAGCTGCAACCGCCAATAGGATCTTTAATGCGCCATCTCCAATGGGATCTTTATTATTCTTTCTTTGGTCTCCATCTTCTGCTCCATTCTTAATACATTTAATTCTATCTAATAAAATAAATACACCCGCCGCACACGGGGGAAGCTAACGGGAATAGGATAAATGTAGAAAATAAACTAGGTCACGTTCTTCATAACGGCCTATGACAATTTTTAAACCAACAGAAAAATTAAATCATTCACATCTATCCTATTGGTCGAGTCCATGATCAATCGGGGTTCATATAATCATATGATATCTACTATATCTAATCCATACAACAACATCTTATGAAAAAGATAAAATTAAAAATTTAACTACTTGCGTCTTAATTAATCAATTAACGTTTAATTTTTTTTTTAAAGCAACTTTATTTTATATAAAAAGGAAGAAATAAAGAGCTACAAAGCATTCGCCATATCCTGGCCCGCCCCAAGTTTGCGTGATAAAATGCATAGCATGGCCTCCTTAAACCCTATGCGTGGCAAACCCAGAGTAGGAAAATCCACCACATAGGGAAGAGTACTCGCTCTATGCATTCCCGAAAAAACCCCTACTCCAAAAATAAATACATCAGTGGAAATTCGCATGAGGTAAATGGTAATTCTCTGTCTACTGACTTTCAAAATGGGAGTGAAATAAGATTGCCGTGCTCCCCGTCGTGTCATCGTGTGAGCTTTCTTCGATCTTTGCATCCCCTTGGAAGTGGAATTCCGACAATGCTGGCACGTCAAGTGGTCAACAATAGCCGTGGTAGAAGCTGTACCAATCGAAAATGGGAGTGTATCAAACAACAGAAGTAAACCGAGCACATAGAGAGACCTTAAAAGCAACAAAAACACCTGGATTGCACCCCTAGAAAAATTGTAGGGGTGCGTCCAAAGGCTAATGTGGCCCTCAGAGCCGAACGCAGAGCTGAACCACATGCAATTAATTAACGTTTAATCTATTAAATAATTTAATCCAATCAATTAACTAATTAACATTTAATTAATTAAATGATTTTAATCAAAATAAAATTAATGTTCAATTTTAAACCGATTTCAATTTTAATTTTAGTTAATTAGAACTATTCTAAAAATAAATCAAAATTAAAATTAGCTCTCTTTTGTTTCTTTCCTTTTGATTCCTAATCAAAAGGGATGCATTTGGTTCTTAAACCAAAAGGCATCTCACTTGGCCCTTTCCAAAATCAAAATTTGGAAAGGGGCCTAGGCCTAGGCCTTTTCCAAACAAAATTTAGAAAGACTAATATTTTAGTTGATATGCCTAGCCACTTTCCAAAATCAAAATTTTGAAAGTGGCCTAGGCCTAGGCCATTTCCAAAATCAAATATTTGGAAAGTGCCTAGGCCTATTCCAAACAAAGTTTGGAAAGGCTATTATTATTTTGATGGCATGTGGCATCCGAATGACCCAAACTATTTGAACCATTAGTTAGCCACATGACACCAACTAAACAATAAGAGATTTCAATCACAACGATGAACCATATTGAATCACAAAATACACAAAACAAAATTTGGAGATCCACCAGCTTTGACCGGTCAAACTATGCCGGCAGCAGGCTGCCCTGCCGCCGCCGCCGGTGGTGGTGCTGCCAGCAGTCGGCCGAGCACCACCAGATCTCGTTTTTCTTTTTTCTTTTTTATTTTTTTTTCTTTTCGTGTATCGTTTTGCGAATCAAAAATCTTTCATCTTTTAATTACGTGATTTAAACGATAAAATTAACTACGCAAAATAACATGCTTATTGCTTAAACTCGAAGGTCGCTCCGATACCACTATTAGGAAATCTATGTAGGAAAGCAGTGGAATTCAAAATTGTATTTCCTTTTAACCAGGATCGACTTCGTTTAAGCAACAAGTATAAAAGAAGTAGACAAAAGAATACCTTGCTTGATCCAATTGGATCGACGCTTTGTCTACAGTTGTAGTTTCTGCACGAAGCCGCCCAATTGTTCGGCCTCTACCAGTGATCCACACGAACACCTCGCCGGAATCCCATCATGGATTGCTACTAGAAAAACTCGGGTGCTAGACCGACTTTTTCTCTCTCCAAATCTCTCTCTAGGAAGCTCTATATTTTTCACAAAAACTATTAGCTCTTGAAATTGTGATGTGCAAAAGAGCTTGACACCCACCTCCTGTTTATAGTAGAAAGGGCGCCCCCTAGTAGAGTAGAGAGGAAGAAAACTTTTTACTAGTAAAATAAGGAAAATATATTTGATTGATTTATCTCATTAATATTCAATATCTTATATTAATATATTTCAAAGATATATATTGATAATGTGAATATATCTTTATCTTATTACCATAAATCTATTTTTCCAAAATCAATTAATATCTAATATTAATATTATGGTAATATTATTAATTAAATTCCATAATTCAAATCTATCCTATACACATAGAATATGCGTCCCTTTTCCCCACAAAATTAAGAATTGATTTTTTCTGTAATTAATATAATACTATGATTAATTAATTTGTAAAATACATGTGTATCAATATACACAATTAATTTCGACACATGTACACATCATATGTGTATTTAATTAATCAACATAATTAATATCTTGTATTATATTTATTCATAATAAATAAATACCACCATATTAATTTTCCACTATGACCTTTATAGTACGAGATAAACTTTCCTTATAAGGTCATCAATTATAACCGCATTTTAATTCGACTATATGTTCATATGTGTGTGACCCGATAGGCTTCCGAATATGTTGGCCGTAGACACAAAGTACAAATTACGAAAATGCCCTTCATGCATAACGATCACGGGATAGCGTCTAGCAACACACCGTGACCCCCATCATCGGAAGAGTCAAATGCAATGGCTACTACCTTTCATGTGAAACAGTTACTGTGTAAATATAATCCTATCACTGTAATAATTTTCATACGGTCGTTTGTCGAGTGTCAAACATCAACTACCGTATCTTATAATCTGGACATCTTGCTCTCTCGAAGTAACCCATTTACTTCCACTTTGCAAAGATTCGCGTGAGTAAGACAATCCTTATAAGAAGACCCTTTCGGATATTCACCTCTACTGATAGGGTACGCGATTCCTAGGCGACCAAACATGTATACTCTGCATGCTTCAGTATCACACCCAATCACTACCGCATGATCGCCCCATGGCTAGGGGAAATCTCAATAGTGTCAAAGCATGACAATCCACACCGTGATGCCATGTAGACTCCGGTCCTTAGGATAATTACACAACCGTCACATAGTGTGACACTTAACCGTGTAAGTGAGTCAGTCTAACGTACGCATTCTCTAATTCACATCCACGTACAGTCCAAGTGTCTCTACACTTCGATAGACGAGATCTATCCCTGCCCTTAAAGACATAAGACATCTAATAAGTGCTAGTATGTTTATACTATCAATGCCTTGTTTAATAGTACATCAGCCTAGAGAAATTTAAGTATCAAACTTATTAAAGTGATTAGAGATCTCATCAACCATAATCGCCTATCATGGTTTCTCTATCACTGTTTAATACTAAGGACGTTATAATATAACAATTCATAATTGGTTCTTTAAAAGAACAAATATATGACAACAGAAAAGTCATTTAATATATGTATAAACATAAAGAAATAGTATAAATGATCCGACCCGGTCGGATCCGGTCCAACCCGATTGGGTTTAGAACACTATTTCAACAAACGTCTCATCTTCGATTACATCATTCCCTCCCGGTTAGAAATGATTCGTCCTCGAATCAACAGGACGTCATAAAATGCATCTTCACATGCCAATCTCAAGGAAACACAAAAAGGACACCAACCGAACCCCTGGATCAAATACGAGGCGGATAGCCAAACGGAATCCAATGGCATGTTTAGATGATGAGTCGTACGTCATACATGCAAATATCATAACGTTCCTTCGGCAAAATAGAGAGGACTCTTTGTGAAACAACAATATAAGAATAGCAAGTAACAGTTGTATCTGCGTCAATAATTGTAGCAAAGAGGTCCACAAATGGGTGCTTCGGCTTGCTAACAACGGGTTCACGAACAGGAATAACCGAATTTTTCTCCTCCGTGCGTTCTGGCTCATTTTTCTCCAATTTCTCCACAAAATTTGGCAGATTCTCCTCTACCATGCTCTCATCATCATCGCTTTTTAACTCTTCCTCTCTAGTGTTAAAAATGTCTTCGTTTTTCGCTTCAGCCAAGTCTTCTTCCTTTGTTGATTCACATTTCAAACGAGCTTCCTCGTCGATTCTACATAGTTCTTGCAAGAAATCAGGGCAATCATAATAGTGATGACCACTCCCTTTACAATGACTGCAAAATACAGAAAACAGCCCTGAAGAAGTTTTCTTAACATCTTTACCATTACGGTTACCTCTACCACCACAATTACTTCTACCACCGCGATTTCCTCTACCACCACCTTGTTCTGTTAACATGTCCTGCAATTGACTCTTCAAATTTCCTATCTATTACCGCAGTTTGGGCCTCCGCGAATATCAAAAAGTAGGTATCTATATGACTTTCTTGTGACATTGCTCAAAATTTATAGTCACCAATAATCCCAACAACAATAATAATTCTCAACACAAAATCGCAACAAGTTCCACCATCACCTTTTTATTCCTTTTTTTTCACGCCAATCAGAATAAATAAAGTATTTAATTTGAACAAGGATTTGATACAGGATTTGGTTTCCAAGGCACTGATTGGTTTAACCAATAAGGGAAAAAAATTTCAAATAGGGTGAACACTTTGGTCAAGGGCGGTGCACTTGGTTAGTCACCTAAACAGATCGAAGAAAAGAAATCTAAAAGTGGACAATAATTGTTGGGAAAATAATTGCTGGAAAAAGTAGTATATTTTTTATTTTATTTTTTCTGTTTGAAGAACAAGAACGCAGTATATTAAAATTAAATTCTTACAATTCTACTAAAATCAAGGGGAAATGAGGGAGAAGGACAAAAATATTTTATCAATTGAGTAGAAGGACAGTTTTTTGAAACTTTTGCATAAAGGACAAAACTATTTATTCACTGTCGAAATTCACTTGTGTTCGAAATTCACTGTTTAAATTCACTGCCGAAATTCACTCTCGAAATTCACTAATTTTTAAAATTCATTGTCGAGATTCACTGATTTTCGGGATTCACTGTCAAAATTCACTGTCGAAATTCACTGATTTCGGGATTCACTGAGGAGATTCACTGATTTTCGGGATTCACTGTTTGTCCTTCTCGCTATAAAAATTATGCAGTTGTCCTTCTTCCTATAAAAAATATGTAGCTGTCCTGTTATTTAAAAATATTCTAGATTGTGTCCTTATCCCTAATTTTCCATAAAATCAATTGATGTTAATAAATATTCTATTTTATTTCTTTATCTTTTAAGAGTGTGGGCAATCTGTCCCAACACTCCCCTCAAGTGTTAGCAATCTGTCTAAGTGGGCAATCTGTCCCCAACCCCCCCCCCCCCCCCCCTCAAGTGTGGACAGTCTTTCCGAACACTTGCACAAATTTTTTTTAAAATAACGTTTCAACCAGGGTTCGATCCCATGACATCTGGCTCAGATATCATAGATCAAACGCCTACTGTTCTACTAAAACCAATTGGTGTTAATAAATGTGCTACATTATTTCATTATCTTTTAAGCGTGGGCAATCTGTCCTAACACAGTAGCGCTGAATTTTTTTTTTAACTAATCAACGTAAAACAAGAACAAAAGAACAGGCTGGAATCAAGTTTTTTTTAGGGACACTTATCTAAAAAGACACATATTGGACTTAATTAGGCAAAAAGGGCATTCAAAACAAACACTTAGTTATAAGGACAAAAATTAGATAGATAGACCCAAATACCGTTGATGAAGAAAAAAATTTTAAAAAAAAAAAAGAAAAAAAAAGGGGAGATGACACGCTGAATGTGTATTGTTTTTTTATTTTTTATTATTATTTTAGTTTTGTGAACATGAACGGACTTGTTGTTCTGTTTTGTTTTTTTTATTTTTTTTTATTAAATTCCCTGGACGTTGAGTGTGTGGTTTTTTATTTTATTTTATTTTTTTTGGACGATGAAAGTTAAAATTTTTTTTTTCATTGACCACTGCGATGTACTGACAACCGCGATGCAGTGACCACCGCGATACAGAGACACCGCGATGAAATGACACCGCGATGCATTGACCACCGGGATGCATTGACATCGGCAATCATATATGCAGTGACATCGGCAATCATATATGCAGTGACATCAACATTTTATGCAGTGACATCGGCAATCATATATGCGTGACACAACAATTTATGCAGTGACATCGGCAATCATATATGCGTGACACAACAATTTATGCAGTGACATCGGCAATCATATATGAATGACATCAAAAATTTATGTAGTGACATCGGCAATCATATATGCAGAGACATCGCAATGCACTGGCCACTCCCGATGCAGAGACACCACGATGAATTGGCCACCCCGATACAGAGACATCGCGATGCAGAGACCATCGGGATGTAGTGACATTTGATGAAGCAACACCGTGATGACATTTGATATTTTTCCGACTTAATTTCAAAAAATCGATTTCTTTTCTTCATAAAATCGACTTCAAATGTCTATATCTTTTGATATAAAACTACGATCAACATCTAATTTGCACCTTAATTCATATTTTTATGCAGTGACATCGGCAATCATATATGCAGTGATATCAACATTTTATACAGTGACATCGGCAATCATATATGCGTGACATCAACAATTTGTGCAGTGACATCGGTAATCAGATATGCAGTGACATCAATATTTTATGCAGTGACATCAAAAATCATATAACAATTACATCAACAATTTATGTAGTGACATCAGCAATGGTATATGCAGAGACATCGCGATAAAGTGACACCGCGATGCAGTGGCCACCCCCGATGCAGAGAGACTGCGATGAAGTGGCCACCCCCGATGCAAAGACACCGCGATGCAGAGACCATCTGGATGCAGTGATCACCGGGATGCAGTGACATTTGATGAAGCAACACCGTGATAGCATTTGATATTTTTCCGACTTAATTTCATAAAATCGATTTCTTTTCTTCATAAAATCGACTTCAAATGTCTATATCTTTTGATATAAAACTATGATCAACATAAATCTTTAACATTAATTCATATTTTTATGCAGTGAAATCGGCAATCATATATGCAGTGATATCAACATTTTATGCAGTGACATCAGCAATCATATATGCATGACAACAACATTTTATGCAGTGACATCAGCAATCATATATGCATGACTTCAACAATTTATACAGTGACATCGGCGATCATATATGCAGTGACATCAACATTTTATGCAGTGACATCAACAATCAAATATGAATGACATCAACAATTTATGTAGTGACATTGGCAATCAAATATGCAGTGACATCAACATTTTTGTTGAACTTTTTGTCCTAAAATTAGGAAGATTTTCTAGGGGAAATCGACCTTATGAGCCGCATCGAACTATATTGAGTACTTAGCCAGTCGAGTTCGATGTTGCCTTTTTATGGCTCAATCGAACTTGAAAATTTTTAGTCAATTCGAGCTCGAGCCCTAGGGAGTATCGACTCGACTCAGATCGATTACACCCTAATGTGAATGACACTACACTTATTTTACAAAGTTACCAATTTTTGTATGAAATTGTATATACAGTGACATCATCACCCAAATTGCAAAAACAAAAACTTTGTAATTTGGGTAATCCCAGAACCAACACAATCCCTACCAGCAAGAGGTTCAGTAACATAGGTAGCATTCAATAATTTACCATCAGCAACAAGCAAATCACTACTACCAACATGGACAGACACATCAGGAGCAGCAACAGAAGGTAACACATACTTAGAGACAGGTTTTTGTTAAGGGTGAATTTATACGATTTATAACGCTATATTCTATGATATTTTTCCCCGTAATTGTACTAAATTGCATAAGAAACGAGGGTTTAATGGATATATTGAGCAAATGAGATTTTAGAAGAGTTAATCGCAAAATAGGTTGATTTATGTGTTTTAATTGTGATTTTATGGTTATTTGAGCATTATTACATTTTGCGATGTTTTTATGTGTTATAGATACATGTTGGAGGCTCAAAAGATGATCAAAGGTTGATTAAGTTCGAGCTAATTGATGATAAAAGAGATAATGAAGAAGTGGGATAGAGATAGAAGAGATAAAGATCAATAAATCAGAATCGATCATATCAAACTGGCGTCCAGTATCTCCGTCCAGTGGACGGGCGTCTGATGCAGTTGGACGAGCGTCCAGGGTGTCATCTTTGATTCAGGAAGTTTGGACGTTGGAGTGGACGCTGGATGGACGAGCGTCTGGTCATGACTCGGCCCGATTCGAAGTATTATTGAAGAGTGGACGGGCGTTCAAGGTTTCAGACGGGCGTCCGGTGGCCGACTTAGCAGAACCGACTTTAAAATCTATATATAGTCGGCTGTTTTCTCCACAAAAGATGATCATACACACATTATTCAAAACCCTAAACCTAGGGGCGGCTTTAGGCTGCGTTTTCCATCTTTTTATTCCTATTTTCATGCTCTTAATTTAGATTAAACACTAGTTACTTTTTATGTACTTTTTCGCAAATTTGAGTTGCGAGGATGTTCGAGAGGCTAAAAGCTTCATCAAACGAGTATTGTGAAGCCGTCCAACAATTGTTGATTTCGTTTTCTTCGATTATACTGTGAGTTTTTAATAAAGGTTGTTTCTTATTCATGTTTATTCATGTTTAATTTGCTTTTATATCGGAAGATATGCATGTGTTGATTGTTTATTGTTGATGGAAGTCTTAATAAACCCTAGATCACCATGAATAAGAATAGTAATTCGAATCTATAATAACGGAAGTTAATAGGTCTGATTACTAGGTTATAAACACAAAGTTTGCACCTTTGATTATTAAACGCGTTAATCTTATATCGGAAGATAATAGATTGATAGATGAACTTTCTAAGGAATTAGGGTTCATGTCTAGGTAAGGTGAATCACAATCTGAATAAAAACTGCACTATAATCGAGATAGGGAATCAATGCTTGTTGGATAGGTGGATCAATCCTCGTTTGCTCGTTATAAATTTGATTTAAATCCTTAAAAGCTTGAATTTGTCTAGTTAGTTTACTTTTATCCGCATCTTAGATTAGTTAGTTTAAATTGGTTCGCAGCCCGTATCTTCCCTGGCTTTAGATCATCTTCTTGTCCGAGTTTTACGTTTTAGTTAAAGTTTAATTTACGTATTTGTTTATTTTTATCCGTTATTTAGCTTAGTAATCGTGACATAGGGTTAGTTAGATAAAAACTAGAAACCACAATCGTTTAGTTCCCCGTAAGATCGACCCGGCATTAGCCTCCATACTACGATCCTTATACTTGAGGTTAACCGGATTATTACTTGTTTATTTTGTGTTGATAAAATCCGTGACAAGTTTTTGGCGCCGTCGCCGGGGAACCGGACGGTTGTCTAGTTTTTATTTTCGTTTTCTTTTTTTTTTTGTTTTCTGTTTGTTTTTGTTTCGTTTTCCTGTTTAATCCGTTTTAAATTCCTGTTTTTAGTTGATAATTGTTTTAGGTAGTTGTTAAGTAGATAATTAGGGTTTAAAACTTTCCCTTAGTGTTTTTCTTTGAAGTTAGATATTCTGTTTTTCTGTTTTTTTTCTGACGTTCTTCCTTCCTTTCTTGCTTTATCTGCAAATTCCTGTTCTGTTCTAAGTTTTCCCGTGAGCAAACGGGCGTCTGGGATATTGGACGCCCGTCCGCTGGGAAATTATCAATTCTGTTCTGTTTTATTCACTTAGACGAGCGTCCATTACTTTTGGACGCCCGTTCAGGTATTCTGTCGGTCAGACGAGCGTTTACATTACTAAACGCCCGTCCGACCTCAATTTCATCTGGACGCCCGTCCAATCTTTTGGACGTCCGTCCGGTATTGTTTTCTTTAACACTTTTGTTTCCCTTTCTTCTTTTCCTTTCCTCTCTTTAGGCTTTTAATTTTTAGTTTAGGCTTTGATCTCTTCTTAGTTTTTAGGTTTTGTTCCACTTGTTTTTGGTCCGGTTTATGCAAACTCGGAGTCAAAAGGGTTTGTTAATATACACCCCTGACCCCGAGCGAACCATAGTCCGGCCAAACAAAGGAATTTCCGTTCGCGGTTCGGGCGACGAGCCGAGCGAGATCTTGAAGAACAACTAGCAAGAGAAATCACCGATTTTGTGATAATGGCCGCCGATAATAGACGTACATTGGCGGTTACGCCATGCCGGCGAAGTCAAGGTCAACCCGGCTATTGTTATTCCGGCCATTCTTGCACAAACCTTTGAGCCGAAGCCGGGACTTATCCGGATGATGCGGCACGCATCAATTTTTCACGGCTACCGGTCGGAGAATCCGCATACCCACTTACACACATTCTTAGAGATATGCGGTACTACACGCATCCAAGGAGTAAGTGAGGATGCTATTAAACTTAAACTTTTTCCTTTTTCTCTGAAAGGAGAGGCTAAAGAGTGGTACACCTCTCTCCCGTCTGAATCTATCACTACCTGGGCAGAAACTCGAAAAGGAGTTCTTGAGTCAATATTTTCCACCTTCAAAGACAGCCCGGTGCTTAAATGACATTTTTACATTCTATCAGAAAGAGAATGAATCTTTCTTCGAGTGTTGGAAGAGATTCAAGTCCCTTCTTAGAAAATGCCCCCACCATGGCTTGCCACTGGAAAGGCAAGTCAATACATTCTTCAGTGGATTGACCGAGCTTACAAAAGGCATGGTCAATAGTTCTTCTGGAGGGGCATTTCTGAAGAAAACCCCTGATGAGGGATGGGCATTGTTTGAGGACATTGCCAAATATAACTATGCCCCCTCTTATCAAGCAATTCAAGCACCTCCTCCTCCAAAGGTTGAGGAAGTCAATTTACAAAGTTTGATTGCCATCTTGCAAAAGCGAGATGGTCTCCCCTCAAGTTTCAAATCCTATAAATCAAAATTCCTCTTTTCCGCAGAACCCTCAGGTTCTGTATTGCGAAAATTGCTGTCAGACCGGCCATATGAATGGCCAATGTCAATTTAATCCCCCTGCACCTTATCAAGTTAATGTTGTTCATGACTATGGACAGTACAATCAAGTCACATGTCAAAATTGTGACGAGTTGGGGCACACTTCTAAATTCTGCCCTATGAACGGACAGAATGCGGAAGTGAATGCATTCTATGGCCAGAACAATCAAAGGTTCAATCAGTTTCCAGGTCAGGGCAATTTTCAAAACCAAGGGTTTAATCCATCTTCAAATTTCAATCCCAACTCGAATTTTAATTCGAATCAGAATTTCAATAGAAACCCTGGGTTTAATCAGAATCAAAACTCGAATTTTTCCAATCCTACGCAAAAATTCAATCAGAATTGGCCTTCCAATTCAAATTCTCAATTTCAAAGTCGGCCCAGCCAGCCCTATGCTCCAAATCACCAAAACTCTCAAGGCCCTTCCCAACCTACAAATCTTGAGGCTAAGTTGGAAGAGCAAAGTAGATCGATGAAGAATCTTGAGAGACAAATTGGGCAACGGGCGAGCGGTTAGCTTCTAGACCCCCGGGCGGTGCCGGTTTCACCGAGAAGAATCCGAAGGGTGGTCAAGTTGCTCGGTGATTTGAACAAAGGCCAATGTCTTGACCTCGTGCCATCAATTCAATACGGTAAGGAGGAGGCCGGTGCAATGAATCTTCGGAGCGGTACTCAAGTTAGTGGTCCTTCCCATCCGGGAAACCACTAGCCCCTCCCCCATTGATAAGGCGGGGAGGGGAAGCCGAGCACCTACACTCCCCTCAACCGCAAGAGAAAAGTCGGATGGCCGATCCCCGAGAGGTGAAGAATTTGGTGATCCTCAAGTGGCTGATCCTTTGAGGACCGAAAAAGCGTGCGAAAGTCGGATGGCCGATCCCCCGACTGCGAGAAATGCGAAAAAAGCTGTTCGTTGGAAGGATGCGGAAGACGAGAGCATCGGTGCATCCTCGAAAAGGGTTTTCTCTGAGGATGACCTTAAGAAACTTCCATTTCCACCAAGAAAGAGCAACATTCCTTTGATTGAGGATAAGAAGTACGAAAAGGTGCTAAACCTTTTGAAAAATACTCAGGTGAATCTTCCATTGTCGGATGTCTTAATCGAGATGCCTAAGTATACGAAATTTATCAAGGATGTTGTTTCTTCGAAGAAGAAATTAGCGAGCATGGAAAGGCGATTGGTGAGGATTGTTCCATGATTAATTATGAAAACTTACCAATTAAAAGAGGTGACCCTGGCAAATTTGTACTTACGGTTTGATGGGAGGTCTAGTCTTCCCAAATTCTTTGTGTGATCTAGGTGCCTCTATAAGCCTTATGCCAATGTACGTATGCAAACGGCTCGGTTTACAAAGTCTTCTAGAACCCACTACTATGAGTTTACAATTCGCGGATAGATCCTCTAAGAAAGCTTCGGGAATCCTAAAAGACGTTTTGGTTCGGATTGATCGATTTACCTTTCCGGTTGATTGGTATGTCTTAGATATAGAGAAAGACGAAAACGTTCCCTTGATTCTAGGAAGACCTTTCTTATCTACGGCTCGAGCTCTCATCGATCGCGATGGTGGGCAAGTGACTATCCGAGTTGGTGACCAAGAGGTGAGTTACAATGTCTTAAAGTCCATTCAAGTACCCTCTGGCCCTCCAACCGGCTTTTCCATTGATTATATGACGGATGATTTCACCGACTATATGGATAAGCAAGTCATGGCAGAAGAAGCGAGAATATGAGCGATTAGTTGATAATTTGAATACTCATGGTAGGGTGAATCGGATCAACTAGCAAATGATTTTGAGGAAGAGTGTTGGAAGGAGAAGCTTTGGCGGTGGGACCACGAGTAAACTCAATGATATTGAGTTGAAAAGTGGAGATCTCAAGTCTAGTTTAGAAGCCCCCCTGCGGATTTGGTGTTGAAGCCGTTACCTAAACATCTTAAGTATGTGTTCTTAAGAGAGGGCGACAAGCTTCCTTTAATCATATCCGCCAAGCTTTCCCGTACGAAAGAAATGAAACTGATTAACGTCTTGAAGAAGAATGAAAAAGCTTTTGGTTGGCAAGTAGGAGATATCAGGGGAATATCTCCGACATCCGCATGCACAAGATCAAGACGAATGAGGGCGCCAAGTGTGTCAGACAGCCCCAGCGAAGGCTAAACCCTCATATGCAAGAAGTCGTTAAAAAGGAAATCATTAAACTTCTGGACATGGGAATCATTTATGCCATCGCGGATAGTGAATGGGTTTCCCCGACTCAAGTAGTTCCCAAAAAGGGTGGAATTACAATTGAAAAGAATGAGAAGGGAGAGGAAATTGCATTGAGGCTTGTTACGGTTACGAGTCGCATCGATTATCGAAAGCTCAATGAGGTAACCATGAAAGATCACTTTCCCCTTCCATTCATTGACCGGATGCTCGAGCGTCCGGCGGGGCACGCTTTTTACTTGTTTCCTAGATGGATATTCGGGATATTTCCGGATACCCATTGATCCAAATTCAGTGACCAAGAAAAGACCACCTTCACCGCTTCTTATGGTACATTCGCATATAGACGAATGCCGTTCGGTCTCTGCAATGCCCCGCTACATTTCGGCGATGTATGCGGCCATCTTTGACGGGCTTGTAGAAAAGTGTATGGAGATTTTTATGGACGATTTTTCGGTTTTTGGTCGATCTTTTGATGATTGCCTTGACAATCTTGATCGGTGTTATCCGGATGTGTGGAAAAGAACCTAGTACTTAATTGGGAAAAATGCCATTTCATGGTAGATGAAGGAATAGTTCTTGGCCACAAGATCTCCGCCAAAGGTATAGAAGTAGATAGGGCCAAGGTAGAAGCTATTGAGAAGATGAGTTACCCTAAGAATGTTCGGGAAGTCCGAGGTTTTCTCGGACATGTCGGCTTCTATGGAGGTTCATTCAAGATTTCTCCAAGATAGCCAAGCCCCCGTCCACTTTACTAAAGGAAGACGTTGAGTTTAACTTTGATGAGAGCCGCAAGCAAGCGTTTGAGGAGCTTAAGGATCGTTTAATATCTCGCTCCGATTCTTATATCGCCCGACCGGAACCTACCATTTGAGCTTATGTGCGACGCATCAAACTATGCTTTGTTGGTGCTTTGTCCTAGGGCAAAAGATCAAGGGAAAGTTCCACCTATCTATTACGCAAGTCACACATTGAACCCCTCTCAAGTTAACTATACTACTACTGAAAAGGAACTACGGGCCGTAGTCTTTGCTATGGACAAGTTTCGTAGTTACTTGTTAGGAGCTCAAGTGATCGTGTGGACTGATCACGCTGCTTTGCGTTATCGATGACTAAGAAAGAGGCTAAACCGCGCTTACTACGTTGGATATTGACCCTACAAGAGTTTGACGTTCAAATTAAGGATAAAAAGGGCAGTGAGAATGTAGTAGCGGATCATGTGTCTAGGATGTTAACGAGGAAAAGAATGAACCGGATGATATAGATCTTTACTTTCCTCTAGAAAACATCATGTTGATCGATGGCCGCTCCCCGGTGTTCCATGGTATTCTTCCATTGTAAACTACCTTCATGGCCGTTATCTCGATCCGGAGATGTCTTATCGGGGAGAAGAAAAAGTTCTTCTCGGATTTAAAATATTTCGTTTGGGATGAACCTTATCTTTTCAAGATCTCAGTAAAGATGGTTTGCTTAGGAGATGTATTCCGGAATCGAGCAACGCGACATCATTGAGCAAGTGCCACGGTGGACCCACGGAGGTCACTTTGGTCCGTGGAAAACCGTTGCTAAGATCTTTCAATCCGGTTTCTATTGGCCTACGATCTTTAAAGATACGGAAGCTTTCGTAAAGCTTGTGATAGGTGCCAAAGAACCGGTACTCGACAAGGCGTTTTGACATGCCTTTAAAACCCATCCTCGAATGCGAAGTCTTTGATGTCTGGGGTATCGATTTTATGGGACCATTCCCATCATCTTGCGGTAATAAATACATCTTAGTCTACGCGTGGATTACGTGTCTAAATGGGTGGAGGCCCAAGCCACTCCTCACAATGATCATAAAACGGTAATGAAATTTCTAAAGAAGAATATTTTCGTGAGGTTTGGATGTCCACGTGCCTTGATCAGTGATGAAGGGACGCATTTCTGCAACAGACCACTGGAGAAAGTACTCGAAAAATATGGTGTTCGTCATAAAATTGGCACACCGTATCATCCGATGACTAGTGGTCAGGTTGAAAGGAGCAACCAGAGCATTAAGAAAATCCTGGAGAAGACTGTTAACAGTCATAGGAAAGATTGGAGTCTAAAGTTGGATGATGTACTGTGGGCATATCGAACTGCCTATAAGACCCCCATGGGTACGTCACCATATCAAATGGTCTACGGGAAACCATGTCATCTGCCTGTCGAGTTAGAGCATAGAGCTTATTGGGCTACAAAGTTTCTGAACTTTGATTCCCAATCTTGTGGGAAGCATCGACTACAGCAGTTACATGAGCTGGACGAATTCAGACTCCAGGCCTATGAAAGTGCCAGGATTAGTAAGGATAAGATGAAGCTACTCCACGATGCTAAGATTAAGAGGAGAGAATTTCATGTCGGCGAACAAGTTCTTCTATATAATTCCAGGTTACATCTGTTTCCTGGAAAGTTAAGGACACGTTGGTCCGGCCCTTTCGAGATTCTCCAAATCATTCCGGGAGGCGTTCTAGAACTTCGTGGTTATAGTGGTGAACCGTTTCGAGTCAACGGTCAAAGATGCAAACACTATATTGGTGAACCCAAAGAGACATCTTTGATTGTTAAATTTCTCGATATTCTCGGATGTGGTGTTACTCCGGTCGAAGAATTTGACGAGTTATCGCCCGAATTGTTCTCCGAGGATGACGGTAGTGATCCGTCTGAAGAAGTTCGCGGTGTAGTGCGATATGGAAGAGTTAGAAAGGGAGCGACAACTTAAACGTCATCGGAGGAGTCGAGAGAGAAAGAACACAACCATGGGGAGACTTAAGAAGGTTTGGAGAGCTTTCAAAGATTTCACCCCATGTGTGAGATGCTGTTTCTGCAGCCACACTACTGATCAGAGCTTAAACGAGGTAATGGCTGGCAGAAAGGATAAATGGCCTGATCCAGGCTGAGCCTACAATGTGTCGAGCTAACGACATTAACCAAAAGCGCCACTAGGGGGCAACCTAGATATCGTCCTTTTAGTTATTTTGTTTTATGCTTTGATAGTGTTAGTATTTAAGTTTAGTTTATTCAGTTTTAGCCTTATTAAGTTTTTGTTTTTATCTGTCAGTTAGTTGTGCTTTCTAGATATGGATTTCGGTGTTCAGCCAGAGGAGTTACCTTTCCTTAGGAGGATTCCACTCATTACGTAGATGACGGACCGGGAGGAACCATCGTTTTGCACGTAGATTTTGACATTAGTACCCGCGTCAAGACGGTCACCTATGTTCTCATTGTTCCCCGTTGTTCGGGAGGTGGAGACTTTACTGCGAGGAGTTACGGGCGCTCTAGGACGTCCTTACACCATCCTCAATGATCCGATGCTTTGACAGATTTAGCGCTAGTGCCGCAAGCCGAGCACTTTCGAGGTGTTGATGTAGGCGGTGAGGACCGGGGTTTACAAGATGAGTATGACTTCCCTCCGGCGATTGACATGCTCCGCCGTCTCATTCGAGTGATCGATTGGTCGGACATTTATGATGACTAGCGTTCTTAGGATGTTTCGTCGAGCAAACGACGTGAAACAAAAGCGCTGAGTGGGAGGCAACCCACTGTTTTCCATTTGTTTTTATTTATTAGTAATTTTGTACTTCATTTGCTTTTTATTTGTATTTTTGAAGTTTTATTTAAGTTTAATAAGAAAGGGCAATTTTGAATTTGATGTGTATGGAAATTTTATAATTTTTGCACTTATACTGCTTGGACGCCCGTCCAGAACTCTGGACGCCCGTCCGCCTTGACCAATTTTAGGACGAGCGTCCACTAAGCCTGGACGCCCGTCTGCCTTATTCCCTCCAATCCCGTATGTGATTTCAAATCTTGGACGAGCGTCGATAAACCGGACGCCCGTCCGCTTCATCGATTTCTCGGTGGACGCCCGTCCACCGAGTTGGACGAGCGTCCAACCTCTCGTCTATATATACCCCATCATCGAGTGAACCCTCACTTTTTCAGAATTTCAAAACGCAAAAACGGTTTCTCTCCCTCCTTTTGCCCAAAAATCGTCGATTCTAAACCATTTCGAGCGATTCAAAGTGCTATAGGCCGCCCTTGATACCCTCTCTTTGATTTTCATAACCAAATCCCCCAACACACGATATTTTTGGAGAATCAAGACCCACTTCAGTCCGACTTTTTGAGCGAAAAATCCGATTTTGGGAGCCAATTTGGTGTTGTTTGGACTAATCTTCATCTCGATCAACATCTACTCACCCCACTTGGTAAGTTGGTAACAACTTTTCTGGATTTCATTCACGTTTTTGTGAGTTCGATCTTTGGGTCGGCTCGTTTTCTTGAATGTCACCTTAATTTGTTTTTTTTTTTTCTGGTTTTGGTGTTTCTTTCTGCTCTGTTTTGGTGATGTGGTGTTGTGATGGGTGATGAATGGGTTGTTTGGTGATGATTATGGATGTGGTTTGTGGTTTGGTTGATTTGAAATCCCGCTTTGGATGGTAAACGGGTATCCTTTGTGCACATTTGGATTGTTTGGTTTAGATTAGGCGTGGAAATGGTTCATAAGAAGGCGGTTGTGAAGAGGCATGGTAAGGAAGTGGCCCGGGAGGCGGGGAAGAAGCGTAAAGAGATTGACCCTACCTTAGTTGATCCTAACCGGGGTGTGAGTATTCGTGAGCAACCCCCTAGGGCCACCCAAACTAGGGCAACCTTACGAGATGAGCCAACCTCGGAATCTGAGACGGATGATGATGTGCCTTTAGTACGGATGCCGAGAGTTCAGAGAGGTGGAGGTTCGTCTAGGGCTGAGGAGACTGTCGATGCTACCCGGGAAGAGGAGCCAGTTGTACCTAGGGCAGCCCCTCCTAGGAAGAAGTCTAAAACCGTTGCCCCGATGCCATTGCCTCGTCGTTTCGTGAACCCTAGAGCTCATGAAGTTTATACCAAACACTATTTTTCGAGAAACATGTTGGTTGAGAGGGCTATTTTGGAGGCGAAGGTCGATCCGGGGTTCGTTAAGTTGCTTAAGGATAGGAAATGGGAAGCCTTGATGACAATCCCGACTACCCCGGTGAATAGCTCCCTAGTTCGGGAATTTTATGCAAAGCGTTCGGAAACCGACTTGGGGACAAAGGTAGTCGTGGTTCGAGGGGTGGAAGTTCCCTTTACACCGGAGGTGATTAATCGGAAATACAACTTAGCGGCTTTCGAGGGTCGGGACTATAAGGAGGAGATTGTGCATAGGCAGAGTTTGGGACAGGATCCTTTGGAGGAGTTGAGATTGAGAGTTTGCCCGGATGTGGCCTGGACGTTGAGACCGGGAGGAGACCGGAAGGAATTGGTTACCACGACCTGGACGGAGGATTGGAAGGTCCAGTGTCGATTCATTCAGAATCGGTTGTTGCCTAAGAACAACTTGACACATTTTCATATAGGTGACACGGGAGTGTTGTATGCGTTGACATTTGGTTTGAATGTGGATGTGGGACGAGCTTTGTATGACGAGATCTCGATCAATCAGAAGGTTTATACACGGAGCTTGATCATACCTCATTTGATCCACAGTTTGTGTCTCGATGCCGGTGTGCCTGAGTTTGGGGCGGATCATAAACCGAAGAACCCTAGGCCTATACAGAGGGAAAAGAGTAAGCCCTCGGGACATTCTGAGCCGGAGGCACCTACGGAGCCTGGTTCATCGGCACCACCTCGTGCATCCGCCCTTCCTCCTTTATCTCCCGCTGTCAGGATGCGGTTAAGCATGGCCAATAGTTTCCGGGAATGGCTCGGTGATATTCGGGATACACAGAATAACATGTTGACGATTCTTCGGTGCATCCGTGAGGGCCGGCAACCGAGGGATGACGAATCTTCAATCCGAGCTCCGTTGATTATCTTTTTGCGATGAGATTGAGCAGGTCATTGCGGATGCTCTACACGACTCCGAGTCATCTTCGGATGAGGAGCGACCGACTCGGCAAATAGGGCTACGGCACCACCTTCTGGACCCTCCTCTGATCCTCCAGCTGATGATTCTGCGGCGCCGAGCCAACCTTGATTTTATTTTGTCTATTTTTACATTGGTTGTTTTGTATTGACATTTTTACTTCTACGGTTCGTTGTAATTTTGATATTGCTACTATTTATTTTCGATGGACCTTGTAAGCCATAAGGCGAGCGTACTTTCATGTCAACTGTGTTTCAACTTTCTGGATGTATTGAGTGCTCTCACTTTGATTTATCTTTATTTTTGATATCTCTTTCCATGTTAGTATGACTCCCCGTTTTCCCCGAGATGGTTCCATGTTGTCTAAGATGTGCAGGTATCTACATTGTCCGGTTCTACATTCGTGGTATCATTATGAAGGCTCCGGCCTGACCAACGATTCGAGTTTCGATTTAAATCAGCTAAGTCTTTTCTTTTTATTTTCGTTTTGCACAACATGAGGACATGTTGATTTTTAAGTGTGGGGGAGGGGAATGTTTCGATATGTATCTACACATTTGTTTATTTCGTAATGTTTCTATGCAAATGAGCTAAAATTTTTGAAATTTTCCGACACTGTTGTTTTTGTTTTGTCCCGAGTAGGCAATACATGTTAATGTTCTTTGTTTTCGATAGTCATCTATGCTATGTATCATATATTTGGTAAGTTAGATGTTTCACCTGACACTATTTTTCACGAGCCATAGTAAATGATGAGCTATTTTTATAAAGCTATACCCCTTTTGGATTAGTAGTTTTTGATTATCTTATAAGTCATGTGCTTAGTGCTACGTATATATCGTGAGATTTATGATAGTTTGTATTTAGATCCGAAGTATGATATACTGTGAATATCTGTAAGTTTGAACGTGATAAGTAACACGTAGCTATTGTCAAGTGAAAAAGTTGAATTAATATGAAATTATTCGGGTGTGTCGAAAGCTAGTCGATGATTTGAGTGAGATAGGGTATACCACGTATGTCCTATACCACTATGATGACTAAAAGCTCACGACAGTCAGAGGAAGCTGCCTTATGATTGGAGTAAGGTAGGGTATTATCTCGAAATGTCCTATTCTGCTATGACAGGGCAAGAGCTCATTCTGATGTGTGTTTTAAGTGGAAAGTTAAATCAACTGATAAAGTGTTATGAAATGAATATAAGGCTTAGTTATCGTTAATCTTATCCCCAGTATAAACTGATAGATATGCTGTAGGGATTATCCTCTGAGTATTTCAGAAAGGCCCTAGATATGTTCGATCATTCTTTTCGGGATATATCACGTTTGTAGGGTGCATCTTATGAGTGTCCTTTATTACTAGTCTACAAGGGGGTATTAGCTAGTTTTGCTTTGAGTTTCTCGAGTTTGGATATAGTGGAAGTTTATTATGGCTATGCACACGCACAAGGGTGAACTTCTGATTTATTGGATATGTGTTATGCACGTTTAGATGCCTGTTTTTCTCTCGAGCCTAACTTTTGTTTTGTTTTGCTCGGGACGAGCAAAAGCTTAAGTGTGGGGGAGTTGTTAAGGGTGAATTTATACGATTTATAACGCTATATTCTATGATATTTTTCCCCGTAATTGTACTAAATTGCATAAGAAACGAGGGTTTAATGGATATATTGAGCAAATGAGATTTTAGAAGAGTTAATCGCAAAATAGGTTGATTTATGTGTTTTAATTGTGATTTTATGGTTATTTGAGCATTATTACATTTTGCGATGTTTTTATGTGTTATAGATACATGTTGGAGGCTCAAAAGATGATCAAAGGTTGATTAAGTTCGAGCTAATTGATGATAAAAGAGATAATGAAGAAGTGGGATAGAGATAGAAGAGATAAAGATCAATAAATCAGAATCGATCATATCAAACTGGCGTCCAGTATCTCCGTCCAGTGGACGGGCGTCTGATGCAGTTGGACGAGCGTCCAGGGTGTCATCTTTGATTCAGGAAGTTTGGACGCTGGAGTGGACGCTGGATGGACGAGCGTCTGGTCATGACTCGGCCCGATTCGAAGTATTATTGAAGAGTGGACGGGCGTTCAAGGTTTCAGACGGGCGTCCGGTGGCCGACTTAGCAGAACCGACTTTAAAATCTATATATAGTCGGCTGTTTTCTCCACAAAAGATGATCATACACACATTATTCAAAACCCTAAACCTAGGGGCGGCTTTAGGCTGCGTTTTCCATCTTTTTATTCCTATTTTCATGCTCTTAATTTAGATTAAACACTAGTTACTTTTTATGTACTTTTTCGCAAATTTGAGTTGCTTGAGGATGTTCGTAGGCTAAAAGCTTCATCAAACGAGTATTGTGAAGCCGTCCAACAATTGTTGATTTCGTTTTCTTCGATTATACTGTGAGTTTTTAATAAAGGTTGTTTCTTATTCATGTTTATTCATGTTTAATTTGCTTTTATATCGGAAGATATGCATGTGTTGATTGTTTATTGTTGATGGAAGTCTTAATAAACCCTAGATCACCATGAATAAGAATAGTAATTCGAATCTATAATAACGGAAGTTAATAGGTCTGATTACTAGGTTATAAACACAAAGTTTGCACCTTTGATTATTAAACGCGTTAATCTTATATCGGAAGATAATAGATTGATAGATGAACTTTCTAAGGAATTAGGGTTCATGTCTAGGTAAGGTGAATCACAATCCGAATAAAAACGCACTATAATCGAGATAGGGAATCAATGCTTGTTGGATAGGTGGATCAATCCTCGTTTGCTCGTTATAAATTTGATTTAAATCCTTAAAAGCTTGAATTTGTCTAGTTAGTTTACTTTTATCCGCATCTTAGATTAGTTAGTTTAAATTGGTTCGCGGCCCGTATCTTCCCTGGCTTTAGATCATCTCTTCTGTCCAGTTTTACGTTTTAGTTAAAGTTTAATTTACAGTATTTGTTTATTTTTATCCGTTATTTAGCTTAGTAATCGTGACATAGGGTTAGTTAGATAAAAACTAGAAACCACAATCGTTTAGTTCCCCGTAAGATCGACCCGGCATTAGCCTCCATACTACGATCCTTATACTTGAGGTTAACCGGATTATTACTTGTTTATTTTGTGTTGATAAAATCCGTGACAAGTTTTAAAGCAGTGTTATCAACCGAAGACTTCAAAGTAAGGTTCAGGTCAGGTGGGCATTTCAAAACCTGAATAACAGAGCCAACAGGAGTAGCTTCAGGCTGCAACTTCAAAAAAGAAGTATCAGACTTAGAAACATTGACTGTACGAACAACAGCAGGTGCCCTATCAAAGTTGGGATCCAAAATGCCAATTTTTGATGCCTGAGCATCGTCCAAGCATTTTCCAGACTTCAAAAGCATTGGAGAAACAGACCGAGCATCACCAATACCACTAGCAGCAGCCATCGCATAACGCTGCAAAACCATAACATTGGAACACAATGGCTGTGAAGAATCAGAAACTGGCAGAGCAATAGCAACATCGGGCTTACTCGGACTGGGGACCAAAGGATCAGAGGCCTCCAATTGACCAACAGTCGGAACATGACACACTACCGTAGAAGAAGAAATCTTGCCCGGACAAACGGTACTGGCGGGAATATCATCATGGATGCTAGAATCCGCCTGGAAGACTCAAAATCCAGCTCGAACTCCTCCTCCTCTCCGCCACCGTCCCACGGCAGCCGGATCTGGTCGTTATCTTCATCCAGTTCATCTGTGGTCCTTCATAGAAGTCTTCGCCACTTGCAGGAGCTGTTGAAATCAGCAAAACTGCGATGAAGGAAAGTGACGGAAAAAGATTCGAAGAAAGAAGAAAAAAAGAATAAGATTGGGTTTGTAACAGAGGGTAATTTAGGAAACATAGAACAAAATCCGTCCTTATAAACGATGATCTTTTTTGGATGTCCAAAGTGCCTAATTTAGTCTCAAAACACGTCCTTATAAACAAATAACACTTTTTTTTATGTCGAAAGGAAAGGGAAAAAAACCGCAAGAACTACGGAAAAGAAAAATAAAATGAAAAAGAAAAATAAAAAAATAAAAGGGATTTGGATACCGTCAATGTTTATCTCAGAAAAGGGATTTTTTTGCAAGAACACAGATGTATACTTTTTTTTTATAGTGAAGAAAAACGCGGGAAGTATGAAGAAAAAAAGGGATATTTGGATACCGTCAGTGTCTGGCTCTGATACCAACTGATGTGATCCTTAACCGAATCAGATCTGAAAATACACGAGGACTTGACTGAAGACACCAATAAAACGAGCACCTCCCTTGGCTAACCTATAACTGATAACAAAATACTTAACCGCTAACTTTTACCGACAGAGTATCGGGTCAACGGGAGTATATTGGTCACAAGGTCGTATCCACAAGGAGTAATGTCTAAGTACCAAAGCTGATGTGTAACTTGGTTCAGGTCAATCAAAGGTGGAAAGATCTTATACTAGTGCAGAAATAAACAATTGTACGAACGATGTTTAACTAGGGATTAACGGGTATAGCCAAACTATTATCCCACGGGTTACTTTTACCTCTTAGAAAAGACTTGACAGGGAGCGTGTCTTAACCGACCTACCTATCCTATATAGTTTAACGGCATCCACGGGTGTCAACTCCTAATTCTAGTGATTAGACTGAACAACTCGATCTAACCACCCTATGTGAAGCTAACTGACTCTCCCTTTAGAAAACCGATTATCCTAACATGATTAAGTTCTAGAGTTGCTCGAAACGATGACAAACCTCTGTATTGGAAATGGTCCTAACAACTAAGCCGAATCTACGCAACGATCCCAAAACCTCTTTTCCCACATCTCACCTCAAAATGCATCTATAAGTTCGATGTGTGTGACAGTGAACTAGGTAGCTATTCTAATTCAGAGCTTTTACAATAAGTTTTAGGACGTGAATTTAATAATTAAAACATTCAATTACGCACTACACAACTCCCTATCTCATCCCCCTTAGGGTTTTCACTCGCTTTCACATAATTCGACTACACATGGAATTAGCTACTCATGATTATATTCATAAATGAAATAAGAATTGAAATCATGCTGGAAATAATAAAAGAAGAATAATTCATTACCATATAATCGAAGAAAATCTGATCCAAAAAGAACACGAAGAAATAATCCACCAAAAGTTGAATCTTTGATCTTGAAACGGAAATCTAAGCTATAGAAAGTGTGCAAAATCAAATGGTGTGAACTAAGGAATCAATGGACCAAAGTATGATCAACCCACACTAAAACCGCACCAAAATCGCCCAAAATATGCGTAAGGTATCAAAAAACTGCGTATGAAAGAATAGGGCTGCGTATTTATAGTGTTAGGTTAAAATCCGCCGTTGTCGAGGGCAAACGCCCGTTTGCCTCCTGGTGAACGCCCGTTTGCCTGGAAATCTGATTCTGGATTAGAGCTTGTTCTTTAGTGAACCAGCATTTGGCTTCTTTGAACGCTCGGTTGATCGATCATTTCTTGAGGGCAAACGCCCGTTTAAATTGTCTTGAACGCCCGTTTGTGGAATATTAGCTCAATATTCTAGCTGAACCCATCCAAACGCCAGTTTGGGGGTAATTTGGACACTCATCTGTCTTCTAGGCCAACTTTCAGTATCAAATGTTACCTCTGCAAATGCTCGTTTGAACTGGCCAAACGCCAATTTGGCCCACGTGTCATCTCTCTGCTTTAACCTTGCCGGAAACACCAGTTTGGGTGGAGCAAACCCCCGTTAGCCTTGATTTCACTCCAAACTTGATTTTTCTCCACTTTCATGCTACTTTTGTGCCACGAACATGTTTCTCACTCCAAAATATCGCCTTCCGGGTCCTCGAGTCACCTAAGTCTTGTAATAACATATACGAACAAACACCACGCGTAATTCTATTAGACAAAAGTGCTCGGAAAAAAAGTAAATATCGTCAAAAAGGCGGAGTTTACTATCGATGTGACAGTTTTACCCCCCGTGCGAATAACTCATGACATTACTCTCAAACAGGTCTAGAACTACCCAAAATATGTCAATAAAGTGATAAACGGGGGTTAAACTGTACACCAAAGTACAGTAAAGTTGACTCCCATCAACCACCCCACACTTAGACTTTTCTCGTCCTCGAGTAAATTAGGCGCTCTAAAATAGACCAAGGGATCAACTTTACGAAACACGCATAGTACTCACGACATCAAGATAAAAGTAAAGTAGACATTGAATGTAAACCACTTGACTCTATTTTAACACAAAAATGAAGTGTGTGTGATAAAAAAACCGAGGGCTACACTCAAAATGATTACCGGCTTCGAATACCGGCCAAATGCCTGCAAACAACTCATACCGGGCTAGAATCTCCACTAATCGAGGCAACCGAGGCTAAATACGGTCAAGTAGGACTTTGAGGGTTATAATGTTAAGCTCGGGACGGGGTTAACCGAAAGGAAATTTGTGACTGAGAAAAGAAAATACGAGTGAACCTAATCATCTTATGTACTTCCTCTTCGAAAACATACCAAACCACACTAAACTCCTTCGATCTTTCTACACTCATTAATAAAAAAAACTCCAACCTCAACACTATACTTTTATTCACTCAAAACACTCCCTCTTTGGCTTCTTTTTCTCAAGCTTTATTCAAACTTTTCTTGTCTTTTTTTTTTGTTTTTTTGTTTTTTTGTTTTTCACATTTTCTCGAACCAACAAGCCTTACAATAGATTTCTCGAGCTCCTCCCCTTCGTTATACTAGCTCGTACTAACCAACTTCTCTTGAAATATGCACCATCTCCCACCCCACACTTGATTCAGCAAGTGTGTCTAAAGTAACAACTAAGTCCACACGTAGGGTGATCAAAAGAAACATGACCAATAATATAGCTCAGGGTTAGGGTAATACATTTTAAGTAACCAAAACAGCTCATTTTCGAACGGTGGTCAGACCGTCCTATCAAGGCTTAGAGGGGGTACGAGGGTAAAATGTTGGGATTTTGGCTTATTTGGCTTTGGTCGGGTCAAAGAAGCGCCAGGACTCTCATCCCGTATCCGGCCTAGGTAAACCTTTATATTTTTGCCTCGAAACTAGTGGTATGAGTGTGTATAGCAACCAAACTAAGTATAAACAAGGTTCTACGTGCACTAAAAGGGTTCGTATCGTAATGAAATAAAATCGCCCTATACACATTGCTCGACTACTAAGACATTTACCAACTCCATCGTGAGAAACATGCATATAACGCGGTGTTAAACCGTGAAAAGTTTTAAAGTTTTAAGCCACGAACTGACTCGAAACCGGACATTAACTAAGCATATCACAATCACCGGCACATTTATGAATCGAAACAATATAAAGCTAAGTCGTAACCACCCCCCACTTCGAGTGAAGCAATGTCCTCAGTGCGTGAAGGAGACAGAAAAGAAGACTTAGCTTGTGAACCCGGCAGAAAGGCGCTATCGAGTCCCGTAACAGCCTTGTGTAAGCATGACCCAAATCCCTTTTACAAAGTAGACAGAAACAACGCAAGGCAGGCACCGGACATCGTCCTCATGCCAAAATATATAATAGGGATATGGGGGTATAATAGTAATAAGGCCATGTTACGTCAGAAAACTCGACACTCAATATGCAACGCACAGACTGAATTGCTATAGATGGGTAGAGAACCCCTACGGGTAAAGCACAGAACATCTAAGCATAATAAAAAGGCCACAGAGGCATATAATATGAAAATAAAATCATCCACAGTGCGTACAGATAAAAGCCAAGACATGAATAAAAGTAGTAGCATGCCTTACGGCTTACAAAACCATCAAAATCAAACTGCCTAGACAGCTCCTAATCAACCTTAACACCGGACATAGATGACAAAAAAACAGCATAAATAATAATAAAATCACGTCTGTCCGGGTGCATCATCATCATCAACAGTAGTAGGAGCATCAGTGGTAGCTCCCGCCTCTACCTCCCCAGTCTCCGCGTCAGGCAATGTCCCATCCTCAGAATCAGACTGTGCAGCAGCATCCTCAGCAGCAATCTGTGTAATAGGTCGCTCAATATTGTCTGAAAAACGATAATCAATGGAGCTCGGGGCGAACGCAGCGGGATTCATCGGCATTCTATCTTGACTCTGCAGTAGGAGGAGAGTCAGGATATTATCCTGTGTCTGCCTCAGATCCTCCATCCAGTTCCAAAAATTGTTGTCCATACTCAACCTCAGACGAGCTGAGGGAGAAAAAGTGAGAACTGCTGGTGCCTGAGCAGGGGCAGAAGATGAACTAGCTGCCCCGATGCCATATGCCGTAACTGAGCAGGAGTCTTAGGATTTGCTCTCTGCAACATTGGAGGGTTCTTGGGCTTGTGGTCCTCAGTGTACTCCGGTACCTTTGCATCCTTACACAAGCTATAGATGATATGGGGACAAATCAAACTGCGTGAATAGACCTTCTGATTGGCTGCACACTCGTCATAAATTGCCTGGCTCATGTCCACATTTAATTTATAATTCAGGGCATACAACATCCCAAGATCAGAAATGTGGAAATGGGTCAAGTTATTCTTCGGTAAAAGCGGGTTTTGGATGAACCGGCACAGAACCTTCCAATCTTCACACCAAGACGAGGTGACCAACTGTTTTCACACTCCGCCATCTCTAAGGGTCCACTGAACATCCGGACAAACCAACAATCGGAGGTCCTCCAACGGGTCCCCACCGGCATCCATCCTCGCCTTGATCTCTGATTGAGGTCAAGTTAAATTATTAACTCGATGCCTAAATAACCACTAGCAAGTGAACTAGGTTCAATCGCAGTATAGCTAAACAGAGTCGAGGTCGATCCCACAGAGAATCAATTTGTGGATCCTAACTTAAATAGTCAACCTATTAATTTCGTTTGACAAAGACGGTCTAAGACCAACATAGTATATGAGAAAAGAAAGACACACTCAAACATATAAACAAATAACACGTAAAAAAATAACGCAATTAACTGCCCAATTATAACCGTAATCATTTGGATCTAGACAATTTATATAACAACCAGACTTATCAACTATTAATCCGTTCATATCTGTTTATATTGGCTACGAGAGTCATCCTCTAAAACATGACGTAGCACCGGTAGGTCACTAGATCACTGTGATATTGTTACGTGACTTCGCCTTTTAAGTGCCTCCATCTCATATAACTAACACGCTTACGACTCTAAGGATGCCGATATTAACCGTACACCTCGTCTAGGCAACATTCCTATAGTTAGGCGTACTTCCTAAACGATCACTCAAACTCTCGTCCAACTAACAAGTACCAAGTTATGATCTCATGCTAGTTTACGATCTACTGATAAACAAGATGCACGCAACTCCCTAATATAAACCTACCTAGATAACGCTGAACGTCTGTGAAGATCAATTCATAAGCCCACCTAAGAGTTTTATATCGGTATTTCCTTTTTACACGTTTTCATTAAATTAAGCGAGTAACGTAGCCATAGCCATACTTACTGAGATAACAGATTCAATTAAGCTAACCTAATCATAAAGACGTGACTGATTAACGGATGAAACTGGGTAAGAGGCTCTCGGTCGACCAAATGCATAGGCTCGGTCGACCGAGTGACACCACTCAGTCACCCGAGTGCTCTGCTCCCCAGATTGCACCCCTGAATATATTTCTCAGCGTTTCTCATACAAATCGGATTAAATAGTGATTCGTCAGGCAATCATATAAACTAATCTAAATACACGTAATCAAACACGTAGATTCATTCATAGATGTTAGGAAGAGGACGTAGGGTATGAGATCCTCATAGACAAGGCATCAACACCTCCCTAACGTCATAGCCTAGATCTACATCATCTATCTATGAATAACTACTCAAACAATTAAAGCATAATTGGGAAATTAATTACTAAAAGAAAACAAGAAGAGAAACTAGGGCTTACATTATTGCGCCCCCAGCTCTTCCACACTCCTAAAGAATCCTTATTTGCTTGTATGTATATATGAAAGAATTGGTATGGGTGTCTGTTTAAAAATACAAAGGACTTGTGTTTATATAGAGCTACAGCCGACTTAAGAAGACCGACTTAAATGTGGAAAACACTAAACCCTAACCGCCTCAAACAATGTGCCAGACTTCTGCTGGATTTCGGCCCACTCGGTCGACCGAATGCATAGGCTCGGTCGACCGAGCCTTGTATCTTTTTGGGTTTCCTTTTTGTTCCGTCTTGGGCTTTCCTCCTTTTATGCCTTGGGCTTCCTGAACTTGTCTGCAATCCATTAAAGCTTCTCCGAAGTCCATCCTTGCACTCCCAAATGAGTTACTACAAATATAGCATCAAATACAGTCTGTAACATCAAATAATATAATAAAACCTCTAAATACATAATAACGAATCGTAACTCTCGGCATATGCAAACTAAGCGTATTACGACTTATTATTACTCTATTATTGCTCTTTTAAACTAGAATCGGGGATAAAGATCATAGAATAACGGGTACAATTTGACCGTCATCAACTACCCCCCACTTAGCCTTTGATCGTCCCGATCAAAGTATCAATAAGTTATTCCCCATACAATCATTTTCCAATGGTCAAATTATACTAACACAAGAAACTCGAATCAACTCATATTATTTATGCTTATAAGATATCCATTATTCAATACTCACTATGAATCGAAGTGATGTGTGCATGTGCATTAATTTAAAAAAAAATGTAGCAAGATTAGAGTTTATGCTAACTTCGAAATCTCAACCTACCAACATCAGCATTCCCACTTCTTAAGCCTCGCAATGGTTAAAGCACTAGAACAATAAGCAAGAGCATATCTATAGGGATTTTGGACTTGGAGACCGAGTACTACTCAAAGCCTCTTAAAAGTTGAATTTTTTCAATTCTGCATATTTTTTCAAATACTACTAATCTCAAGGAAGAAAGCTTTTTAAAGTATCTCCCTATCTTAGATCAAGCATAACATCGAATATTACCACAAGCGCGAGGCTACTTTGGTAATGTTACTACAAGCCCAGTGTTTAACATTTTGCTAAAACACAGGTACGTCTCAAGCTTATTACTCCTCTTTTGTTGGCAAGAATATCAGAATACATCAGCAGATAGATATTGACACTAAGTTTACATAACCAATCATCTACGCAATATACACATAAAATTCTACATTTTTATTATAAGCGCAATATTCATCGATTAATTTATTGAGTAATTGAATAATAAATAACTACTCGCAACATATAACATGAATATCATTAACTTTACTAATCAATAAATCGCAGAAGTATAAAGTGATCACGTACTCATGAAATATGGTTTATTTCTTATTAAATACAATATTCGGGACTCACAAAAGTAAATGTGATTCTAAGTTTAAAAGTTTAAATTTCACTCATTTATTATATTATTTGATATATATGTATCCTTATTCGAGCATGCTAAGTGACTCGTACCCCCCACTTAAACCATGCATTGTCCTCAATGTATAACAATAAATAGCAAAAATAGGAACTTAGCCCTGGATAAACGCGGGAATGGAACCAGTCTTGTGAACTTCGGAAAATGCCAACAGATAATACAGCGGCCGATCGCAAGGAAGAAAAATAATCACTGCAACATGCATTTTAAACAAAACTCGAAACTCGTTACAGGATTAGTCCAAACAGTAATAATCAGAAAGAGGGACCGTAAAAGAGGTAACAAATTCCTTAAACATTTTCAAGTCCATAAATTCACGATTACATGTCCATATATTTTTGCAGGTCCAAAACATTACATGAGTTCGAATTTAGGAAATAGTGAAATCTACTCTATATAACACGACATAATAGTAGAAACCAGTCAAAATAAAAATGCGTTAATCATAGGAAATGCAAATACGGAAATACAAATGCTTAATCCCAAAATCCTGGAGCATTGGGATCATAAGGCCCATAATTAGGATTGATCGGTGCTAGTTGCAAATTGTTCGGGCCGGCTGCGTCAGCATCGTCCTCGGGCTCCCCTGCTTGTTCTTGATCGTGGCCGTGAACGATATGTGGTGCGACAGAAATTAAAAATAAGATAGGCATTGGCCCCACATAGGAATCGGTGCCTAACACTGGGCACTCGGCTCCCTCACAGAATGTAGTAATCAGTGAACCAAAAGGTAAGGTATGCCGAGGCTTGAGAGCATCGTCTGTCATTTCCTTGCGTATCAATGCCCCCACGTTCACGGGCCATCCCATGTATAACCAATAAAGCGAGTGGCATGGGCATAATAGACCGTAGATACATGCTTGGCCGGAAAGAGATTAGAACGGATAAGCCGATGAAGGCATTTATCCTCTCATCTCCTGAAATCGGGTTCCGCAAATGTGCGGGCAACCTCTCCTATAGTCCATTCTATCCCCAGATAGGCACCAACTTCCTCCAACCAAGCGTCGGACCCATCAAATGTCACCATATACTCTGGCCCGTCCTCCGGGATATCCAGACCAAAATAAGCATTAAACGTTCCCGGAGAAATTACAATCGGTCGTCCACGAATGGTAACAATATTGGTATCGGGGTGTACCCGTAAATAAGCATAAAATTCCCTTACCCAATTGACGTTGACTCGGCCGGGGGGTGCTACGACATCTCGCCACTGATAACGTTCCACCAATTCCAAAAGCTCATCTCCACAATTATCCAAATCCAGTCCTCGAGCTCGATGAACAGGGGCATTCGAGAAATTATTAATGAATGAAGCATATACCTCCCGGCTCTCGAATTGTGGTACCCCGTTGATTAATGGCACGTCCCCTTCAACTGCCACAAATTGGGCGGCTCTGCGTCTCCTTGGTGGCATTCTGACAGACAAACAACACAGCAACGGACAGTGCCAGCAAGGTGGCTCTCGGTCGACCGAGAGTAATCACTCGGTTGACCGAGTGCTGAATTCGATCTGGACTGATGGAAAATCAAGTGCTTCTGGCTCTGTATCTGCCCTTTGACTGAGTTGGCCGATCAGAAAAATCTTCGACAGCTCTTTTGCGATTAAAAAAAAACTGGAAATGTGAGTGAAATGGTGTAATGGATGAAGATTTTCAAAATATTCCCATTTTATTTCTACAAGGATTTGGGGGAAAAGGTAGATGGAGAAAAGGATGAAGAAAATGGAGAAGATGATGAATGGGTTAAATAGAAAAAGAGGAAATTGAAAGTGGAATGTGATTGGTGGATAAGAATGGATGGGGATTGATGAGTTGTAAAGGTGGAATTTGAAAGTTTAAATTGAAAGAATAAAGGAATTGGGAAGAGGGAAAGGTGTATGGGGTTATGTAGAAATAAATGGTGTTGACCATTGAATTATGACACACCTGAAATTAACTACAACATATAACCATGTCATAACTATTATTTCACTTTTTCAATTCTTACCGCAAAATTATCCCAACCGACAAGTTGTCCCAAGCACAAAAACAATCTCATTTTTTTTTTTCATAAATAAAAACAATCTGGCCTACAGCATTTAAAATAACGCATTTCTATTTCCTTAATCAACATTTTTTTTTACAAAGACTTGGTCACTACACCCTACTTCACGTAAAAACGATTCGAATAAAAAAAAAGATTTTTGCACATCCTTAACTTAGCAGTCGTCGGAACACGGCAAAAATAAAAAAAAAAAACTCCTTATCGTTTCACGCTACTTTTATTTAAAAGAAAAAAAAATTAAAATGAAATAAAATGATAAAATAGAAATAGTTCTACAGTTTAAGTCGGTAGCTCGACTTCCAAAAATCATCACCTTCTACGAACTGCTCTTGGCTTGCCAGGTTTTCACCCGGTTAGCCTTTACCGAAAATGTCTTGCTGTGCTTTTGCATGAGTGCCTTTCCGCGAGATGTGAGTCCAACGAAAAGACAGTCGAACTGTCCATCCAAGCAAGCTCCAACTTTCGTGATTGTCTCATAACTAGATGAGCTCTCTTTAGCGCGAACTCTACGGGTTCGTTTCTTTGCTTCCTTCCTTCTATCCTTGGGTCTGGAGAAAGGCAGGCCTTCAGGATTATGATTTCCTAGAACAGGGGCAGGCTCGACAGCTTTCTCACGACTCAGAACTGTAAGGGTCTCATCTCTTTCTTCAAACGTCATCAACACTTTTTTCTAGGTCCGGAGTCAAATCTGGTTTCGAACTACCACCTCCTATAACATTCACGCTCACCGGAATAAGGAAATCTGGATTCCTCGTCCCATAGGTCTCAGAACCCTTAGCATCGAAAAATGTAATCTCACGCCTGGACATACGAATTAGGGCTCTAGAAGTGTTGATAAAGGCTCTCCCTAAAATGATGTGGCAGTGAGGGTGCTCATCTATATCCATAACAACTATATCTATCTTAAACCTGAGCTGTCCTATGCCAATGATCATATTATTCATATTTCCAGACATGATCGTTCTGGTCCTATCCGCAAACCTAACTTGTAATGGAGTATTTGTGGGGGTAAGGATTAGATTTCTCTCACAAAAACTCTTCGGGAAAATGTTCAGACTCGAGCCAGAATCTATCAAAGCCAACCCTAGGCATGTTCTTTCTAAGGTAACCTCTACCATAAATGCTCCTGGGTCATCTAGTTTCGGCATCAACCGAGCTTCATTCTCAATATGCGCTGCATCTCTGGGACAGACGACTATAGGGCGATTTAGGTCTATGCTAACCTCAGAATCAGATTCTATATCTGACATGTGATGCATGTAGTCATATCCTGAGTCTGAATCTGAAGAAATCTCTTCAGGATTTAACTTGGACATACCTCTGTATATGTAAGCTTCTTTAGACTCTTTTGTCTTCTTAGCTTCTTGAATTCTTGCCTTCATCTTCGCTATTCTCTCCTTGAGTTTAGGTGTCAACGGTTTTCTTGGTGTGGCTTTGGTTCTCAGCACCAAGACTTCTTCTCCTTGAACCTCAGAAGACTGATGTGATGACATTTTGCTAAACAGTTCGCTTTGAGTTGATTTCTGATTAGCTGCATCATAAGAAAAACAACAAACGGTCATTGAACTAACAGGCAGTATGATTACTCATACTGCTGCTAGGCTTATAACCTACTAACTGAGAGAAAGAAAAAACAGAATCTCAGGGGGAAGACAGCTATCAGAAAATAGAAAATGGGCTCGGTCGACCGAGTAATACAGTTCGGCCGACCGAACATACAGATGACTTTATTATATATAAAATATATATATTTTTTATTTTATTTTTTTTGATTTAAAGAAAACAGATAAACGAAATAATTAAGTGGATTATTTAAGCAATTGGACCATTGACTCCCCGGCAACGGCGCCAAAAATTTGATTGAGGTCAAGTTAAATTATTAACTCGATGCCTAAATAACCACTAGCAAGTGAACTAGGTTCAATCGCAATATAGCTAAATAGAGTCGAGGTCGATCCCACAGAGAATCAATTTGTGGATCCTAACTTAAATAGTCAACCTATTTATTTCGTTTGACAAAGACGGTCTAAGACCAACATAGGATACGAGAAAAGAAAGACACACTCAAACATATAAACAAATAACACGTAAACAAATAACGCAATTAACTGCCCAATTACAACCGTAATCATTTGGATCTAGACAATTTATATAACAACCAGACTTATCAACTATTAATCCGTTCATATCTATTTATATCTAAAACTTGACATAGCACCGGTAGGTCACTAGATCACTGTGATATTGTTACGTGACTTCGCCTTTTAAGTGCCTCCATCTCATATAACTCACACGCTTACGACTCTAAGGATGCCGATATTAACCGTACACCTCGTCTAGGCAACATTCCTATGGTTAGGCGTACTTCCTAAACGATCACTCAAACTCTCGTCCAACTAACAAGTACCAAGTTATGATCTCATGCTAGTTTACGATCTACGTATAAACAAGGTGCGCGCAATTCCCTAATATAAACCTACCTAGATAACGTTGAACGTCCATGAAGATCAATTCATAAGCCCACCTAAGAGTTTTATATATGTATTTCCTTTTTACACGTTTTAATTAAATTAAGCGAGTAACGTACGTAGCCATAGCCATACCTACTGAGATAACAGATTCAATTAAGCTAACTTAATCATAAAGACGTGACTGATTAACGGATGAAACAGGGTAAGAGGCTCTCGGTCGACTGAATGCGTAGGCTCGGTCGACCGAGTGACACCACTCCGTCACCCGAGTGCTCTGCTCCCCCGATTGCACCCCTGAATATATTTCTCAGCGTTTCTCATACAAATCGGATTAAATAGTGATTCGTCAGGCAATCATATAAACTAATCTAAATACACGTAATCAAACACGTAGATTCTTCCATAGATGTTAGGAAGAGGACGTAGGGTATGAGATCCTCATAGACAAGGCATCAACACCTCCCTGACGTCATAGCCTAGATCTACATCATCTAGCTATGAATAACTACTCAAACGATTAAAGCATAATTGGGAAATTAATTACTAAAAGAAAACAAGAAGAGAAACTAGGGCTTACATTATTGCGCCCCCAGCACTTCCACACTCCTAAAGAATCCTTATTTGCTTGTATGTATATATGAAAGAATTGGTATGGATGTCTGTTTAAAAATACAAAGGACTTGTGTTTATATAGAGCTACAGCCGACTTAAGAAGACCGACTTAAATGTGGAAAACACTAAACCCTAACCGCCTCAAACAATGTGCCGGACTTCTGCTGGACTTCAGGCCCACTCGGTCGACCGAATGCATAGGCTCGGTCGACCGAGCCTTGTATCTTTTTGGGTTTCCTTTTTGTTTCGTCTTGGGCTTTCCTCCTTTTATGCCTTGGGCTTCCTGAATTTGTCTGCAATCCATTAAAGCTTCTCCGAAGTCCATCCTTGCACTCCCAAATGAGTTACTACAAATATAGCATCAAATACAGTCTGTAACATCAAATAATATAATAAAACCTCTAAATACATAATAACGAATCGTAACTCTCGGCATATTCAAACTAAGCGTATTACGACTTATTATTACCCTATTATTGCTCTTTTAAACTAGAATCGGGGATAAAGATCATAGAATAACGGGTACAATTTGACCGTCATCAACTACCCCCCACTTAGCCTTTGATCGTCCCGATCAAAGTATCAATAAGTTATTCCCCATATAATCATTTTCCAATGGTCAAATTATACTAACACAAGAAACTCGAATCAACTCATATTATTTATGCTCATAAGATATCCATTATTCATTACTCACTATGAATCGAAGTGATGTGTGCATGTGCATTAGTTTTATATAAATGTAGCAAGATTAGAGTTTATGCTAACTTCGAAATCTCAACCTACAAACATCAGCATTCCCACTTCTTAAGCCTCGCAATGGTTAAAGCACTAGAACAATAAGCAAGAGCGTATCTATAGGGATTTTGGACTTGGAGACCGAGTACTACTCAAAGCCTCTTAAAAGTTGAATTTTTTTCAATTCTGCATATTTTTTCAAATACTCCTAATCTCAAGGAAGAAAGCTATTTAAAGTATCTCCCTATCTTAGATCAAGCATAGCATCGAATATTACCACAAGCGCGAGGCTACTTTGGTAATGTTACTACAAGCCCAGTGTTTAACATTTTGCTAAAACACAGGTACGTCTAAAGCTTATTACTCCTCTTTTGTTGGCAAGAATATCGAAATACATCGACGGATAGATATTGACACTAAGTTTACATAACCAATCATCTACGCAATATACACATAAAATTCTACATTTTTATTATAAGCGCAATATTCATCGATTAATTTATTGAGTAATTGAATAATAAATAACTACTCGCAACATATAACATGAATATCATTAAGTTTACTAATCAATAAATCGCAGAAGTATAAAGTGATCAAGTACTCATGAAATATGGTTTATTTCTTATTAAATACAATATTCGGGACTCACAAAAGTAAATGTGATTCTAAGTTTAAAAGTTTAAATTTCACTCATTTATTATATTATTTGATATATATGTATAGATCCTTATTCGAGCATGCTAAGTGACTCGTACCCCCCACTTAAACCATGAATTGTCCTCAATGTATAACAATAAAGAGCAAAAATAGGAACTTAGCTCTGGATAAACGCGGGAATGGAACCAGTCTTGTGAACTTTGGCTAATGCCAACAGATAATACAGCGGCCGATCGCAAGGAAGAAAAATAATCACTGCAACATGCATTTTAAACAAAACTCGAAACTCGTTACAGGATTAGTCCAAACAGTAATAATCAGAAAAAGGGACCGTAAAAGAGGTAACAAATTCCTTAAACATTTTCAAGTCCATAAATTCACGATTACATGTCCATATATTTTTGCAGGTCCAAAACATTACATGAGTTCGAATTTAGGAAATAGTGAAATCTACTCTATATAACACGACATAATAGTAGAAACCAGTCAAAATAAAAATGCGTTAATCATAGGAAATGCAAATACGGAAATACAAATGCTTAATCCCAAAATCCTGGAGCATTGGGATCATAAGGCCCATAATTAGGATTGATCGGTGCTAGTTGCAAATTGTTCGGGCCGGCTGCGTCAGCATCGTCCTCGGGCTCCCCTGCTTGTTCTTGATCGTGGCCGTGAACGATATGTGGTGCGACAGAAATTAAAGATAAGATAGGCATTGGCCCCACATAGGAATCGGTGCCTAACACTGGGCACTCGGCTCCCTCACAGAATGTAGTAATCAGTGAACCAAAAGGTAAGGTATGCCGAGGCTTGAGAGCATCGTCTGTCATTTCCTTGCGTATCAATGCCCCCACGTTCACGGGCCATCCCATGTATAACCAATAAAGCAGAGTGGCATGGGCATAATAGACCGTAGATAAATGCTTGGCCGGAAAGAGATTAGAACGGATAAGCCGATGAAGGCATTTATCCTCCCATCTCCTGAAATCGGGTTCCGCAAATGTGCGGGCAACCTCTCCTATAGTCCATTCTATCCCCAGATAGGCACCAACTTCCTCCAACCAAGCGTCGGACCCATCAAATGTCACCATATACTCTGGCCCGTCCTCCAGGATATCCAGACCAAAATAAGCATTAAACGTTCCCGGAGAAATTACAATCGGTCGTCCACGAATGGTAACAATATTGGTATCGGGTGTACCCGTAAATAAGCATAAAATTCCCTTACCCAATTGACGTTGACTCGGCCGGGGGGTGCTACGACATCTCGCCACTGATAACGTTCCACCAATTCCAAAAGCTCATCTCCACAATTATCCGAATCCAGTCCTCGAGCTCGATGAACAGGGGCATTCGAGAAATTATTAATGAATGAAGCATATACCTCCCGACTCGTGAATTGTGGTACCCCGTTGATTAATGGCACGTCCCCTTCAACTGCCACAAATTGGGCGGCTCTGCGTCTCCTTGGTGGCATTCTGACAGACAAACAGCACGGCAACGGACAGTGCCAGCAAGGTGGCTCTCGGTCAAACGAGAGTAATCACTCGGTTGACCGAGTGCTGAATTCGATCTGGACTGGTGGAAAATCAAGTGCTTCTGGCTCTGTACCTGCCCTTTGACTGAGTTGGCCGATCAGAAAAATCTTCGACAGCTCTTTTGCGATTAAAAAAAAACTTGAAAAGTGAGTGAAATGGTGTAATGGATGAAGATTTTCAAAATATTCCCATTTTATTTCTACAAGGATTTGGGGGAAAAGGTAGATGGAGAAGAGGATGAAGAAAATGGAGAAGAGGATGAATGGGTTAAATAGAAAAAGAGGAAATTGAAAGTGGAATGTGATTGGTGGATAAGAATGGATGGGGATTGATGAGTTGTAAAGGTGGAATTTGAAAGTTTAAATTGAAAGAATAAAGGAATTGGGAAGAGGGAAAGGTGTATGGGGTTATGTAGAAATAAATGGTGTTGACCATTGAATTATGACACACCTGAAATTAACTACAACATATAACAATGTCATAACTATTATTTCACTTTTTCAATTGTTACCGCAAAATTATCCCAACCGACAAGTTGTCCCAAGCACAAAAACAATCTCATTTTTTTTATTTTATTTTTTCATAAATAAAAACAATCTGGCATACAGCATTTAAAATAACGCATTTCTATTTCCTTAATCAACATTTTTTTTTACAAAGACTTGGTCACTACACCCTACTTCACGTAAAAACGATTCGAATAAAAAAAGATTTTTGCACATCCTTAACTTAGCAGTCGTCGGAACACGGCAAAAAAAAAAAAAAAAAAAAAAAAAAAAAAAAAAAAAAAAAAAAAAAAAAAAAAAAAAAAAAAAAAAAAAAAAAAAAAAAAAAAAAAAAAAAAAAAAAAAAAAAAAAAAAAAAAAAAAAAAACTCCTTATCGTTTCACGCTACTTTTATTTAAAAGAAAAAAAATAAAAATGAAATAAAATGATAAAATAGAAATAGTTCTACAGTTTAAGTCGGTAGCTCGACTTCCAAAAATCATCACCTTCTACGAACTGCTCTTGGCTTGCCAGGTTTTCACCCGGTTAGCCTTTACCGAAAATGTCTTGCTGTCCTTTTGCACGAGTACCTTTCCGCGAGATGTGAGTCCAACGAAAAGACAGTCGAACTGTCCATCCAAGCAAGCTCCAACTTTCGTGATTGTCTCATAACTAGATGAGCTCTCTTTAGCGCGAACTCTACGGGTTCGTTTCTTTGCTTCCTTCCTTCTATCCATGGGTCTGGAGAAAGGCAGGCCTTCAGGATTATGATTTCCTAGAACAGGGGCAGGCTCGACAGCTTTCTCACGACTCAGAACTGTAAGGGTCTCATCTCTTTCTTCTATCTCGTCATCAACACTTTTTTCTAGGTCCGGAGTCAAATCTGGTTTCGAACTACCACCTCCTATAACATTCACGCTCACCAGAATAGGGAAATCTGGATTCCTCGTCCCATAGGTCTCAGAACCCTTAGCATCGAAAAATGTAATCTCACGCCTGGACATACGAATTAGGGCTCTAGAAGTGTTGATAAAGGCTCTCCCTAAAATGATGGGGCAGTGAGGGTGCTCATCTATATCCATAACAACTATATCTATCTTAAACCTGAGCTGTCCTATGCCAATGATCATATTATTCATATTTCCAGACATGATCGTTCTGGTCCTATCCGCAAACCTAACTTGTAATGGAGTATTTGTGGGGGTAAGGATTAGATTTCACTCACAAAAACTCTTCGGGAAACTGTTCAGACTCGAGCCAGAATCTATCAAAGCCAACCCTAGGCATGTTCTTTCTAAGGTAACCTCTACCTTAAATGTTCCTGGGTCATCTAGTTTCGGCATCAACCGAGCTTCATTCTCAATATGCGCTGCATCTCTGGGACAGACGACTATAGGGCGATTTAGGTCTATGCTAACCTCAGAATCAGATTCTATATCTGACATGTGATGCATGTAGACATATCCTGAGTCTGAATCTGAAGAAATCTCTTCAGGATTTAACTTGGACATACCTCTGTATATGTAAGCTTCTTTAGACTCTTTTGTCTTCTTAGCTTCTTGAATTCTTGCCTTCATCTTCGCTATTCTCTCCTTGAGTTTAGGTGTCAACGGCTTTCTTGGTGTGGCTTTGGTTCTCAGCACCAAGACTTCTTCTCCTTGAACCTCAGAAGACTGATGTGATGACATTTTGCTAAACAGTTCACTTTGAGTTGATTTCTGATTAGCTGCATCATAAGAAAAAGAACAAACGGTCATTGAACTAACAGGCAGTATGATTACTCATACTGCTGCTAGGCTTATAACCTACTAACTGAGAGAAAGAAAAAACAGAATCTCAGGGGGAAGACAGCTATCAGAAAATAGAAAATGGGCTCGGTCGACCGAGTAATACAGTTCGGTCGACCGAACATACAGATGACTTTATTATATATAAAATATATATATATTTTTTTTTATTTAAAGAAAACAGATAAACGAAATAATTAAGTGGATTATTTAAGCAATTGGACCATTGACTCCCCGGCAACGGCGCCAAAAACATGATTGAGGTCAAGTTAAATTATTAACTCGATGCCTAAATAACCACTAGCAAGTGAACTAGGTTCAATCGCAGTATAGCTAAATAGAGTCGAGGTCGATCCCACAGAGAATCAATTTGTGGATCCTAACTTAAATAGTCAACCTATTTATTTCGTTTGACAAAGACGGTCTAAGACCAACATAGGATACGAGAAAAGAAAGACACACTCAAACATATAAACAAATAACACGTAAACAAATAACGCAATTAACTGCCCAATTATAACCGTAATCATTTGGATCTAGACAATTTATATAACAACCAGACTTATGAACTATTAATCCGTTCACATCTGTTTATATTGGCTACGGGAGTCATCCTCTAAAACTTGACGTAGCACCGGTAGGTCACTAGATCACTGTGATATTGTTACGTGACTTCGCCTTTTAAGTGCCTCCATCTCATATAACTCACACGCTTACGACTCTAAGGATGCCGATATTAACCGTACACCACGTCTAGGCAACATTCCTATGGTTAGGCGTACTTCCTACACGATCACTCAAACTCTCGTCCAACTAACAAGTACCAAGTTATGATCTCATGCTAGTTTACGATCTACGTATAAACAAGGTGCGTGCAATTCCCTAATATAAACCTACCTAGATAACGCTGAACGTCCGTGAAGATCAATTCATAAGCCCACCTAAGAGTTTTATATCGGTATTTTCTTTTTACACGTTTTAATTAAATTAAGCGAGTAACGTAGCCATAGCCATACCTACTGAGATAACAGATTCAATTAAGCTAACCTAATCATAAAGACGTGACTGATTAACGGATGAAACTGGGTAAGAGGCTCTCGGTCGACCGAATGCATAGGCTCGGTCGACCGAGTGACACCACTCAGTCACCCGAGTACTCTGCTCCCCAGATTGCACCCCTGAATATATTTCTTAGCGTTTCTCATACAAATCGGATTAAATAGTGATTCGTCAGGCAATCATATAAACTAATCTAAATACACGTAATCAAACACGTAGATTCATCCATAGATGTTAGGAAGAGGACGTAGGGTATGAGATCCTCATAGACAAGGCATCAACACCTCCCTGACGTCATAGCCTAGATCTACAGCATCTAGCTATGAATAACTACTCAAACAATTAAAGCATAATTAGGAAATTAATTACTAAAAGAAAACAAGAAGAGAAACTAGGGCTTATATTATTGCACCCCCAGCTCTTCCACACTCCTAAAGAATCCTTATTTGCTTGTATGTATATATGAAAGAATTGGTATAGGTGTCTGTTTAAAAATACAAAGGACTTGTGTTTATATAGGGCTACAGCCGACTTAAGAAGACCGACTTAAATGTGGAAAACACTAAACCCTAACCGCCTCAAACAATGTGCCGGACTTCTGCTGGACTTCAGGCCCACTCGGTCGACCGAATGCATAGGCTCGGTCGACCGAGCCTTGTATCTTTTTGGGTTTCCTTTTTGTTCCGTCTTGGGCTTTCCTCCTTTTATGCCTTGGTCTTCCTGAACTTGTCTGCAATCCATTAAAGCTTTTCCGAAGTCCATCCTTGCACTCCCAAATGAGTTACTACAAATATAGCATCAAATACAGAAACATCAAATAATATAATAAAACCTCTAAATACATAATAACGAATCGTAACTCTCGGCATATTCAAACTAAGCGTATTACGACTTATTATTACTCTATGATTGCTCTTTTAAACTAGAATCGGGGATAAAGATCATAGAATAACGGGTACAATTTGACCGTCATCAATCTCCTCTTTGTAATCCAACCCCTCAAATGGTTGTAACCCGTTTTTCTCATTAATTGCCTTGGCCGTAAACAACACCTTCACCCCTCGAACCTTCACTACCCCCGACACTAGGCTAGACTCAGAAAAGTTTGCGTAAAACTCAAGCACCATAGTAGCATTCACCTTCCACTCCGGAACGGTCATCAACGCCTCCCACTTTCGATCAGTCAAACTTTTCCTAAACTCCTTGTCGATATCGTAGGGGTGAAAGTCTCTCTCTACCAGAATCGCGCGGTGTGAAAAATGTCGGGTAAACATATCCCGTGCTTTAGTATTGACAAACCGCTTATCAAACGGGATCAGGGTGGCTAGAGTCTCCCTTCTCGGGGTCACCAACGGTGGCCTACCATTTCCCTCTAGTGGCTAACCCCCTAGCTCTAACTTCGGGTGCAGCTCTAGGTGCCTGCACTACTTGTTCAACCCGAATGGATTGCTCCACCGGGTTCTCCCTAACCACCGGATCAACTGTCTTCTTTCGTACCAAAGGGTTAAGACTCTCATGATCTGTGTCTGAATCTGATTCATCTCGCAATGAGGCCCTAGTATGAGCCCGAGTTGCCCTAGCCGGGTTATGTCGCTCTTTAAACTCGATCCCTTGGTTAGGATTTACCGGCCTAGGGTCCACTACTTTCTTCTTCTTACCCGCATCTCTAGTAATCTCCTTACCATACCGTTTCTGTCCCGAGTCCCCCTCCTTACCACCTGTACGCACCATTAAGGCTCACACTGACAACTGTACTAAACCCAAAGCAAAAAAAACACAAGCAAACACCAACCCGAGTATCATCCAAACAGGATTTCCCTACACCACCAGCATAAACCAACCTAAAACCGTAATGCAGACGTCACCAACCAGTTAAACCCCACCACAGAGCATCACCAAAGCACAAACAAGACTAAACAAACAATAATAAGCCTAATCAGTGACAGATCGTTTAAGGTTCGAGTCAAAATCGAACTTCAGAAAAACGCAAATTAAAGTACAAAAGCTTAGTTATTCTTACCAAGAAAGATGCTAGGATGAAGATGGAGTTGATGAAAAGTCCGGATGATGCACAAATCAGCCAAAAATTGGATTTTTTTCGACTTTGCGAACCGCCCTAGATAGGGTCTTGAATCTGGCCAAATCAGGATTGTTGATGGATTTTGGTTATTGAAATGAAAAGAGGGGATCAAGAGGTGTTTGTGGGGCTTGAAAATACTCCGATCGAGTTAAAAACAAAGAATCTAGGTGAAATGGGGCGAAGGGTTTGCGGGTTTTCGAATGTTTGGTGGGATTGAATAATGAACAGCCGGGAGGGGAGGTGGGGCTTTTTATAGAAGAAGGGCGAACGAGCGTTTTCCCTGAATCGAACGCTCGTTGACCTGGGAGCATATGAACTGAACGAGCGTTCGAATGAACATGAACGCTCGTTTGCTTAAAATGATGTTGCTACAGAGAGTGGGGATATTTGATGAACTACCGTTTACATGGTGCTATCCGCTCGTTTGGCTTAGAAGGATATGGAACGGGCGTTCACAGGGTATCCAAACACTCGTTTGAGGGCAAAGAGCTCAATACTCAAAAATTCAACCCTGACTCGATTTCAACCGCCGTTCTAACACTTTTGTGATCACGAACACTCAGAAAACTCAGAGAATGGTGGGTTGCCTCCCACCAAGCACCTTTGTTTTACGTCGTTGGCTCGAAAGATGACTTATACTGTACCAGTTTTTTTTTTCTTTACAAAGTTATACTACCGGCACGAACGAGGAAGCGAGGATAGAAAGATAGGATGGTGGATTGTCAATATCAGAAATGTCAAAATTTTAAGTCCATGACGAGACTCAGAAAAGATCGATCAGGGTTCGGGATCAGTTAAATGTACAACCTCGAGAGCTTCATTGAAAGGCAACTTCTCGTACTTCTTCAGACGAAGACAGTTCGTGATGAACGTCCCGTTCTTCAGATGAGTCACCTCGATGGCCCCCGAATCAAAAACTCTCAGAACCTTATAAGGTCCCGACCACCTCGACTTAAGCTTGCCCTGAAATAAGTGAAGGCGAGTATTGTAGAGAAGAACTTCATCACCTACGTTGAAAACACGGGGTTTAATCAATTTGTCGTGAAGCATCTTGGTCTTCTCCTTATACTTTGCCAAGCAATCATACGCTCGAAGGCGAAACTCATCTAACTCGTTCAGCTGGACCATTCTCCTCTCACCGATTAACGTGTCATCCAGATTCAAAGTCTTAATTGCCCAATAGGCCTTATACTCGACCTCTATGGGAAGGTGGCAAGCCTTGCCAAAGACGATCATGTAGGGTGACATCCCTATGGGTGTCTTAAACGCAGTTCGGTGTGCCCATAGTGCATCATCTAACTTCTTAGACCAATCCTTAAGATTTGAATTGGCAGTCTTCTCCAGGATTCTCTTAATCCCTCGATTGGTTACCTCAACTTGTCCACTAGTCTGGGGGTGATAGGCGGTGCCTAACTTATGAGTCACCCCATACTTAACTAGTAGTTTATCAAACTCTCTATTTGCAAAGTGACTTCCATTATCACTAATTATCGCTCGAGGTACTCCAAAGCGGGACAGAATGTGTTTCTTAAGAAACCTTATGACTACATGTTTGTCATTAGTAGGCGAAGCGATTGCCTCAACCCACTTCAACACGTAATCATAGGCAACAAGAATGTACTTATTCCCGAAAGATGACGAATATGTTCCCATGAAGTCGATTCCCCATATATCGAAAACCTCACACACTATTATCGGTTTCTGAGGCATCTCATTTCTCTTTGAGATCCGTCCTGAGCGTTGACAGGCATCACACGTCTTTACATACGCATGTGCATCTTTGAAGATAGTGGGCCAGTAGAACCCACTTTGTAAAACTTTCAACGATGTTCTCTCGCCCGAGAAGTGGCCACCGGCCTCCTTATCCTGGCAGAACGAGAGAATACTCACTATCTCCCCATCATCGACACCTCTCCTAAGAATCTCATCCGCGCATAACCTAAAAAGTAAGGGATCCTCCCACATATAACGGTTCACCTCACTATAGAATTTCTTCTTTTGGTTCTCATCAAACTCGGGATCTACGACCCACACTCATGATAATTGACAAATGGTGCATACCACGGGTTCCCTTTCTTCCCTCTCTGCATAAAATTCCCTCGCTTAACTGAGAGCATCGTATCCACTACGAACAACTGCTCATCCCGAAAGCGGTCATCTATCTCAACCTTAGTAAGGCATCTCTCCTCACCCGGTTCCATCTCAGGTGGTCAGCTACCACATTCTCACACCCCTTTCTATTCTTAATCTCTACGTCAAATTCTTGGAGGAGCAAGATCCACCTCGACAAGCGTGGTTTTGCGTCATTCTTAGCAACAGTTATTGCAACGCAGCATGGTCAGTATGAACTATGACTTTCGACCCAACTAAGTATGACCAAAACTTATCAAAAGCAAAAACGATGGCTAGAAGTTCCTTCTCAGTGGTAGCGTACTTTTGTTGAGCCTGATTCAGGGTATGACTCACATAGTAGATAGGTCGAAACAGCTTGTCGATCTTCTGACCTAGGACAGCTCCTACAGCATAGTCACTCGCATCACACATGACTTCAAACTCCTTGGACCAATCAGGTGCCACTAAGATAGGAGCCGAAGTGAGAAGTTTCTTGAGTGTTCTAAAGACATCTGCACATGCCGCATCAAAAACACCGGGAGCACCCTTCATCAACTGAAGGGTAAGAGGCCTAGAAATTTGGGAAAACCCCGGGATGAACCTACGATAAAAACCTGCATGACCCAAGAATGATCTCAGGGTCTTCAGATTTGTAGGCATAAAAAGCTTAGCTATTGCCTCTATCTTTAGCCCTATCAACCTCTATTCCCTTCCCCGACACTTTATGGCCTAACACAATTCCCTCAGTGACCATGAAATAACACTTCTCCAAATTTAGAACTAGGTTTGTCTCTTCACAACGCTCAATCACCTTATCAATGTTAGACAAACACTCATCAAAAGTGTCCACTAAAGCCATCTAAGAAGCAGTAAAACGCATGACCACTTAGACGCTCTAGCATTTGATCAATAAAAGGGAGGGGGAAATGATCTTTCCTAGTTTTATCATGAAGCATGCGAAAGTCAATACACACCCTATGACCAGTAACTAAGAGAGTAGGAATGGGATCACCTTTATCATTCAGCTCAATAGTGATGCCTCCTTTCTTGGGCACAACTTGCGTGGGGCTTACCCACTCACTGTCGGATATAGCGTAGATTATCCCTAGTCCAGCATCTTCACCACGTCTTTCCTCACCACTTCCTGCAAATGCGGGTTCATCCGTCTCTGAAACTGCCAGACTGGCTTGGCACCCACTTCTAGGATTATTTTGTGCTTGCAGATATCAGCACTAATCCCCTTAATATCAACCATCTTCCATCCGAAGGCCTTTTTGTGTTTATTTAGAATATGAATCAACTTGTCTTCCTATGAAACGGTTAGTGCAGACGAAATAATAAGAGGAAGTAATTCATCAGGTTCATACGTACTTTAAATACTCAGGAAGAGGTTTCAACTCAAGATCAGTCGGTGGTTCCTCGATTGACGGCTTTGGTAGCTTGCCAGTCAAACCGAGCTCTAACTTCTTGTTCCATCCCGCGTCGACATAGGCACTCGCCTCCAAATGATATACCTGAGTTCTCATTCTCGGATCATCATCTTCCGCGGCGCTTGACTTCATTAAGCATTCCTCCATCGGCTCTTGGTATCCCTGTAGGTTAGTGTGCTCCAAAATACAAGGATATATAACATCAACAGAAAAACAATCGCTCTTTTCATCCTCATGATGTTTCATTGATTTATACACATTAATGGACACACTCTCTTGCCCGACTCGTAGTATGATTTCCCCCTCTTAACGTCTATCAAGGTCTCTCCTGTATTCAAGAAAGGCCGACCTAACAAAAGAGGAGTTTTTGCATCCATGTCCATATCTAAAACTACGAAGTCAACGGGAAATACAAACTTGACAACCTGTACTAACACATCTTCAGCTACCCCCATAGGTGTCCTAACGGACCTATCCGCCATCTGTAGGGTCATTCCTGTCGGTTCTAACTTACCCAATCCCAACTTCTCATAAATTCCTCTAGGCATCAGGCTCACAGAAGCCCTTAGATCACACATCACATTTTTGAACACTGTCTCTCCAATGGTAATTGGGATGGTAAAACTACCTCGCAATTTAGGGGGTATCCTATTCTCAAAAATTGCAGAACACTCCTCACTTAGATGCACCATCTGTTGCATCTTCTCTTTATTCGACAACATTCCTTTCAAAAATTTAAAATATGAGGGAATGCTCGAAATAGCCTTTAACAGGGGAATATTTACCTATACCTTCCTTAGGAGATTCAGAAATTTCGCCTGACCTTGGGTCAGTATGTCCTTTCTGGGTCCCTTAGGAGGGTAGGGTAAGGTGTTAACATCAAAATCATGGGGAGGAGGAGGAATTCTGTATTTGTTACCTTTTGTCTTCGGAGATTAGGGCCCTTCTTCTTTGATGTCCAAGACTATATAGCCTTTCTTTGGTGCTGCCCCTTCCCCGGCAACGGCGCCAAAATTCTTGATAGCAAAATACTTAACCGCTAACTTTCATCGACAGAGTATCGGGTCAATGGGAGTATATTGGTCACAAGGTCGTATCCACAAGGAGTAATGTCTAAGTACCAAAGCTGATGTGTAACTTGGTTCAGGTCAATCAAAGGTGGAAAGATCTTATACTAGTGCAGAAATAAACAATTGTACGAACGATGTTTAACTAGGGATTAACGGGTATAGCCGAACTATGATTCCACGGGTTACTTTTACCCTTTAAAAAAGACTTGACAGGGAGCGTGTCTTAACCGACCTACCTATCCTATGTAGTTTAACGACATCCACGGGTGCCAACTCCTAATTCTAGTGATTAGACTAAACAAATCGATCTAACCACCCTATGTGAAGCTAACCGACTCTCCCTTTAGAAAACTGATTATCCTAACATGATTAAGTTCTAGATTTGCTCGAACAACGATGACAAACCTCTGTATTGGAAACGATCCTAACAACTAGGCCGAATCTACGCAACGATCCCAAAACCCCTTTTCCCACATCTCACCGCAAAATGCATCTATAAGTTCGATGTGTGTGACAGTGAACGAGGTAGCTATTCTAATTCAGAGCTGTTATAATAAGTTTTAGGACGTGGATTAATCGTTAAACATTCAATTACGCACTACACAACTCCCTATCTCATCCCCCTTAGGGTTTTCACTCGCTTTCACATAATTCGACTACACATGGAATTAGCTACTCATGATTATATTCATAAACGAAATAAGAATTGAAATCATGCTGGAAATAATAAAAGAAGAATAATTCATTACCATATAATCGAAGAAAATCTGATCCAAAAAGAACACAAAGAAATAATCCACCAAAAGTCGAATCTTTGATCTTGAAACGGAAATCTAAGCTATAAAAAGTGTGCAGAATCAGAGGGTGTGAACTAAGGAATCATGGACCAAAGTATGATCAACCCACACTAAAACCACACCAAAATCGCCCAAAATATGCCTAAGGTATCAAAAAACTGCGTATGAAAGAATAGGGTTGCGTATTTATAGTGCTAGGTTAAAATCCGCTGCTGTTGAGGGCCAACGCCCGTTTGCCTCCTGGTGAACGCCCGTTTGCCTGGAAATCTGATTCTTGATTAGGGCTTGTTCTTCAGTGAACCAGCGTTTGGCTTCTTTGAACGCTCGGTTGATGGATCATGTCTTGAGGGCAAACGCCCGTTTAAATTGTCTTGAACGCCCATTTCCGGAATATGAGCTCAATATTCGAGCTGAACCCATCCAAACGCCAGTTTGGGGGTAATTTGGACGCTCGTCTGTCTTCTAGGCCAACTTTCAGTATCAAATGCCACCTCTGCAAACGCTCGTTTGAACTGGCCAAATGCCAGTTTGGCCCACATGTCAACTCTCCGCTTTAACCTTGCCGCAAACGCCAGTTTGGGTGGTGCAAACACCCGTTTGCCTTGATTTCACTCCAAACTTGATTTTTCTCCACTTTCATGCTACTTTCGTGCCACGAACATGTTTCTCACTCCAAAATATCGCCTTCCGGGTCCTCGAGTCACCTAAGTCCTGTAATAACATATACGAACAAACACGACGCGTAATTCCGCAAGACAAAAGTGCTCAGAAAAGAAGTAAATATCGTCAAAAAGGCGGAATTTACTATTGATGTGGCAGTTTTACCCCCCGTGCGAATAACTCATGACATTACTCTCAAACAGGTCTAGAACTACCCAAAACATGTCAATAAAGTGATAAACTGTACATCAAAGTACAGTAAAGTTGACTCCCATCAGTAACCAAAAACATTGGTATATAATGGACACCCACAAGGTTCGATCACAACCTTGATAAATCCTGTTTGGAATCCAACCACGTGAAAAAACTCCCCAAAACATAAAAGCTTCAAATAAAATATATTTATATCAATTTTTTGTCTTCTTATAAAAAGTACAACTAACGCCTTTTTATAGGCTACAATAAAAGAAATAAAACAACTCTTAACCGATGTGAGACAAAAATAAATAATAGAAATAAAAATTAAAAATAAAACCTAGTAAAGAAAAATAAAAGTCTATTAAAATCTGCTATGGAAACATGTGGGACAAACGGAATCCAAACCAAAACGTCTCATCTTCGATCACATCACCTGTCCTTTATCCGACGAGGTGGTTTAAGCCAAAACCCGGTGTTGTTAAGGTTAATGTTGACGCAGGCTTCAAAAATGGAATTGGAACAGTTGGTGTCGTTGTTCGTGATCATCATGGGAATCTGCTTGCTGCCATAATCTTCAATCTAGGTCCAGTTGTTTCTGTTGATTATGCAGAGCTTTCTGCAATCTATGAAGGGGTAATCGAAGTTGCTCGTCTATGGAGCGGCGTCACTATTATTGAATCCGATTCTCTGAGTAGTATAGCACGATTGAATGAGGAAGACGACGACTTTTCATCTCTTGGGACTTTGATTAGCCGGATCCATTCTGCGAAACGCTTCTTCTCCTCATGCCGTTTTTCCCATATTCGACGAAATTGTAATTTACTGGCTGATTCTCTAGCAAATTAGGGTTTTCTTTACCTATGCTTATCTGGCAAATGTAATTGGGGTCTAACCCCTCTACCCATGTACACTTAGCATCTCAGCATTATTTGCTGACAATTATCATTAATCTAGTTACCGTTCAAAAAAAAAAAGACATTTCACATATGTCAAGGCAGGTTAATTAACACTTCTTAGAATACGATTTCCGAGGAAATGGCATCTCAACTGTTGTCATTACACAATTGCCGGTTAGTCTTAAACATATTTTAAATGATCTACTTATTAAAAAAATACGTTAAGGGTCAGATTCGTTCGTGAACAAATTTAGGTTCGGTTCGTAGAAATTTTTGTACAATTCTTTGCTAATCTAAACGAATCAAAATTAAACTTATTATTGCGCTCGTTTATTAAACGAATAAACACAAACAAACTCGAAAACATAAAATTTAATTCGTCTACTAAACAAATAAACTCGAGCTTGTTCGTGTAGCAAACTCGAACATCTGATATACGGTTCGGCTCGTTCACACCTCCACTCCCTCAAATAAACTTGAGCTCTGTCAAATAAACTCGAGCTTGTCCGTGTAGCAAACTCGAGCTCCCTCAAATAAACTCGAGCTTGTTCATGTAGCAAACTCAAACTCAACTCGAGCTTGTTCGTGTAGCAAACATCTGATATACGGTTCGTGTAGCCACTTGCCTTTTAAAAAAATAAAAATAATAATAATTTACACACTAAAAGGGGTATAAATGAAGGCGCACTCCACATCTTCTCCACATTATAAGGATGGAGGCAATACGAATGCTGCATATGAATGGAGGAACTGGGGAAGATAGTTATGCCAACAACTCTTCACTTCAGGTTTATACTTTCTATATTACTCTAGCTACCATCTCTATACTTAGTAGTTTTGAGCCCATGAAGCTAAAATTAATCTTTATGGTTTTGCATGCCAGCGTAAGGCTATAACGATCGCAAAACCGATAATAGAAGAAGTCATTAAAGATGTTTACTGCAGACTACTTCCAAAAACCTTATGCATTTCGGACATGGGTTGTTCAAGTGGACCGAATACTTTCTATGCAATTTCTTTGCTCATTCAGGCCGTTGAAGGTGCTCGTCGAAATTTAGGAGCCTTCGAATCAACGCAGTTTCTGATACACTTGAATGATCTTCCGACCAATGATTTTAACACAATTTTCAGGTCATTGCCAAGGTTTTATGAAGACTTGAAGGAACATCTGGGTTGCGGGTTCGGATCTTGTTTCTTAACTGGAGTTCCTGGTTCATTTTATGAGAGGGCTTTTCCTTCTCAAAGTCTGCATTTTGTTCACTCATCGTACTCGCTACACTGGTTATCTCAGGTGTGTATAAAAAAGGGAGTCTTTAAGGGCACCGTACCCCAGCAAATCTACATTTGCCTTTAAGAACACCCCCAGTAACAATTTAATTTTAAATATTATTTTTGTGTCCCAAGTACGTAGGATTTGCCGGGATGCCTTTAAAGGTCCCGATTCCTGAAAAAAGAAAACAATTCTTACTTTTTGTGATATATATTTCACACCTAGGCCCCTGAAGGAGCGGAGGGCAACAAGGGTAACATCTACTTATCATCTACAAGCCCCTCCAAAGTGGTAGATGCATATCTAAAGCAATTCACAAAAGATTTCTCATCATTTTTGAGATTCCGTGCTGTGGAAATAATAGCCGGCGGGTGCGTGGTTATTACACTCATAGGGAGGAGACTAGAAGATCCTGGTGCTTGGGAGAGTCAAAGTGTCATGGGGCCTCTATCGAAGACCATCAACGACATGGTTGATGCGGTACTAAGATTCGTATTTGAGTTGGTTTCTTGTATTTGTTTTTGATAAAACGACATCACGTTTCCTTATAATGTACATATATATTGCAGGGCTTCATTGAGGAAGAGAAAGTAGATTCGTTCAATTTTCCTATCTACTACCCTTCACTAGTTGAGCTAAAAACTGTGATTGAGATGGACGGATCTTTCACAATTAGCCGTGTGGGATTAGCTGATGTCCATTGGAATGTGGATGACCACGAACTTTCGACTCCTGATCTGTTGAAGAATGCTGGACTGAATGTAGCAAAAACGATCCGAGCAGTCAAAGAACCATTGCTTACTAGTCATTTTGGTGAAAATGTGATGAATGAGCTTTTTAGTAGATATGCTGAGAAGCTCACTGATTGCATGTCAAAAGGGAAGACTAAGTTTCATAACATTACTCTCTCTTTGAGGAAAAAAGATTAATGATTTGAAGTTTTTGATTTCTTGTATTTTTCTTTTCTCTGTCTTTAATTTGAGTTGGGTCAAATGTTGGTCATGTGTAACTTGAGATTCATCGTTTTTACAATTATGTTATCGTTGTTCAATATATAAAAAATAAAATAAAATGCTTTTTATTTATGTATTCCTCAAATTCAATTCTTAATTTTTTTTTTTTAAAAACTATATCCATGCATAGTACTGAATCAGACCTTAGTTTATTTCTTTTATATTATTATTTTGGTCGAAACCGGATCTTTTACGATAAATTGTACAATAGAAAGTATGTACACACCCCACAAAAACACCGCTTATACGGACTTTTATATACATCAAAACACAAAAATGCCGTGAAAGTTGGCCATCGTTGCAACGACAACCCCTGCATTATGCACCAAGAATTAATGCAAGCAGTTTCCAAACCGTCATAAAATTTAAACTTTATTGACTTCCATGTCTTTTACTTTTATTTTATTTTTAAAAATTGCTCCTTTTTTAAGAGTGTATAAATGAATGGGCAGTCTACAATCTTTTTTTTTTCCTCATAAATTCATACTACCTCCGTCCCATAAAAAGTGTCCATAACAGAAAAATGAATTGTCCCATAAAAAGTGTTCATTTAAATTTCCAATACATCATTAAATACATTTTTTACAATCATACCCCTATTTTAACATTTAATTTTCCATAATCCTTTCATATTCCAAAACAAGCATTTATGATTAGTTAAGGGTATATTTGTCTATTCATTCTTAAAATACAACACATTAATTATTTCCTTAATCTCCGTGTCCCACAAAAAATAGACACTTTTTGTGGGACGGAGGTAGTACTATAATATAATGGAGGCTATAAGAGTTTTTAATTTGAATGGAGGTACAGGGGAAAAAAGTTATGCCAATAACTCAGCGGTTCAGCTACTTTAAATTACGGTAAAAAAAAATGTTAATTCTGTCATTCTGTAAATTAGCCTAATTAACGGATTAGTTCTATGTTTGCTTCAACGCCATTTGGGGATTCAACGACTACATGTAGAGAGCGATTGTTTGCCGTGTATCTCGAGGCTCCGGAGAACTGTCGAAGATCTTACGGCAAATGAATGTCTAGTACAAGACTGTTTGGCCATGTTATCTAGTTTTGTTTCTTTTACTTTTATTCGGCGTATGGGGAATGTCCCTGCGCACCTTTTAGCTCGACATGCTTTGTTAGTTTTGCCTCGAACATCTTGGGGCATTTCGCCCCCGGGTGACGTTTTGGCCGCCTGCTTGGCGGATATTCTTTAATAAAAATTCTTTTTCCCTCAAAAAAAAAGTTCTATTTTTGCTTCGGTTGCAACTTTAGTCATGCATGTAATTTTGAATTTTTATTTTTTTGCAAATTTAATCCTCTACTAGTGGCTGCAACGTGCTTTGCACGTTTTGGCCCTCGGTTTTTTCCGATGATACGTGTAGTACGGTAGAAACACAAAACGTCGTTTAATAGTGTAATACATGCATTGGACATAGTAATATAAACTGGCACAAACTACGAGTGGCTTTTTCCTTTTGGTACGCCTCTGGTCGTTCTAATGGTGCATTTTCCAAAGGCCTTCTGCCAGGTGATTGTATCAAATGCAACCAAGGGGGGACTGACTAAAAAGTCCTACACCATTTCCTGATTTCATACATTATAAAAGGGATAGAAACAAGATCTTTGTTAAGGACAGACCCTCCAAGACTCTTCTTTATGGTGTCCAAAAGCTTGGTGTAATATAAAAGTAGCTGAGTCAAAGTTGCTCTTAAGATCTCCATACCACACAAAAAGTTACTGAATGATGTGATCAGAACGTTGTGCATTACCTCTATCGCACCTTTCCATCTACTTGCAATTCAGCCCTTCCCTCTTCTCCACTTCTTCTCTTTACAATAGTAGTGGTATCACCAGTCCCATTTTTGATTCATTCTTCTTTCGCGTGGCCCTTATCTCTGTTATTATTTTCTGTGGGACGTTTGGAGGCTTGGGTTTGGATTTTTGGCATTTTTAACAGGGGCGAATTTGATAATTGATAATTGATTATCATGTATTATCCTTATTATAACTCATACAAAAAGTCTTCAGGCAACAATAACAAATAATTCAATAAAAAAATATTAACACACAAACATAAAATAAATAATTTTAAAAAAAGGATGCATGTTAATCAACCTCGCTCCCCAAATAATTTTCTCGCAAACAATAATTCCTCGAAAAATTAGCGAAAATAATGAGAATAATGCATGGTTCCAAACTTCCCTCACAAAAATCATTCGAAAAAATGCGATGAGGGGTTTTACAATACAAATGCGATGATATAACAATATAATACATACCGAGTTTCAGTATTTTATGCATTTTAAAATAATACATATCAGAGTTTCAGTGAACCAATAGAAACTACATAATAACACAATTAAAATTTCCGAAACTCGAATAAGAGAATTGAATGCTTCAAATAAAAACCCTAGTGATAAACACGTTGATGTGATAACACCCAAATCATACGACTTCGTTTTGCCTAAAAAAAAAATCCTTTCATCAAAACGCCGTCGTTTTACTTCCGCCCCCCCCCCCCCCCCCCCCCCCCAAAAAAAAAACAATTAAAATTTCCGGAACTCGAATCAGAGAATTGAATGCTTCAAATAAAAACCCTAGTGATAAACACGTTGATGTGATAACACCGTACCAAATCATACGACTTCGTTTTACCTAAAAAAAAAAAAAAAAAAAGGGGAAAAGACAAAAATTTTGGTATAGCGACGACCAAAACGTCGCTAAAGCCGGACGACCAAAATGTCGCAAAAAGCCGTACTACCAAAGATGCAAATTTAAATAGTATACTACTATATATGATAACAGAGATTTCGGATGTGGCAAAATTTAGCAAGATTTTACTAACGTGCCTTTAAACTACGCACGCTATGGCAAGATTTATTTTTATTTTTATTTTTATTTTTATTTTTATTTTTATTTTTGATTCTAGCACTATGTCAAGTTAGATAGTAAAGAAGAAGATAAACTTTGTATTACTTAGTTAATTATCCATTACAGCCATACACCTTTATATCACAAAGTTAGTTATAACAATATCACATATCCCAACATAATCTAGTACTAGATATAGTGATGTGTCATAAGATCTAGTCCAGCCAATATGTGAATAGCAAGTGGCAAATCTATCCTCTATTCTTTTCAGCCCCTCTCAAACGAATATGTGGATGTGTAACATTGAGTTTGTGTCTAAATACTTCAAATGACACTGTTGGCAGAGCTTTGGTGAAACTATCAGCAATCTGATCTGTAGATGGCACATATCTGATCTGCAACTCTTTATTCAGCACCATGTTTCTGATGAAATGCACATCTACTTCTATGTGCTTGGTCCTAGCATGATAAACTGGATTTTTAGCTAGAGAACTTGCACCTGTGTTATCACACCATAAAGTTGGGATGCTAGGTAGCCTGAACTGCATTTCATTAAGCAGCTGTTTGATACACTTTACCTCTGCTGCTAGATTGGCCAAGGATCTGTATTCTGATTCACAACTGGATCTTGATACCACTGTTTGCTTCTTTGAACTCCAGCAGATGAGAGAATCATCTAGGTAAAAACAATATCCACCTGTAGACTTCCTGTCAATGGGACATACAGCCCAGTTTGCATCTGAGAAACCATTAACATCAAGTGTTTCTGATGGCTTAAACAGCAATCCCATGTCTAGAGTTCCTTGAACATATCTCAGTAGCCTCTTCAGTCCCTGCCAGTGTGTAGTGCATGGATTTTGCATAAACTGACTTAAAGTATTTACAACAAAGGCTATGTCTGGTCTAGTCAAGGTGAGGTATTGTAGAGACCCTATTGTACTTCTATAAGCAGTGGGATTTTCTAGAGGCTCACCTTGCTGTGGCAAGAGTTGTGGCCCTGGTACAATAGGTGTAGCACAGGCATTCAGATGTTCCAGATTCAGTTTCTTGATCAGTTGTGATGCATAGTAGGATTGACTGAGGTGCGGTCCAGTTGAGTCTCTAGTGACTTGCATTCCCAGGAAATGTGATACTTTCCCTAGATCTTTTAGTGCAAACTTGGAGTCAAGCTGTCTGATATTTTTGAATCAGCCTTGGTGAATTACCTGTGAGCAAAATATCATGAACATATACTAATGCAAACAGAATCGGCCCCTCTAGTTTAAACATAAACAGTGAGATATCACACATTGACTGAGTGAATCCCCACTTGAGCAACTGTCCTTTCAAGGCTTCAAACCAAGCTCTAGGGGCTTGTTTCAATCCATAGATTGCTTTGTTCAGTTTACACATATACCCTGGATTTTCTGGATCTTCAAAACCTTCTGGTTGATCCATGTAAACAGGTTCTTGTAAGGGTCCATTCAAAAAGGCATTGTTAATGTCTATTTGATTAATGGGCCAGTGCATGGACACAGCAATAGCCAGGATGATCCTAACAGTTGCAAGTTTAGCCACAGGACTGTAAGTCTCAGTGAAATCAATTCCATAGATTTGCAAGTAACCGTTAGCTACAAGCCTTGCCTTGTGCTTTAAAACACTTCCATCTGGTTTCAGCTTCATTTTATACACCCACTTGCACCCAACCACACTCTGATTAGGTCTAGCCTTAACCAGATCCCATGTTCTATTAATGAATCAGTGCTTTGTACTCATCAGTCATTGCTTGTCTCCATTTCTCACTCACCATAGCATCTGATACACAGGTTGGTTCATTAGGAAAAGAGTGAACTCTAGCAAATGAGACACTGTAAGTTTTAGGTTTGAATATTTCACTTTTAGACCTTGTTTGCATATGGTGAGTTTTCAGAGAGGTGTGATTATTGACAGTGGTGGTTACAGGGATGAAGTCTTTTTGAGAGGTTTCTGTAACATGTGGTGACTCAGTTTCTGTGATATATGGTGATTCAGTGTTGGTTGTGGCAATGGGTGAAGGCGATCTATGTGCAACATGTGGTGATAAATCAGTTGTTGTGTAACTAGGTGCAGGGGAAGCAGTCTTGTGTGTGGATAAAGGAGATAAAACAGGTAATGAAGCGGGTGAAGAATTACCATTGCTTGTTCTTTGCTCTGGACAACTCAAGTCTGGTTCTGGTTCTGGCTCAGTCACAGATATGTTGTTGTGCCCCTCTGAATGAGCTAGACCAAAAGGAAGAGGATTAGTGACAAGATCAGGAGTGCAAATGATTTTCTTAGAAGGCCCTTGAGTAAATCCTTCTAAGAAAGGGAATTGGAGTTCATTGAACTTCACATTGTTGGAAATATAGATCCGGCCAGACCTATCAAGACACTTGTAGCCTTTATGATGAGGACTGATTCCTAAATTGACACACTGTGTGGTGTGATACTGAAACTTAGTAGTCTGGAAAGGTCTAAGATAGGGATACACAGCACAGTCAAAGACTTTAAAGATAGAATAATCAGGTTTCTTACCAAACAGGCATTCATGAGGAGACTTTAGATGAAGCACAAGAGTTGGAAGGCAGTTAATGATTGACACAGAAGCCTGAAAGCTATGCCACCAGAAACTGAGTGGTGTAGATGCTTGAGCTAACATAGTCAGACCTAACTCTGTGATATGTCGATGCTTTCTCTCTGCTTTTCCATTTTGAGCATGATCATGAGGACAAGGATATGCCTAAAGACTATGCCATGTTGTTTGAGGAAAGGTTCAAGAGTCCTATATTCACCCCCCAGTCAGACTGAATGCACTTTATGTTGGTGTGAAACTGAGTTTCTACTAGAGTCTTAAACTGAGTGAATATATGGAAGACTTCAGATTTAGCTTTTAATGGAAAGATCCAGGTGAACCTAGTGTGGTCATCTATGAAATGGATGTAATAAGTATAACCTTCAGTAGATTTAACTGGGGCAGGCCCCCAAACATCAGTGTGAACCAAATCAAGTAAAGCAGTAGCATGAGAAACAGAAGGTAAAGCAGTAGCATGAGAAACGGCGCCAAAATTTGGTGTGTCGTTAAACCACCAAAATTATATCCCTTCTCACTCTATAACTAGTACAGGGTAAGTCGGAGTCGATCCCACGAGGAACAGTTGATTATTTCTTTTCGGAAGGGTAATCAAACAGATAGTGTAGGATAACTTTAAAATTAAATATAAAATCACTAAGTATGCGAGAAATAAATACGCGGCGAAAGTTTAGAAGCGAACGAAGCTAATAATAGAGGAGAAATCAATCTAAGAGGATTCCACTAAAGCAATTATTTTCTCCCTTAATCCTTACAACGATCATTGATGCATAAATTACTCATTGAACTCGTAATAAATTAGTTATAGCTGCCGACAATCGCCAAGCAACCAGTTTATCCTAATTTCGATAAGCAGGACAATCGCCACTACTTACACTCTAATTGTATAGCACACCTCCCAACAATCGCCAGAGGTTTGGTGAGAACAATCGCATTAATGCTTGGACAAACCTAATTCTAGGTATTAACGCACATCGGGTTAACTTTAACCTAGATTACTTATCTCCACAACAGGGAATCCTACAGGCTACGAACCGGCAGGCAATGTGTTGTTTACCACTAAAATTCAAATCTTTATGACAATCGCCTAGATTTGAAATTTGGTATTCGATTAAACAATCAAACTAACAACCCTACAGTAGCAATTAATTCAATTATTCAATCTTGATTCGTTAAGCACAGAAAACAAGTAAATACTACAAATTTAACGAGGATAGGAACCAATTCGATCTCACAATTGCATGATCAAGGGATTAATATTGCTTTAACCGGAAAAGAGAAAATTAGCTACTCATTGACATAAATAAAAGCACAAGAAATAATTCAAAATACCTTGATGAATTGCAGACAATTGAGAATAGTGTAGATGTTGGAAGAGATAAACCCTAAAAAAAAAAATAAAACTCCAAAGTCGCACAAGTTGAATGTCGACTAAGGTCTAAAATTTTTTTTCCTTCAAAAGCTGCGCTACCTTTTTTCTAAAGCTGCGTTGCTTTTTCTTCTTTTTGTTTTGTTTTGTTTTGTTTTGTTTTTTTTTTTTTTTTTTTTTCTTTTTGGGAATTTATTCCTAATAATTAATAATAATAATCCATAATAAAATAATATCCTAATAAATAAAATAATCCATCTAAAAATAAAACCATGAAAATAGGAGAATAAATTCATTAAATCCAGCTCGTAAGTGGTGTCTTGACTTGGGTCTCGGTGGACTTTTTATGTTCTCACAGTAGCTGGGATCCCGACATCATCAGGATGTGAAAATCGTCAAACTTTAATCCTCGAATTCTTCACTTCATCGAAATTCATCTCTTGCAGCCAATAAATCCACTATTTCATCAATTTCCTCTTCCAAGCTCCTCGAACCTGAAAACCAACAAAAACATACCTAAAAAGGCGTATCTCTCGAGAAAACAGGCATAAACTATGCACCAAAACATCGTCAATTATTGACTTATCAAACTCCCCCACACTTAGACAATTGCTTGTCCTCAAGTAATGCACTCTCGTCCCAAAAATAACAAAAGAAAAATGCATGAACCTAAATCCTAAATGCATGACCTTAAACTACATGATTGCAATGCACCGAAAGAATACCAAAAATGACGCCCGTCCAACTGCCTCATCAACCCAATATTTTATAATGCAAACCAAAGGGTATTTAAGCAATACACACCATTCACTAGTGTTCATACAACTAACCTTAACTCACTTGATCATAAACTTAAAGTGGTAAAATAAGAAGGTCCCAACATGTCCTCACGGGTGAAACTCTCAAAAAATGCATAGGGACGATTCACTCTCTCTCAAAAATCAACACACAACCAAGCATTACTATAGGTTTGCATATCAATCAAAACTCCACCACTATATATTTCAAATCCAATGCACAAATCATGAGGTCTTCGACGGGGTTGTAACGGGGCCGGGGACAAGAAAACAAGGTGGGGAAGGGTAAATATATGGGTAATACCATGTATCATCAAGGAATAAAAGCAACTATCCAAATGCCATAAATCACCACATGCTTCTCGGCACTTACGCTTCACATACTACTACTACTACTACTACTACTACTAATAATAATAATAATAATAATAATAATAATAATAATAATAATAATAATAATAATAATAATAATAATAATAATAATCAAAGCTCTTATTTATTTATTTGTTCTTTAGCTGCTTTACTTCCCCTTTTTTTTTCTTGATTGAATTGCAGCCTTTCTTCTTCTTCAATTTTTCTTCTTTTTTTTTTTTTTTTTTTTTAACATACATAATGGTCCACTGGATAATATATATATATATATATATATATATATATATATATATATATATATATATATATATATATATATATATATATAGCACAAGGACCAACCAACAGATATACTCCACCAAGAAAACAAACTCATCAAAGCAATTTACTTTTACCCTTAATGACACAAGTGGGCCAGAAAGAAGTAGGAGATCTCGTAAGAAAAAGGCTTATGGTTAAAATTTCTAGGCTAATAAAAAAAAAGGGTCAGGCTAGACGGGGCTCACTAGGGGTATATAATACGGGTAGGCCAACAAAAGTGGGTCTGAAAAGGGTTAAATCCTAGGTGCCTCAATCATTTAAGTGCACTGAACTTGAAAAAAGTGTGGTCTCGAAATGTATGTCAATGCAAATTCTAGAATGACATTGGACTGTGTGGATACCACTCAAAGGAAAATATGAGCGAGTGCGCTCTTTGGTTAAGTGAAATCCTCAATTTTAAGTGGCTTTTTGTTAGGGCTCAATTATTTTACCTCCAAAGTTCACAAACAAGTGATATAAGGTGAGTGTGTATCAACAAAAGTGTGTGTTTGCATTGATCAATTACCATTTGATTATTATTATCAAACATAAGATTTACATGAGAGAGTTGGTAAAGTGTCATAAAGGGCATCCTCGGTGCTATGAGATCCTAATATGTCCTAAATATGCGGTCTTAATATGTCCTAAATATGCAATTCTAATATGCAATGCATGAGAAAACCCCCCCACACTTAAATCATACATTGTCCCCAATGTATGTTAAAAGTGTGTGAGAATTAAAATAAAATAAAGTTAACAAAAATAAAAATAAAAATAAAAATATGATGTATGAAATGACTATATGGCATGCACGAGATGTAATGAATATATAAAGGAAATGATATGCATGTAAATGGAAATAAATAAAAAAAATAAAATAAAAATGGGAAAGATATATTACTTAAGGAGCAGAGGGGTTCATGTATAGTGGAGGACCGCACTTTGAAGCTTGGAGAGAGTATTATTTTGGCGGAATAATGCGGTCGTGACCTCGCGTACTTCTTGCGTGTTGGCAATTAGTTTGGCCTCCATGTTGATTTGTGGCATTACGTACCTCCGCGAAGTTAGGCTGTACGGTCTTCGGTTCCTCTTTTAAACTAGCCACTTGTGCATGTGAGCTAGCTAGCTCCGAACGCAAACCTTGAATTTCCATGATCAATGTCTGAACCGTGGTGGCATCAAAAGTCTTCTCAGGGGTAGGATATTTGCCTTTAGAGGAGCGTGGGGACCATGTGGAGCCATACGCAGAACACCATCTTCATCATCAACAAATTGGAGCACCTTTAGATATTTTAGGTCCATGGGTTTCAGAGTAAATGCGCAAGACAAGTTGGTTTGATTCGTTTCAAAATCACATAAAGAGGTTGCCAACCTTGTGATTAAAGGGCCCATGACCAATGTTCGAGACTTGCTCTCATGTACTGACTTGGCCACTGCGTTGAATTGTTCGGCTGCCCAATACCCAAAGTGCACTTTGACGCCTTGTTGCATATAATGTAGCAACATGATTTCATTATCGGAACACAAATTTGCTGAAGAAGTTCTTCCGGTGAAAGCAGTGGAAAGGAAACGGCGTATCACTCGCAAGGCAGGATCGACAATATAGGAGTCGGCACACGAAGAATTCTTGTACCAAATGGCATAAGCGCATAATTGGTCCCAATAATGAGCCTTGTTAAACTTCTTCGGAACAGAACATATGTAGTTGATATATTCCGAAGAAGTAACCATATCATCCGTAAGAAATCCCAAATGCACACCAAACTGAGTGAGTGACAAATTAAATGATCTGCCGAACAAGCGAAACGAAACACACGGAGTAGGGGCACAGAATGGATCCGGAACCTCAAAACGAAAGGTGACATAAAATTCCAAAATAAGCTCAATATAGGCCGTCTCATTCATAGTCAAATAGGCACCCCAGCCAATGGACTCCAAATACTTTTTGACAGACTCGTAAAGATCAAGAGATTCCAATGTAGCCCGATCAAAAAACTTGCATTCAACAATTTCACGTTTAGATAAAATTTTGTACCTTTCTTGTTCCACGGGGTCCTCAAAATTTAAGTGGCCTCGTAATTGTTCCGTGGAAGGAACGAAAGTCTCTACGGCTTTGACAACTTTCCTTCGCCTACTCGATTCCGGAAGTGACGTCAATGCGTTTAATCGCTTGGTGCCCGTTCTTTCCGTCACATGGGATGATGTTGCCACTTGTTCTCGACTTCGTGTTTAAGGGTTTGGCGGCCGCCTAGGGCGTTGGGGCCTTCGCTTGGGTGGGTTCTTATCGCAGGCCATGGTGGGAGTCGAGATGGGTGGCTGCGTGGTAGAGGAGGGAGGTCGGAGGTGTTTCAGAAAGCAGTAGAGGTGGCCGGTTCTTTTGATTGCGTAAGGCTGCTCTTGCTTGATTTACGATTGACGCAGAGGAGATAGGGAAAGAGAAAAAAAAATAGGGGACAAAACTAATGGGAAGAAAAAGAATTTTTTTTTTTTTAAATTTTTTTTTACTGAACGTGAATCCAGTGGTTTTTTTTTTTTTTTTCCCTAGGATCCTGACTTCTTGGAATTGTGAAAAATAACTTCCATTAAGAGCACATAGTGTGGATTGGACACGTCGGGATCCCGACCTGGTTAAAATTGGACATCCTCCATTCTTGACTACTATTTCCAAGCCGCGCCTCCATGCCGAAATGCATGGCCACTCTCCTAGATCTTGATAAAAATCTGTCCGTCTCACCTGCAAAATAGACATCAAGAACTCCACCCACATGCAATTCTCTCCTTTTCTCATGGTTAAACAAAGAAAACAAAAGAAAAACAAACACCAAACGGGTTGCTTCCCAATAAGCGCCTTTGTTTTAAGTCGTTGGCTCGACGTAAAGATTGCTTCAATCAATCGAGATAGGTAGGCTTCACTAAGCCGACTTCTTCGACCTCTTGACTCGCAACGCCTCCAAAGTATGGTTTTAGTCTATGCCCGTTCACCTTGAAAGATTTGTTCGTCTTAAGGTCTTGAATCTCGATCACCCCTTGGGGTGATACATTAAGCACCTTATATGGGCCTTCCCATCTGGATTTCAACTTACCTGGCATGAGTTTCAACCGAGAGTTGAACAATAAAACCAACTGGCCTTCTCGAAACTCTTTATGGCGGATCAATTTGTCGTGCCAGAGCTTCGTTCTCTCCTTATACATCCGGGCGTTCTCATACGATTCCAATCTCTGCTCTTCTAACTCCTGGAGTTGCAGTTTCCTCTCTAGTCCCGCCTCTTTCAAACTCATGTTGGCCTCTTTCACGGCCCAGTAGGATCGATGCTCTACCGCCACGGGTAAATGACAAAGCTTTCCAAAGACAAGTCTATATGGGGACATGCCAATGGGTGTCTTATACGCGGTGCGGTAAGCCCATAATGCGTCATCCAGTCTCGAACTCCAATCCTTTCTACCCGGATTCACCATCTTTTCTAGGATCGCCTTCACTTCCCTGTTCGACACTTCAGCTTGTCCATTGGTCTGCGGGTGGTACGTGGTAGCCACCCGATGGTGTACTCCATACTTAAGCATAAGTGCCTTCACACTTCTGTTGCAAAAATGGGTCCCTTGGTCACTTATGATGGCTCGGGGTAGTCCAAATCTGCTAAAAATGTGTGATCTGAGGAATGCACACACAACTTGGGAATCATTAGTCTTTGTGGCCTTCGCTTCGACCCACTTAGAGATGTAGTCCACCGCAAGTAAGATATATAAGTTCCCAAACGAACTAGGGAAAGGGCCCATAAAATCCATACCCCACACATCAAAGATTTCACAAAATAATATGGGTTGTTGGGGCATTTCGTCCTTAGAGGAAATGTTACCAACTTTCTGGCATCGAATGCATGTATTACAAAAATGGTAACAATCCTTAAATATACTCTCCCAATAAAAACCACTATCAAGCACCTTGTGTGCTGTTCTCTTCGGTCCAAAATGACCTCCACAAGCCAATTCATGACAATACGATATGATGGAGTGGACCTCATCCTCAGGAACGCATCGGCGGATTACTTGGTCGGAGCCAAGCCTCCACAGATGAGGTTCATCCCATATATAATACTTAGATTCACTTTTCAGTTTATTCTTCTTGGCTGTGGACATATCAGAGGGTAGGACACCAGAAACTAAGTAATTAACAATATCAGCATACCATGGTTCCTTCATAATCTTACCTGTCATGGCAAAGAGATGCTCATCCGGAAATGTCTCATTAATTGGTAGCTTTTCTTCTTCCTTTACAATCCTGCTCAAGTGATCTGCCACTGAATTTTCCACTCTTTTCCAGTCTTTGATTTCCAAATCAAACCCTTGTAACAATAATATCCACCTGATTAACCGCGGCTTTGATTCCTTCTTTGTAAGTAGATATTTGAGCGCCGCGTGATCTGTATACACCACCACCTTCGACCCAAGCAAGTAGGATCTGAATTTTTCAAATGCAAACACCACTGCCAGGAGTTCCTTTTCAGTTGTGGTGTAGTTGCATTGTGCTTGGTTCAAGGTCTTCGAGGCATAATATATAACATGGCTTGCTCTTCCCACACGTTGCCCAAGAACAGCCCCCACAGCGTAGTCACTTGCATCACACATTATCTCAAAAGGGAGTGACCAGTCAGGGGGTTGAATGATGGGTGCGGACGTGAGCTTTGCCTTTAGTTCATCATACGCCTTCTTGCATTCCTCATCAAATTCAAAGGAAACATCTTGTTGCAACAACTTGCATAGAGGTTGGGCTATCTTCGAGAAATCTTTAATAAACCTGCGATAAAACCCAGCATGGCCAAGGAAACTACGAATATCCTTCACATTATTCGCATAAGGCAATTTTGCAATCAAATCAACCTTGGCCTTATCTACCTCTATCCCTTTTTCAGACACAACATGCCCTAACACTATTCCATCTTTCACCATAAAGTGACATTTTTCGCAATTAAGCACTAGATTAGTGTCAATACATCTTTTTAGTACATGAGACAAATTCCCTAAGCATTCATCAAATGAATCCCCATAGACAGTAAAATCATCCATAAAAATTTCAATGCACTTTTCAATCATGTCAGAAAATATACTCATCAAGCACCTCTGAAACGTACCTGGGGCGTTACACAATCCAAAAGGCATACGCCTGAAAGCATATGTACCAAATGGACATGTGAATGTGGTCTTCTCACTGTCTTCGGGAGCGACTACTATTTGGTAGTACCCCGAAAACCCATCAAGAAAGCAAAAGAATGACTTACCTGCGATCCTTTCCAACATTTGATCGATGTAAGGGAATGGAAAATGATCCTTGCGGGTGGCTGCATTGAGTTTGCGAAAATCAATACACATTCTCCATCCCGTTTGTGGTCTCACTGCCACTTGCTCGTGCTTCTCATTCTCTTCGATAGTAAAACCAGCTTTCTTTGGTACCACGTGAACAGGGCTAACCCATTCACTGTCAGAAATGGGGAATATAATTCCCAACTCAAACAATTTTACGATCTCTTTCATTACTACCTCCTTCAGGGTAGGGTTCAGCTTGCGTTGTGGATCACGCACCGGTTTGGCATTTTCCTCGAGCAAAATTCGGTGCATGCAAATAGAGGGGCTTATTCCCTTGATGTCCGCCAATGTCCATCCAATGGCTTCTTTATGGTACCTTAGAACTCTAATCAAGTTCTCTTCTTGCTCATTAGTCAAGTCTTTGGCAATTATAACAGGCAAGGTATCATTGTCACCCAAAAATGCATACTTCAGATGTTCTGGCAAAGGTTTGAGCTCCAACTTGGGTGCCTGCACAGATGACGGCAAAATCCTTTCGGACGAACCAGTTAGTGGCAATACCGGCGGTGTAAACTTGGAACTATATGAGGGTGTAGAGTATAGAGCCATAATGGCTTCATTGAGAGCCTCATCTAATTCTTCATTTACATCCCGGTCGGTTAAGCTATTAGATATAACATAGTCCGTCTCATCCTCACAAAGATAATCTCTCATACACCTCCTCCATACAAGAATCAATAACACTCACATAATAGACGGACTCCTCCTCCTCACTCGGGTACTTCATAGCCTCATAGATATTAAAAGTGACAATTTTTCCATCAAATTCAAATGTCAAAGTACCCTTATCTACATCGATTTTAGTTTTAGCTGTCTTCATAAATGGCCTCCCTAACAATATAAGTGAAGGATGTGGTGAATATGCATCATCCATATCAATTATATAAAAGTCTACAGGAAAGATTAGGTCATGAACTTTTACTAGAACATCTTCCACCACGCCCTCTGGATAAGAATTGGACCTATCTGCCAACTGGATTACCACTCGGGTATCCTTTAATGGTCCCAAATTCAAATCGTTGTAAATCGAGAGGGGCATGACGTTAATAGATGCGCCTAGGTCAAGCATGGCCTTATCAACCCTCTTGTTCCCTATGATGCAAGGAATTGTGTACATACCTGGGTCTTTGCATTTTGGTGGCACCTTACGTTGTATGACCGCAGACACGTTCTCATCCGCCATCACTCTTGCATTGGGCCTTAACTTCATCTTCTTGGTGCACAGTTCTTTCAGAAATTTTGCATATCAGGGCACTTGTTTGATGGCCTCCAACAAAGGAAGATTGATTTCCACTTTCTTGAAAATATCCAACATAGCCTTTTCTTCCTCTTCTTTCTTCGCCTTGGCCAACCTGCCTGGAAAAGGTGGAGGGATAACAATATTTGTTTCTTTTTCCTTAGGCCTAGACTCAGTCGGTTCATCAGAATTTGCTTCCTTGGAATTATCCTCCACTTGCACCTTTTCAACAACTTTCTCTCGAGTGGGCTCAGACACTTCTTTACCACTTCGCAAAACCACTGCATTAACATTCTCTCTTGGATTCACCACTTGGGAAGGAAGCTTCCCTTGATTGTCCTTCAATTGGTTCATATCGGTACGCCAACTGAGACATTTGAATCTCGAGATTCCTTACTCCCGCTCTCGACTCACTCTGAACCTGTTGAATTTCTTGACGAAAATCTTGACGAAGCTTCTGATTTTCCTGCTGAATAGTTTGTTGGAGGGTACTCGTCATAGTTTTCATCATATCCTCCATTGAGAAATTGGTAGGAGCTAGGGCTTAGGCCCTTTGCGAAATCTGTGGTTGGGCACCCTGTGTTATATAGTTGTTCGGGTATGGATCATACCTTCTTTGTTGGTACTGCCCTTGATAACCACCTACAACATCAACCTGTTCAGTTCCCTCCTCTTGTAGGGTTGGACACATGTCAGTAGGGTGTCCAATTGTGTTGCAGATTCCACATGCCTGGACTTGTTGAACTTGCCCAGTCGCCATCTTTTCCACTATAGAGGTCAATGTATCCAACCTATGATCAATGGTAGACAAGCTAGCTTCATTCACTGGCCTAGGCGTATCCTGCCTAGTGCCATATTGTTGGGCGTTGGACGCCATATTCTCAATTAAAACGCGAGCTTGTTCAACCGTATGATTCACAAATGCTCCCCCACTTGCAGCATCGATAATTGTTCTTTCATTGTTCAATAAACCCTCAAAGAAATACTAAAGCAATAGTTGTTCGGGAATCTGATGCTGAGGACAACTAGCACATAATTGCTTAAATCTTTCCCAGTAATCAAAAAGTGTCTCACCCGGTACCTGTCTAATCCCACAAATGTCTTTCCTTATGTTGGCAGCTAGGGATGCCGGAAAAAATCTTTCCAAAAATTTTGATCTCATGGCGTTCCATGTAGTGATTGATCCTGAAGGTAATGAGTAGAACCAATCTCTAGCTCTGCCTTCTAGTGTCAATGCAAAGGTTCGTAGCTTCATTTCATCTTCTGTCATACCTTGCATTCTTTGAGTGGTGCAAGACAACTGATGATCTCTTAGATGTTTATAAGGGTCCTCGCCCATCTTTCCATGAAACTTAGGCAAGGAATGGATCACTGAAGACTTCAGATCAAAAGGTTGATTGTTCTCTGGGAAAGCAATGCATAACGGGTTCTGGTCTACATCAGGGGCAGCCATTTCTCGCAGTGTTCTTTCAGGCCTTGGTGCAGGAGGATCCTGAACATTATTCTGATTAACATTGTTCTGATTTTGATTTTGATTTTGCCTTGGATTTTCCGCCATTTCTTCTGATTTTGTTTCAGAAAATGCCTCTTCTTCCGATGAACTTGCTAAATAATCAGCTCGAGCTAAATCTGGTGAAGATGTTGAAGCCTGAAGTTGCCTTTTAGCTTCTTTTGTCTGCTTAGTGAGCTTTTTTGCTGTCTTTTCTATCTCTGGATCAAATATCAGTTCACCTGTTCTTGAGGACCTTGGCATAAACGGAAACAGTCGGTGCAATAAGTTCCAAAAAGAAATAAATTCACCGTTCCCCGGCAACGGCGCCAAAATTTGGTGTGTCGTTAAACCACCAAAATTATATCCCTTCTCACTCTATAACTAGTACGGGGTAAGTCGGAGTCGATCCCACGAGAACGATTGATTATTTCTTTTCGGAAGGGTAATCAAACGGATAGTGTAGGATAACTTTAAAATTAAATATAAAATCACTAAGTATGCGAGAAATAAATACGGCGAGAAAGTTTAGAAGCGAACGAAGCTAATAATAGAGGAAAAATCAATCTAAGAGGATTCCAGCTAAAGCAATTATTTTCTCCCTTAATCCTTACAACTGATCATTGATGCATAAATTACTCATTGAACTCGTAATAAATTAGTTATAGCTGCCGACAATCGCCAAGCAACCAGTTTATCCTAATTTCGATAAGCAGGACAATCGCCACTACTTACACTCTAATTGTGTAGCACACCTCCCAACAATCTCCAGAGGTTTGGTGAGAACAATCGCATTAATGCTTGGACAAACCTAATTCTAGGTATTAACGCACATCGGGTTAACTTTAACCTAGATTACTTATCTCCACAACAGGGAATCCTACAGGCTACGAACCGGCAGGCAATGTGTTGTTCACCACTAAAATTCAAATCTTTATGACAATCGCCTAGATTCGAAATTTGGTATTCGATTAAACAATCAAACTAACAACCCTGCAGTAGCAATTAATTCAATTATTCAATCTTGATTCGTTAAGCACAGAAAACAAGTAAATACTACAAATTTAACGAGGATAGGAACCAATTCGATCTCACAATTGCATGATCAAGGGATTAATATTGCTTTAACTGGAAAAGAGAAAATTAGCTACTCATTGACATAAATAAAAGCACAAGAAATAATTCAAAATACCTTGATGAATTGCAGACAATTGAGAATAGTGTAGATGTTGGAAGAGATAAACCCTAAAAAAAAAATAAAACTCCAAAGTCGCACAAGTTGAATGTCGACTAAGGTCTAAAATTGTTTTTCCTTCAAAAGCTGCGCTACCTTTTTTCTAAAGCTGCGTTGCTTTTTCTTCTTTTTGTTTTGTTTTGTTTTGTTTTTTTTTTTTGGGAATTTATTCCTAATAATTAATAATAATAATTCATAATAAAATAATATCCTAATAAATAAAATAATATCCATCTAAAAATAAAACCATGAAAATAGGAGAATAAATTCATTAAATCCAGCTCGTAAGTGGTGTCTTGACTTGGGTCTCGGTGGACTTTTTATGTTCTCACAGTAGCCGGGATCCCGACATCATCAGGATGTGAAAATCGTCAAACTTTAATCCTCGAATTCTTCACTTCATCGAAATTCGTCTCTTGCAGCCAATAAATCCACTATTTCATCAATTTCCTCTTCCAAGCTCCTCGAACCTGAAAACCAACAAAAACATACCCAAAAAGGCGTATCTCTCGAGAAAACAGGCATAAACTACGCACCAAAACATCGTCAATTATTGACTTATCAGACAGGCCCCCAAACATCAGTGTGAACCAAATCAAGTAAAGCAGTAGCATGAGAAACAGAAGGTAAATGAGACAAAGCATGAGATTTACCAAATTGGTTGGCAGAACAGAAAGTAAGTTTTTCATTAACAGCGGCATTACAATCATTCAAGACTTGACTCAAGATTCTACTAGAAGGGTGGCCAAGCCTCTTATGCCAACCATTAGGATCTTTATTAGGATCAAGGACATCTATGGACTTGCTATTGCTAGACCTAGTAGACACTTGATTGAGAAACACAGCAGAGGACTGAGGAAGCTTGGAGTGAAGGGAGGTCTCTGTTGATTCATTATCCAGAGGCACTATCTGATACAGACCATCCTTGAGTTTTCCCTTGAGCATTTGTCTCTTTGTTACCTTGTCCTTAACAAAACAATGATTGTCAGAAAATTCAGCAAAGACATGGTTATCAGATACAAGTTTGGAAAGACTAAGTAAATTTCTAGTTATTTGTGGAACATGAAGGACGGTATTAAAGAATAAAGGACCAGCAAGTGTGTGTAGGACAGTGTTACTAGTGTGCTCAATGTGCAAGTGTTCACCATTTCCTACAGTTAGTGTATCACTGCCATAATAAACAATACTGTGATTCAAATTACCCAAGTCAGAGGTAACATGGTTGGTGGCTCCACTATCCAGATACCAAGCATGATCTGCCACTGAACTGGGAGTAGCCATGTAAGCTGATTGTGGATTGGATCTTGGTGCATCATTTATCTCAGATGGTTGAAAGTCTGTCTCAAACATGTGCCAACAGATGGCCACAGTGTGTCCATTCTTCCCATAAAGTTGACATTGAACCTTAGGACCTCTAGTTCCAGAGTTTCTTCCACCATTATTACTATTTCCACCATGTCTTCTTCCTCTATTCCTCCCACCTCTGGTATTTCCACCTCTGCCTCTGTAATTTAGATTTGAGCCTCCTCGCCTAGCAGCAGGTCTATTTGAAGCAGGATTCCCACTGTAACAAGCAACATGATCAGCTGGATTCATAGCACTGCCATGAACTGAAGGATTGAACCTAGCCAACAGTCTTTCATGAGTGACAAGTTGAGAATGAACTTCTTGCCATGACAAGGAACCAATTCTAGCTGTGAGGTTTACAATGACAGCTTCATAGTCTTTATCCAACCCTCCTAGTGTAGCTAGTATCAGCTCAGACTTGGAGATGGGGTATCCGGCAATACATTAGACTGTCACTATATGACTTCACAGTTGCTAGGTAATCTGCCATTGATCTAGACCCTTTTTCAGCTCTAGTAAGAGCACTCTTGTACTCCAGCATTCGCGATTCGGACTGATTGTTGAAGAGTATCTCTAGTGTTGACCAGATTTCATGGGAGGTGGAACAACCAACCACCTCCACCAAAGCTTGTTCAGTCATTGAACCAAGCAGCCATCTAGTGAGCAGTGAATCAACAGAGTCCTATTCAGCAGTAGCAGGACTCATAGGAAGACCCGGGATTTGAGGTGGATGAGGTGTAGTTCCAAATAGAAAACCATCAATTTTATACTCTTTAACTATGGGAAGAATTGTGTAACGCCAGAGTAAGTAGTCCTCTCTTGTCAATTTGACGGTGGTGGATTGGCTCAGGTGACTGGTAATGGGTACCGGATTCGGAGTATTGAATGGAGAGGTGGGACTAGCAGATCGAAAGATTGAGGTGGTGATATCGTTTCGAGTGGTTAAAGAAGGATGGATTAGAGAAAGGAAAGTAGATCTTGGGTTCAAACCTGTAAGAGAAGAACCAGCATGAGGCGGAAGAGATCCGGTGAAAGACGGAAACAGGCTAGTGGAATGGAACTATGACAGCGGTGGCATGCCGGAAATGGGAATTCCGGTAACAACTTCAGAAATTTCAGAGATGGGTGTATGAACTCCGGTAGCAATCTCAGTAGGAGATGCATGAGCTGGTATGCTGCTTCCAATAGAGAGTGCAGCTGAGCCTCCTTCACCTCCGGCAACGGTGATGGAGACGGATCTCGGCGGTGGTTCCGCCATACCCAACCTGTCTCTGATACCAAGTAAAGAAGAAGATAAACTTTGTATTACTTAGTTAATTATCCATTACAGCCATACACCCTTATATCACCAAGTTAGTTATAACAATATCACATATCCCAACATAATCTAGTACTAGATATAGTGATGTGTCATAAGATCTAGTCCAGCCAATAGGTGAATAACAAGTGGCAAATCTATCCTTGATTCTTTTCATAGATGAATAATTTTGCAATTCAGCCTTTAAACTACGCACGCTAGCAGTTTTTACGGTCGCACACAACCAAGTAATTAATTATTTTGATCTCTATCCCGTATATATAATAGGCGTCATTATTGATATCAGAATGAAATGAATGTATCGTGAAACAATATTTCGAGCAAAGTTCAATTTTACAGAGATCAAAAATTAAAATCTGACATCTATAAAGTCGAATGTTGATTGTACACTCGATTTTTCAAAGATCGGATATTAATGTGAACAGATTTGTTGTAGTACTATTGACAAATCCCATATATAATTCAAGTTTTTATTAATTGTTTGCATGGTATTGACAGCGTAAAGCTATAACGATTGCAAAGCCGATAATAGAAGAAGCCATTAAAGATGTTTATTAAAGATGCATTTCTGACATGGGTTGTTCAATTGGACCCGATACTTTCTATGCAACATCTCTGCTCATTGTGCACGTAAAAAATTAGGCCGCGAATCACCGGATTTTCTGATACACTTCAATGATCTTCGGAGCAACGATTTTAACACTGTTTTCAGATCCTTGCCCGGGTTTTATGAAGATCTGGGTTCCGGGTTCAGATCTTGTTTCTTCACTGGTGTTCCTGGTGATAGAAAATGATATATTCAGATTACCTGAATAAGCGGAAGCGGAAGAAATCATCTGGATCGTTCCTACATCCATTGTTATTCGACTCCGTTTTGCCACAGCGATCCAAGCCCTGAAATAGAGAAGAGCTCCATATGCACGTGACGACATATGGTGCTATTAGGTCTTCTGGTCTATGCCCATTTTCTATATGATCACCAACCGATGGTACACAGGCAGTCTATATATAGGCAAGACTAGGGACCTAAAGCATTATGGAATATTCCGGATGAAAACCCTAACCATCATAGGATTTCCCATAATACCTTTAATTAGATAATAAACCAATAATACATTTACCTACATAATTATTAAATAACTTAAGGGCCACATGTAATTATCTTTTACTAAATGATAATTCTTACATTCTCCCACTTGGCCCGAAAAGTTATGTCGGCACATCATTAATGAGTGACAACGAATTTGCATGCTCAAAATGTCACTCTTTGGTTTATTAACACAACTTCAACTGATCAATACTAACACAAGAACTATGGCGGTTATGCTCAATAAAAACAAACACTCCCTTCCAAAATTACAATGTGCAATATCAACCAGCCAAGTAAACATTTTATGAATGAACTAATCAAAATGTCATTCTGGTCCCAGAATCCAAATGGATTCACTCATACATGAACTCGGTGCACTTCAATGTAATTGCTACATCACTATGATGTCTATTTTGACAAATTTCAGAGAATTCAGACGAATCATCTATATGTGTCAATAAGTCAAATATGAGTACAATATGATTGTGAGATAACATAAGCCGGCAAAATACACAATCTTTATTCTCATATTATTCTACTTACTTGACACTCGTCTATAGCTAGCTTACCTCTGACAACGTGTCCCATAAATGTCGATTTGCTAATTTCATCATCAAAATCATTCCTCATATGAGTGAGGATGCGATGAGTCAAAATTTTGGCCAGAAGCAACATCGACCAACAACCATAGGCCAAAACTCATAAAGCCTGTGACTTAACTACACAAAATTTTTGGTTATCCATAATGAGCTACTTCAATCAATCCACAAGTTCACCTCTAAAGGTAGTTGATGCAAGCTTGACGAGATCCTGACATAGATGATCTCATCGAACCTCTTATATCGATATGAGATTCACCAAATCATACAACATATCCTTTTAAGGAAACTATTTGTCATAAGTATAGCCCTAACAAAAATGCAAGTCTAAAATTCGAAAATATGGTTAATACTCCCACTGGTTGAAAACATCATTACAATGTACACCAATATAAAAAAATCAGAAGCTTACAAAATCCATATAAATACTTGCTAACCGAAAACAAATGTTCAGCACATCTTGTGTGCGTTTTCATGGTTCGTCTCACAAATGAGAACCACTAAAAAGGGCAAATAAACCATAATTCTATCGTGAGCTACAATCAACAATATAGGGCTCACAATTATTCATTAACTATATAAAAGAATTGATAATCTTAAGTGCCTCTTAGAGAAAATTCTCATCAACAAATCTAGCATTATTTTGCTCATCATAACAAGAATGAGTTCACAAGTGATTTATTAAATCATCAATATGGAACTCTATAATGAATAACAAAGACTAGTACAAACATGAATTTTCTCTGGATGTAATAATCCAGCTAATGCTCATAATATAATAATGTTCAAAAGAACTAATTCATCCAACCAATTGTCAGATAGATTAATGCACACAACTCAAAATAGAATCAGGTTTTAATAATCGAGAAATTTACTCCTACTATTTTATGTAATTAGTGGTTAAGAAAAGAGTAGATATCCTATGTGATTGTCCTCAACATGTGATCAATCTATAATAGACCCTTTTAATATGAAATACAATGTATTCCATTTAGAATCAACTAAGTTTCTTCAATGAAAAGCAGAATGAAGCAATTCAACTTATGATTAATCACTTAGAACAACCACTTCCACTCAATTAGCATTTCTCAAAATCCTTATGGTTTCTAACTTCACATTATGTGATCAAGCTCTTGTGATTCCAATGAATCAATCAAAATATCTATTTACACATGAACATTTCATTTGACCAAAAGTAAGGTTTAGTCTCACTAAGGTCAAACCCGGATGTATAATATTTCAGCATGATTCTTTCCACAACACAATGTTGTCAAAATGACAACCTTGAAGAGAATCTAATAATATTACACAATGTTCAAATAGATCTTAACTCCTTAGGATACTAATAAATGTCATTTTCGACAAAATTCTCCCACTCAATCACACGATAGTACAAACAAGTGTGATTGGATAATTCAAGGAGAAAAGGACACATATATTTTCCTGCCATGAATATCTTTCGTTCTATACAATCATAAATAGCATACTCTATCCTCAAGTATAAAAGCTTTGTGAACACTATAAGTTTTAGTAAGGATAAGAAGCCACAATAATGAATGATGTCAAAATATGAGACAGATTCTCAAACCATCCAAAATATTGAACAAAAGACACTTTCAATATCATGATCTCAACAAAAATTCGACATAAAGAGTGAACTTAATGGTTTGTCATGAACATTATACAAACCCCACAAACTCAAGTCATGGTGATAAATAGAGCTATTAAGCCCTACAACCCACTATGCTTTTAGTTTACTCTAGAGAAGTATATTGCAACTTCATATATCGAAACAATGATATATTCATTGACGTCAACTATCTAATGTAGGTCAGATATAATTTAATAGGCTATCGTGCTCTACAGTATAAAGATTTGAAATCTTAAGTTGAGCACGATCGAGAGATTCACCATCCAAAAGATGATAGCCACAGATTTTCATCTAATGATGAAAATTCTATCTACGTACAATTGACAATGTGAAGTAAATATCTAAAACACTTCACATTATATCACAACTAAATAAGAGATCTAACACATAGCAATTTTCATAACAATGAGGTAACATACTTTCATGTCCCTAACCAAATTAAGATGACATTTGACTAATAGGGACAAGTTACCTCCAAGTGTAATTTCATAAAACGAGAAAATACGATATTCCTTATATGTTTCACAAAATTCACTCATCATGCCACAATACAAATGATCAAATACACTATAGACCACGTGTTTCTCTATGTTCATAAAATTATGAACACTCTGAACACGACAAATGTATTTAATTATACTATCACAAATAGAAATCACCCAAGACCATAGGAAAATCATAATATTATTAATCCCAAATGATCTACAAACCAACACTAATAACCCAATTTTTATTATGAGAAGTACGTACTGAACAATTTATTATATGTCATTGAGGACAACTCTAACATTAGGGTGGTCAAAATAAACATTATCCTTAATGGAAATGCATATCTAAAATGGTTTAATTTTATTTTAAGAGCACCATTATAAGCGATTGATTTGCTAAAATGCTCATAAATCAACCCATCAGTTGATAAATATGATTCCGTAGTGAGTGGTGGAGCACCCATACAAATTTCAAGATCTTAACCAATGCATTCCAAAATCAATCATATAAGTGGCCATAGACAGAATCAACCAATGTTAATTCTTTTAAAAGTAAATTCACGGCCTTCCTGTGGGTAGAGGCTGTAATCACTACATAGAATTTACTATCATAAATAATAAGACTGGAGAATTAACTATGTGGAGTGAGACCATCTGTACCTGTGGGCATAAGATAAATCTCCTCAACTTTATGCTAATTTTCCATCTTATTTCAATTAGTCTCATAAAGATAATTGCCTCCCTGTGGAGCCGGGAATTATCTAAATGAACTAATTGGTCAGAAATGTATATGTCACTCATGTAATCACTGAACATTATGTGATTAATCGCTGCATTGTTTTTCATGCATTCCGGATGCTGTGGCTACTCCAAGAGATGCAAGAGCAGTAATATCTTAATGTGACATATACGGTTGATTATGTAGTCTCTCCATTTAATACAAACAATCAAATTATGTATATTAATAATGATAAGGAAAAACTACAACCTTAATTAATCAAACCAGTTTATTATCAAGTTCCACCAAATACACAAACAAAATATGGTTCACTCATATATGTCAATGAACCCTTTAATTGTAGCTAAAATATGCATTAAGCTGATCCCTAAACATGATGCGATCAATTATCATCAATTTAATCACCAACAATACGTGATTAAGTTTTTTTTTTGTCAATCATTGAGCTGCTGTGGCTACACTCAAAATCGACCATATGACATGTCATATTTTACAAGTTACTAAATAAGGGTAAATACAACTGTATTTCTTATACCGACACACCGTTTACTTGAACAATTTGTCATTTCAACTGAATATCGATTAATTTTCAATCACTTCACGTATAGTGATCAAATCATTTATGTATCATTATGTCAGGCTGATGTGGCTACACCTAACATTTGACACCATCGACATTCAAAATATTGACAACTTTACACAAGTCAACTAGATCTTATGTTGACATAAACATGTGCAATTTAATACTTAAATTTGGTTCAAGTATGCATATTTATTTCAACATTAAAATTATTACAACATTAATATGTCATGATTTGATCAATAAACATAATGCGACCAATCTCTATATGTCAAGAATTTGAACCGCTAAAACTCTAAACTTGACACAACTATACGACCTATTTCTCAATGTTGCAAATGATCAATAATCTAAAGACATATACTTAATGACATGTATATGTTTCTGAACCAATAACTATTGCTTCAACGATATTAAGTCAATAGGTATGTATCACTACTTTAATCACACATTAAATGCGATAAATTATTCAACATATATGTGACACACATCATGTTGATTATTATATATAGTTTTTTTTTCTTTACAATTTTTATTTTATTTTATGCAAACTAAGTACTTACTAAACGTACCCAGGTGATCAAAAAAGCAAGTAATAAAACAAATGGAATACTAATTGATTAACCAAACAATAACACCGAATATAAGTTCCAATAGCAAAATAGAACTGCTGACAAAAGGGCAATAATTTTATGTGAATCATACGTATCAATCTTATTCATCAGGAATCAGGAAGGTTCGATAATTATAATCTTCCTATCAAAAAACTATATACATAATATGCACATAATAAATAGCAGATGACATCACGTCAAATAAATGGAAGATTAATAAAATTATTCTAGGTAGCAAAACTATATCAACTTCACTTCATCACATGGCAGTATATTTTATGGATTAGCTTTGCGGTACTTATTTTATTACTACAGTATTATTTATTTTTACGGTGAGACCAAAAATAAAAGTAGAAGGACCACAACACGAAAAGCTCCACGTTTCCCAAAATAGAGGAAAACTATCATTTTAACCTAGTTCATATCCCAACAGCCGCTGTTTTCCTTCATCCACCATATCGCCGCTTAAACATCCCGATCAACCGCCCCGTCACTTCCTATGTTTAACTTAATGACTGCCAACGCAGCCTGCTTTTAGAGACGAGGACGGTGGTGAAAGCCCAATGATGCAACTGCTAAATTTAGAAATAGTCATCGAAGGTAATATCGCCAGCGGCAATGGCGATGGTTTTTTTTTTTTTTTTAATCATTATTATACTATTTCTATTATCAACCAAACTGTCAGCATCATTCGTAATTGCAAAAGGGACGATGTTTGGCTCCCCTTCGAAAGGAACGATTTCAAAGACAATCACAAAAAAAAAAAAAAAAAAAAAAAAAAAAAGGGTTGTCGACAGTAATACATGCCGCATCATCTCTCTGGAGTTCATACAACCAGCAGCATAGACTTATTCAAATCGACATGAATAATTTAACGATTAAATAGATCGAATAACAAAGATTATAGGCAGGCTCTGCTACCTGATGAAGGCGAATTACGTCCTCGTAATTTAATCGGGCTAAGCTATGAATTTATGGCCAAATCACATAAACCCTAATGATCCAAGCCCTAATTACACGAGTGTTGTGTTGGCGTTTATGGCTGAGTCTAAGAATGGATCTTAGATTGCCTACGTATCATGTTTCATTCCAGGAATCAAGGCTTACGTAGTTCCTGAAAGGTCGTATTTATAAGGTGGCATATGTGACCTAAACCTAATTAGAGTTGGTTTAGGCTTATTCCATAATTGACCCTATTGGGCCTTGTATGCGATTACCTCCTGCCCAAGTAACTAAGACTAATGGGCTTTATTAACAACATAGGACTCTGTCTCGTCTTCGACCTCCCCGACTTGCGGGATCGAGACCAGACTAGAGCCTTTATCTGGGCAATGGCTCCCCCGACATCCGACAATCGTGCGGGAGGCTGTTACCGAAGTCGATATAGACACGGATCTCGGACTGGGGCCCAAGACTTCCCGTTTCTTCTTTAAGCATGTGGTCCAATCATTCGATGACATGTGTATGAGTCCAACCCTGTATCATCAAGCCTCCCAGATTTGAGTGAAGTCGAGATCGTCTCTCCGAGGTTAAATCTGTCACACTACGTAGTCGTCGAGATAGGTCTCTAAGGTTATGTGGGGAGCAGTTGTGATCTGACATCTAGACTTATAGCCACTCATGACCCTGCTGCATGACATCATAAAGCACTAACGGTGTCATCACATTGCAGAATTCGAAGCGGCTCTTCTTGTGATCTGTAACGCCGTTTCTTGATTTACGCGTTTATGGGAGGGAGTTATAACCCCCTTCTAACGTCTTTTCAGGCACTGGTTTCAAATTATCAAGGCATAAATGCAGAAGACCGTATCAGAAGGCCAAAGTCCCGTATCTTCTCTCTAATTTCTTCTAACAATCGCAAGTAAGTCCCCTTGTTCTTCATGCTTCCTCTTTTTCTTTATTTAGCAAATATCTGGTAGTGGCGATATAGAACGTGAAAGTGGGAGTGAACATTCATCAGCCACCCACTCTGATCCCCTTCCTGCCGGAAACTCAGACGACGCCGGTCTTTCTGCCGATTCTGCCTCTCTCCAACCCCGCAAAAAACTGAAAACTAGGATGGATGGAAAAGGACCTAAGGGTTGTCTTTCCAGGATCACCCCTCAGGAGTTGGATGACATATGCAAAGAGAACAACCTAATTCCTGTCGACTTTAAGGCGCGCCTCCCATCAGGAATCAATCAATTTGCCGATGAGCCTCCGAAAAATTTCATCACTGTATACAAAACCCAGCTCAAGTCAGGGTTGAGGTTCCCTGTCGACCCTGGAGTTGTCGAGGTCTGCAAGCACTATCAGGTCTCGGTATCACAGATAGCTCCTAATAGGATTAGGATACTCTATGGTTTTTTAGTAAATTGTCGGGTGAACAAGGTCTGTTTCACTGTTGAGTTGTTTAGATCTTTCTACAAACTCATCAAGTGTCCGGATCTCGGATGGTATTCTTTTCAAAAGAGAGCCAAGGTGTTTCAGTCCGTGTCAAAGGGGAAATCTTTGCATAGTGACTGGAAACCTCGGTTCTTCTTTGTCCGACATAGGAACGACGCCCTCATAACCGACTGGAGGGAAAGAGGTGACCAAAATGATACGAGACACAATTGTCAATCTCTGACAGAAGCTTGGACCATCGAGAACTCAGGATTCGATTTCTTGACCGAAGATCTGGGGATGTTGTACGGATTGGCGAGATTAGAGACTGCTGGACCTGTTCCTTATGAGCCTTTATCCGATGTCGATTGGTCCGACTGTAGGAGTTTTACTTACTTTATTTTTCTTGTGCACAATTATTCCTTACTTTATATGTTGTTTATACATTGCGTTTGATTTTTTTTTTTGACAATGAACAAGTTTGGAAGTCTGGTGAACCTGGTCAAGGCCCTAAATTCGAGGGCCCCTGTTGCCCAAACTTCTGTTCCCGATGTCCCCGGCTCTTCCCAGAGCCGACCTTCTGCTGTCGAAACTCCGACTCCTGTTACGGCTGCTACACCGATGGCTCCCCTGACTTTAACCGTCGAGATGCCACCTACGGCTTTCGGAGGACTCCGAGACGAACCAGATGATCTTATGGATCTGACAGACGTATCAACCCAAAACCCTGATGGTTCTCAAGTCTCGGCCAAGAAGAAGAATGCATTGGCGTTATTAATGAAGAAGAAACATCAAGAGGACCGCAGGAGGTGAAACAAACTCGCAAGTCGCCTGAAACCGACGTCAGTGACCACACGGTCCTTTCTGCTGAAGATTATGATGCCTTGGACAATCAGAGGCTAGCATCCGTCCTTCGCCAAAACCTTACGTTGCTGAGTCTACCATTTTTAAACATTAGCTTACTTTATTGCTTTCGAACTTCGACCTATATTGCCATATTAACCTCCCTTCTACAGATTAACGTTGTTGCCAAAGCTGCTATGAGGAGGTTGAATAAACCGGTTGATGACATTAAGGGTAGAGAAAGCGGGTCAATTGGCCCTTTATAAAGAGTTGCTGAACAAATGTAAGGAGGTCGAGACCGAGCTAGTGAAGGCGACTGATGGTCGGGTGGCGGATCAAGACATGCATAAAAAGGAAGTCGAGGACCTGCAAGCTCGACTTGAGGCAGCTATATCTGAGAATGCTAAGTTGAAGGAAACCATTGATTGGTTTCCGTCCCAACAGGATTCTGCCGTCAAGTCGGCTGTTGAGGAGGCTATTCAGTCTGTTCGTAAGTCCGCAGATTTGGAGAGAGACATTGATTTGCTGATGGCAATGGCGATCCAAGGGGGGTATACAATGGCGGTCGATGACGCGTTGAAGGCCATCCCAAACTTAGACCATGATCTCTGGGATAATGCTAAGTTGTACGATGTGGCGTTGATGGAGAGGTACAACATGTTCACTGAAGAGTTCCGAAATGGGGAACTGATTTTCCAGAAGTACCAAGTCTAGACGCCCGAGGTGGAAACGCCTTCTGACGCAACTCTACCCGACCCGCCTGTAAATGCTTCCGAGCCTGTCACAGCCTCAAATGTTGCCAAACTCCCTCTTTCTTCCGACACTGTTGTTTGAACTCTCCTTTGTTTATTTCGCAAAAACTTGATGGAAAAACTTGATGGATTTATTTTGGCTAGTCGTATGTTGACTTGGCTTATTTTGCTTTTCAAAGTCTGTAATCACAACTTTATTTTTCTCTTGCTTGGTTTATATTTCTCTTTTGGCTTTATCTGTTTGTGGACTTGCATGTCGATCACCAACAGTCTTCTCTTTTCTCATATTGATGTATGAAGCCCCCCAAGTATGATGAGAATTGAAAATTCTTATCTTACTTGCTAGACTGATTTGCCTTAGAGAAATATGCGAAAGATGATTCTCCGCCGTCGAACTCGACCTATTTTGCCTTGCCACTTCTTTCGTCTATAGCATTTATATCCAAGTTGGATTATAATGTTTTGACGAAATCGATGGTTTAGTCTTTTCGCTGACTTAGGATGTTACTTATATACTTCGCGTGTAATCACATTTACTTATCCATTTGGACTTTTATAATGTTATGACGAGTCGATTGTTATACGTTATCTGACCTGCGGACTTAGTATTTAAGCCTTGACATTCCTATCCCGTCGGACGTTGAAATGCCTTGACTATTATATCTTTGAGCATTATCCGACTGGCGGACTTAGCTTATTTGTCTTGACCTTTTTGTCCCGTCGGACTGAAAGGGCATTGACATTGTTAGAAAATGAGCCTTGTCCCGTGTACGGACTTGACTTATTTTCTCATGTTATTTCTGCCTTAACATTCACTGTCTCGGGGGACTTTGAAATGTCTTGACTGTATCGATTTTAGTATTATCTGACTTGCGGACTTAACTTACCCTACTGCATCACATCTTAGTAAAAGAAAATTCATTAGACATGTCAAATAACTTGTCCGAAGTGGACTTATTACACTGCTTTGAAAAGAAATATGAAAAAGCAAAGGAAATAACATAAACTGAGGATTTACTACTTAGGCATAGTATTTCCTCAGATTGTTGGCATGCCAATGTCGAGGAACTGTCGACCCGTCTGTTCGACCTAGCTGATAAGAACCCGATAGGTGAGCTTTAAGGATCTGGTAAGGACCTTCCCAGTTGGAATCCAATTTCCCTTCATTTCCCTGTCAACTAATTTCATTTTTTCTTAACACCAAATCTCCGACCTTAAAATACTTGTGCCGTACCCTAGCATTATAATATTAGGAGACTTTCTGCCTGTACCATGCGGCACGAATTGAAGCCATTTCTCGACGTTCGTCGACCCTATTTTTTTCATTTCGGATTCTTGATTCGTTTGTTTCAGCATCGTAATGTAGAACTCGAGGTGAAGGAACCTTGATCTCGACGGGGATCACAGCTTCATAGCCGTAAACTAGTGAGAATGGTGTTTCTCCTGTAGCTGAATTCGGAGCTGTCTTGTATGACCAGAGAATGCTCGGAAAATGTTGGACCCAATCTCGACCTTGCTCTTTGATACGTTTCATGATCCCTGTCTTGATCTGTCTGTTAGCTTGTTCTACTTGAACATTTGCTTGTGGGTGTCCTACAGCTACGAAGTGTTGGGAAATTATGTACTCTTTACACCATTCTCGAACTCGTCGATCTTCGAACTGTGATCCATTATCCGAGATCAACACCTTAGGAGTCCCATACCTGCATAGAATATTTGTCCACAAGAAAATCTTGATCGTTGCCGCCCGGATGTTAGTTAGGGCTTTGGATTCGACCCACCTGGTGAAATAATCGATAGCCACTACTGCAAATCTATTGTTCTCTTGAGCTTGAGGGAGTGGTCCAATAATGTCGACTCCCTATTGGTCGAAAGGCCAAGCTGATGACATTGGAATCATGTCTTGCGCTTGTTGATGATTGATGTTGTCATAAACTTGGCAGGCCCTGCATGTCTGAACCAGAGATATTGCATATTTCTGCATAGTGTCCTAGAAATATTCGGCTAACTTACACTTTCTTACGAGCATTCGAGCCCCCACAGTGATTTCCGCATGCTCCTCGATGGATTTCTTCTAACAAGTACTTGCCTTCGTCTTCCGTTGCGCATCTCAACCAGGGTATAACGAAAGACTTTCGATAAAGAACAGATTCGAAAAGGGTATACCTGACCGCCTGGAGTCGAAGTTTTCTAGCTTGGACTTTGTCTTCCGGGAGAATGTCATCTTTCTGATAAAGTGCGATTGAGTCCATCCATGTTGCACTCTGGGTGACCGGCTGAACTTCAACTTCCTTATAACTTCGATCTACGAGAACCTCGACCAACACTCTCTTTTGCGACTCAAAGCTCTACGTGAGTTTTGAGAGTGCATCAGCTTTCTTATTCTGACTTCTAGGGATCTGTTCGAACTGGATGGTAGCGAACTTGGGTATGAGCTTCTGAACCGCTGCTAAGTACTTCTTCATAGGTTCTTCCTTGGCCTCATATTCTCTCTTAACATGATTCACTACCAACTGCGAGTTGCTATAGACTTGTAGATTCTCGACTCCCAACTTCAATGCGAGCTTCAACCCCGTGATCATCACCTCGTACTCTACCTTGTTGTTTGTGGCTTTGAAGTCGAATCTTAGGGCGTATAGGAATTCTTCACCTTTTGGACTGATCAGTAACAAACCGGCTCCCGCCCTCTCTTTATTCGAGGCCCCGTCGACTTGTAAAGCCTATTTTTCTGCTCCGGCTTGCTTTTCCTGTTCTAACTGGATCGAAATCCCCTCCATTAGGAAACTGGCTAGGGCTTGACCTTTGACTGTGGTTCGAGGCGTGAACTCGATGTCATACTCGGCTAGCTCTACTACCTATTTGGCTAATCGACCTGATGTGTCCGGCTTAGCCAAAATATGTTTTAATGGCTGGTCGGTAACTACCGTGATTGGGTGTGCCTGAAAGTATGCCTTTAATTTCCTTGATGCATGGACCAAGGATAGGGCTAACTTTTATGCCGCTGTATATCGGACCTCAGGCCCATGAAGTGCCTTGCTTACGAAAAACACAGGTTCTTGCCCATCTTTACCCTCTTGAACCAGTAAAACACTTAAAGCTTCTTCACACGCCGCCAAGTAGACCAACAGTTTTTCTCCTTCCCGGGGGGAAGTAAGAGTCGGCAACTCGGTTAGATAAAGTTTTAATTCTTCAAAGGCTTTTTGACATTCTTCATCCTATTGAAACGGACTTGCTTGATGAAGGATCTTGAAGAATGGAAGAGCTCGTTGTGCCGACCGTGACAAGAACCGGTTTAGCGCCGCCATTCGACCCGTCAGCCTCTGAACCTCCTTCACATTTCGAGGCACGGGCATATCCCATAGGGTATCGATCTTATCCGGGTTTGCACGAATTCCGCCTTTAGAGATCATATACCATAGGAACTTTACCGACCTGACCCCAAACGTACACTTTTTTGGATTTAGCTTCATCTGGGTTTTCCTTCACACCGAAAAGACTTCTCTCACATCGATGATATATTGCTCTAGAGATTTGCTTTTTATGAGCAAATCATCTACATAAACCTCCATACACCGACCTATCTGGTTGGAGAAAATCTTGTTAACCGCTCTCTGATAGGTTGCCCCAGCATTTTTCAATCCTTACGGCATCGTCACATAGCAGAATATACCGAACTCTGTGATGAAGGCCGTTTTCTCGGCATCTCGAGGATCCATTAAAATTTGGTGGTATCCTTTATACGCATCTAAAAATCCAAAGATTTCATATTCAACAGTGGAGTCTACTAACCTGTCGATCTTGGGAAGGGGATAAGAGTCTTTTAGGCATGCTTTGTTTAAGTCGGTGAAATCGACACACATACGCCAACTCTGATCCGGCTTATTGACTAGGACAGGGCTAGCGAGCCACTCTGGGTAAAAAACTTCTCTCACGATCTTGGCCGAGAGTAATTTCCCCACTTCCTTCTTGATAGCTTCATTTCGTTCCGGGGCGAAGTTCCTCTTTTTTTGCTTGACCGGTTTGCGAGACCATCAATCTCAAGTTTGTGAACTGCGATGTCGGGAGAGAGACCCGGCATGTCGTCTGCCTTCCACGTGAAAATATCTCGAAACTCATTTAAAAGTTCCACCAACTCTTGTTTTCGATCTTTCAGAATCCAGACTCCGACTTGCACACAATTGTCTTCCTCGCCTGCCCAGAGTCTGATTTCTTCCACTGGGTCTACCGACACCCAGCTCTTTTCTTCCTCTTCCTCAGGAATTAAATCTTCCTGGAGCATGAAGTGGCAGGTCGATTTCGCGAAGTTCTCGCCCCTTCCACATCTCCTCTGGCTTCATGTGAACCAAGCCTGGTGGGAAATATCATGCTATTATGATATGTAGACACGACCGCTCTCAAATCGTATAATGCCGGCCGACCGACCGAGGATAACATTGTAAGCTGAGGGAGCCTTGACCACCACATAATTCAGTTCAAGTGTGTGGCCTTTCTCCCCTTCTCCAACAGTCGTTAGCAATTTGATCGACCCCTTAGGATGGACTGGTTGTCATGTGAACCCCAGTAATAGTGATGCCAACGGAGATAGCACGTCGTCTTTCAGCTTCATGGCTTTGTAGACGGTATAGTACAGTGCTGCAATTATCAATGCATACATGCCCGACTCTGGTTCGACTTATAACGGCCTGTATGACTAACCCCTCATTAAATCCCTAGGAAGTGGGGACCATGTCTTTGGGCCCATAACCCATTTTAGTGGTGAATTTTAATCTCTTCGAACTGTCGGAGGAGCTTTCGACACTTTTCTCTTTATTGTTGTCCGTCTCCCCTGACCCAAAAATGGTTCCTACGTAGTTCGTAGGTCTGTTATCTTCATATCGATCTCGATTGCGTTCGTCGGGAGTATGATCCCTGCGCCTATCCAGAGTGCGATCCCGACGCCTATCTCGATCGTACGATCTTCCACGACGTTTATTGGGTTCAATGATGAGGGCAAATTACGTCCTCGTAATTTAATCAGGCTAAGCTATGAATTTATGGCCAAATCATAGAAACCCTAATGATCCAAACCCTAATTACACGTGTGTTGTGTTGGTGTTTATGGCTGAGTCTAAGAATGGATCTTAGATTGCCTACGTATCCTATTTCATTCCAGGAATCAAGCCTTACGTAGTTCCTGGAAAGTCGTATTTATAAGGTGGCATATGTGACCTAAACCTAATTAGAGGCTTATTCCATAATTGACCCTATTGGGCCTTGTATGCGATTACCTCCTGCCCAAGTAACTAAGACTAATGGGCTTTATTAACAACCTAGGACTTTGTCTCGTCTTCGACCTCCCCGACGTACGGGATCGAGACCAGACTAGAGCCTTTATCTGGGCAATAGCTCCCCCGACATCCGACAATCATGCGGGAGGCTGTTACCAGAGTCGATATAGACACGGATCTTGGACTGGGGCCCAAGCCCGTTTCTTCCTTAAGCATGTGGTCTAATCATTCGATGACACGTGTATGAGTCCAAACCTGTATCATCATTCCCCCGATTGAACCCTCTTCGCCCTTTAGGCTCTGGATCTTGGGGTCGGTCTATCACTTCATCTAGTTTCCCCTCTTGGACGGCCGAATCAATGTCCTTTTTCAAATGGTCACAGTTCTCTGTATTGTGGCCAATATCCTCATGATAGTCACAATACTTATTCTTGTTTCACTTGTTTCGAGCTTTCTGCATTGGAGGCGGTTTCCGGGCAATGCCCTTCGATATCATGATCGCCAAAACTTCCTTTCAAGATCGATTGAGCAGAACGAAGTCCTTATCCGTCAATGCTCATTTCTTTCCTAGTCGATCAGAGATAGGAGATTGCATTCGACTCCATACAGAAGACCTCCCTTCTTGAGATGGCTCTCTGGACGGGTTCTTGTTCGGACCTTGCGTGTCCTTTTTCAAACCCATCTAGCCTGCCTGCTCGTGGCGACGAACCGACTCTGTTCATTGACAATACAGATGGACGGTGTTGACGCATTCGTCCATCGTCCTAGGGATATACCTACTCAGCTTAGAATATAGCTTCAAATCCCGCAGACCTTCGACAAAAGATATGATTTTGAGTCGATCGTCGGCATCAATGACTAGCATTGCCTCCTGATTAAACCTCTTGAGATATTCTAAAACCGTCTCATATGTTCTCTGCCTTACATCCATCAAAGCGGTGGAACTAAGATGGAACTTCTTGTTCGCGATGAAAGCATCCCGAAGCTTTCGTGACAAGGTCAGAAAGTCTGAGATCGATCTTGCTGGGAGTTTGTTAAACCAAATTCACGCTTTTCCCTCTAGTAATTGGTCGAAGGCTTTGCATCGTATCGCATCCGGGGAGTTTTGGAATCGCATCTTGGATTGATATCGATGCAAGAAGTCCTCCGGATCTCCTGTTCCATCGTATGGAGCAAAACCGGCTCTTTGAACTTAGGCGGTTTCGGGTATTCTTCGACCTCTATGGTGAAGGGTGACTCTAATTCTAGCGAGACAGCTCTTCTCCTCCTCCCGAGTACAACATCACGTTCATCTCGATCACTTTCTTGGATTTTCCGTTGATGCTTCTTAGTGATCTCCTGTCCCCTTCGATCCATAGTGCTATCCACTGTACTAAGATCTACCCTCGGCGGTGTCTTTCTCCTGCATCCTTCCTGTTCTCGGTTGTTGACATTGGCGTTATCATTGGCACCAGGGACTAAAAACGCAGCGGCCACGATCCTTTTTAGCGAAGTTTGATCTGCCGCCTTCAATTGATCCACCACTGCTTGTTCTTCAGGAGTCAGCCCGGGTATCGCGACCGTGTTTTCCTGATTTACCAAATTATGCATATCTTGAAACTCCTCAAGAGGATCTTTGTCCTTCTGAGCCAACGTATCTTTTATGCCTTTCCCACGATCCTCTGGAGGATTAGTCTTGCTCGTGTTTTTGCTCTACGCCCTAGTATTTGGTGGATTGGCTGGCTTCGGTGGAGGATTTGGACCCATGATCTTGATGATTTAGCAATAACAGGCCCTCCTTCTAGCGCCAATGATGAGGGCAAATTACGTCCCCGTAATTTAATCGGGCTAAGCTATGAATTTATGGCCAAATCACAGATACCCTAATTACACGTGTGTTGTGTTGGCGTTTATGGCTGAGTCTAAGAATGGATCTTAGATTGCCTACATATCCTGTTTCATTTCAGGAATCAAGCCTTACGTAGTTCCTGGAAGGTCGTATTTATAAGGTGACATATGTGACCTAAACCTAATTAAAGTTGGTTTAGGCTTATTCCATAATTGACCCTATTGGGCCTTGTATGCGATTACCTCCCCGCCCAAGTAACTAAGACTAATGGGCTTTATTAACGACATAGGACTCTGTCTCGTCTTCGACCTCCCCAACTTGCGGGATCGAGACCAGACTAGAGCCTTTATCTGGGCAATGGCTCCCCCGACATTCGACAATCATGCAGGAGGCTGAAGTCGATATAGACACGGATCTCAGACTGGGGCCTAAGACTTCCCGTTTCTTCCTTAAGCATGTGGTCCAATCATTCGATGATACGTGTATGAGTCCAACCATGTATCATTGATCGGCCTTTTCTAAGTGTCCAATCTCACAGGCAGTGTACCGGGTCAACTGTAGCCTAGAATTGGTGAGTCAAGGTCGTATCCCTCAGGGAATCTGGTCGAGTACCAAAGTCGGTCTCGTCCCTAGTTCAGGTCAACACAAATATTGAACGTGGTGATTTGTCAGATCACCGGTTCTACAAACTAATATGCACAACAAAGAGAGATTTAAAACTATATAAAAGAGATAGCCGAGCTATGATCCAATCTAATACTCACAAACCCTAGCTAAGTCCCGAGGTATTCTTGATTCACCTAAACGTTATCGATGTCACAAAGGGTGTCGTTTCCTGGCTCTGAGAATAGACATTATTTCAATAATCTACCCTCATATGTCAGGTTCAACAGTCCGCTGACCGGATTTAACTGACCTCACACGGTCTACGATTCATGAAACGCTCGACAAGTCGATACAAAACCTCACAACGAAACCGAGTCTGAACAACTCAGTCGGTTTTACACAGTGATCCTAGAACCCCGGCTCCCGTATCCTCTCGCAAAATACATATGTAAAGCCGATACGTGTGATACGTTTATTAAGTAGCTAATTCAACAAACGTGATAAGAATAAGTTCTAGAACTATTGGTAACATCGAGAATCAACAATCAAACATCAAGAACGCCATAAGAACAAGCTTGGGTTCGATTTCAACGATGATCACATAACTCGACTATCGGGCTATTAGCTACTCATTAAATCAACAAAAACAACAAGAAATCAACAATAAAAATAACACAAACAAGATTAAAAGCAAGAGCAAGAAAGGAAAACGAATTACCAAATATATTATGTCGTAGAAAATCGATCCACCGAACGAAATCCCGTCAATAACGCGTCAAGCTATCTTCGAGAATCAACGGATTACAACAATCTACAACTAATCTAAACTAAACTATGTACAAAATTGATCTAAGCTGCGAAAAACGATGAAAAACTGAAGAAAAACGAGTTGGGAAGAAGGTGGATGTGATCTAGATCCAAAATGGGGGTATTTATAGTGTTTTATGAGTTCTGGGAGCTAGGCGTGCGCCTAGGAAAGTGTAGGCGCACGCCTAGGATGCTGAAAACACGGACTGAAACTTTGGCAGATTTTTCCCCCGTAGGCGTGCGCCTAGCATTTCTCAGATGCGCGCCTGGCTGATACACCTCTAGTAAATCAGCAATAAATTTATGTGTAGACCTCCAAATCGAGTGATTCAAAATCCGTTGGAAAGATAATGAAATTGTCTACAACTTTTATGAAGATGTCCAGCCCAGAAAATTCCGCTAAGGTGGATAAAAATGCAGATCAATGGAAGGTATGGTTGTAGTACCACCGCGTTTTGATCCGTTTGAACGTTTAAGCTTCGGGCACACGTTCCAATCCTCTTAACTCGCCTTCCGGACATCTCAAACACCTAAGTCCTGTACAAAATCACAACAAATACCACACATAATCCCTACAGGACACTAGGGTGACCGAGAATGTATAGTAAATTACACCGAAAAAGACCGAGAATCCCGGACTTTACGTCCTAGGTCCCGAAATGATAACCAAGGTGTAAATACATCAAAATACAACTAAATGTCTCAGAAACATATAAAACGAGGTATAAACGGGGTATAATTACATAGTAAATGATACCAAATTTGACTCTCATCAACTACCCTCTACTTAGCGTTTGCTCGCCCTCGAGCAAAAATGAGCGATTCAAAAATAAATATGGAGTCAACATTGCAATCATACATCTAGTTTATAAGAATTGAAATGGTAAAACACAAGTAAATGACACATAAATGCATAAGATTTAAGTTCTACCTTGTATCGAGAAAAGAATGTGTGTGTGTGTGTGTTTAGCTTCTTTAACACTTATCACCAATGACCGGTTTAGATTATAGACGTACAATGTAGCGAGGTTACATCATAGGCTTATACTTCATAAACATCTCCACTAATCGAGGTCAATCGTCGTCTAGTACGGTCGAGCAGGACTTGAAGGGTTATATCGTTAGGCTAGGGTCAGGGCTAACGAAAGGATATTTACGATAAAATAGAAAAGAGAGGGTGCAAAAGAGCTTTAACCGAGATATATACACAAAACTCGGTTATCACTTCGCCTTCAATCTTTCCAAATATTTACATCTCCGGAGTCCAAACCCTAACCTCAACTTCACAATATACAATACTACACAACACTTTAGTCCACTTTTTGGACTTATAACAAACTATAAATATGCACATTTACTACTTCTGTTACTTTTCTTTTCTTTTATTTTTGTTTCTTTTTCTTTTATTTTTTTTCTTCTTCTTATATACATCAACATTCCGAACAAAACCGAAACCGACACATTGTCACACTCCTCATTCCGAAATAACTCATAAATTACGACTCCATACCATTACTTACGTCTCAACAATACCTCGCAACATCGTAAAAATGTGCGGAACGAACAAGCTCAATTGCAAGGTAGTCAAGGATATGTATACCGAAATAATGTTAGGGACATCGATTTTCACGGTTTAGTAACACGAAAGGCTAGTTCGGGTGGCGGTCTAACCACCCTACAAAAGGCTTAGAGGGGTAACAATGGATTAATCGTTTAGGTTGGCCTTTGGCTCTGATCGGGTCAAAATAAATGCCAAAACCGTCATCCCGTACCTAACCACGACGAGCTTTCTATTTCGCCTCGAAGTTACTAATATAAGTTCTAGGTAACCGGGTCATTAATAACTACCATAATCGTTCACTAGTCAAGGTGATTCGTGAAGTCGAAGCTAACGTGATAGGACTATTCCATTCTCAATACAAGATCACAACACAAACCAAATGCATTCGTACAATAACTAGATGTTTACCAAAACAATACCGAAGGCTCGATGTATCAAAATCAAGGTCAAAGCCATCAAAATTCTAAAAACGACCCATTTAGACTAAAGGGAAAACAATCACTAAGTATAACTCGTTCCACATGAAAACAATAATCGAAGCTAAACCGACTACCCCCTACTTTAAAATGAAACACGAATGATAAGGGTAGAAAAGTTAGCTTACAACCGGAAAAAGGCACGAGTATGATCATGTGGCATCCGCAAATGTCCTCCCAGGGTACCTGTACTTATAAAATATACACAACCAACACCAAAGGTGTACAAGTATGGAGTATAACACAATAAAACTACCCGGATTACCACAACTCATCAAAACAAAAAAACACCACACTAACCCCCCAAAACACACTTCTTCGAGTTATATAACAACAAAAGGTACTCGAAGTATCAAAATAGAAACTAAAGAAACACAGTGAAACACGAGGGGAAAGAAAAGCATTAAAAACACATTCTGAGTTTAGAGTCCTCAGCTCGACTTTCTACCCCGAACTATGTCAAGGATAGCTATACCAAAGGAGAGCAAACCGTTGCTTCTCTATAGCAAAATCATAGGAATTGAGCACCCCTTGAAAATAAAACAATAGAACTATGGGGCTCAATCCCCACCACCACGATTTGTTCGATGAGTTCGTTGCACAGAACAACAAACTCACTTTCCCCGAACTAAAGCATACTCCAACTAATAACGACTCTAGCACCAAGTATGAACAAATAGGCTCAACATCAACAACAAACTCAATAGGGTGCACCCCCGAAGATATAACAATATGGCTAAATGAAGACAGAACAGGTGACTCAATAGATACAAGAGTCATACCATCCTCGTAGTGTTCCTCCGGGGTGATTTCAATCATACTTTCTTGCTCTTTCCTCTCAGCCTCCTCAAACAGTTGTTGCACTTTAAGCTCCAAGTTTCGTATGGCTGTTTGCATTGCAGTCTGGCCATCTCGAAGCTCATTATGGTGCTCTTGGACCACTTTACTCAACTCTTCAACAGTTTGCTCAATTGCCATCCGTTGCTCCGTTGAGGTCTCTAATTCTGGAGGTGGAGAATTATCGAGTTGTTGATCAAAGTAACTCGGGGCATTATCGCACTCATTTCCATAAGATGTGGCGCATGGGTTGAACTGGTAAAATGGTTGTGTTTGGTAACCCATAGCACCGTAGTTGTAATATCCGAATGGGTAAGGATATGAGCCGTAATTGTAGTATGGATTCATTATCTGCAAATCAAGGAAACAACACGAACACAATCACGGTAACTTGTCACTACCACTACCGAAGTAAATGGTGTGACACTTCAACAACAAAATAAAACAAACTATACATAAAAAAACAAATAAGAAAAACGACCTAATCCTAAGAACTCAACTATCTTACAAGATATCAACCCGATTCCCCGGCAACGGCGCCAGAAAGCTTGATCGGCCTTTTCTAAGTGTCCAATCTCACCGGCAGTGTACCGGGTCAACTATAGCCTAGAATTGGTGAGTCAAGGTCGTATCCCACAGGGAATCTGGTCAAGTACCAAAGTCGGTCTCGTCCCTAGTTCAGGTCAACACAAATATTGAACGTGGTGATTTGTCAGATCACCGGTTCTACAAACTAATATGCACAACAAAGAGAGATTTAAAACTATATAAAAGAGATAGCCGAGCTATGATCCAATCTAATACTCACAAACCCTAGCTAAGTCCCGAGGTATTCTTGATTCACCTAAACGTTCTCGATGTCACAAAGGGTGTCGTTTCCGGCTCGAGAATAGACATTATTTCAATAATCTACCCTCCTATGTCGGGTTCAACAATCCGCTGACCGGATTTAACTGACCTCACACGGTCTACGATTCATGAAACGCTCGACAAGTCGATACAAAACCTCACAACGAAACCGAGTCTGAACAACTCAGTCGGTTTTACACAGTGATCCTAGAACCCCGGCTCCCGTATCCTCTCGCAAAATACACATGTAAAGCCGATACGTGTGATACGTTTATTAAGTAGCTAATTCAACAAACGTGATAAGAATAAGTTCTAGAACTATTGGTAACATCGAGAATCAACAATCAAACATCAAGAACGCCATAAGAACAAGCTTGGGTTCGATTTCAACGATTATCACATAACTCGACTATCGGGCTATTAGCTACTCATTAAATCAACAAAAACAACAAGAAATCAACAATAAAAATAACACAAACAAGATTAAAAGCAAGAGCAAGAAAGGAAAACGAATTACCAAATATATTATGTCGTAGAAAATCGATCCACTGAACGAAATCCCGTCAATAACGCGTCAAGCTATCTTCGAGAATCAACGGATTACAACAATCTACAACTAATCTAAGCTAAACTATGTACAAAATTGATCTAAGCTACGAACAACGATGAAAAACTGAAGAAAAACGAGTTGGGAAGAAGGTGGATGTGATCTAGATCCAAAATGGGGGTATTTATAGTGTTTTATGAGTTCCGGGAGCTAGGCGTGCGCCTAGGAAAGTGTAGGCGCACGCCTAGGATGCTGAAAACACGGACTGAAACTTTGGCAGATTTTTCCCCCGTAGGCGTGCGCCTAGCATTTCTCAGGCGCGCGCCTGGCTGATACACCTCTAGTAAATCAGTCATAACTTTGTGTGTAGACCTCCAAATCGAGTGATTCAAAATCCGTTGGAAAGCTAATGAAATTGTATACAACTTTCATGAAGATGTCCAGCCCAGAAAATGCCTCTAAGGTGGATAAAAATGCAGATCAATGGAAGGTATGGTTGTAGTACCACCGCGTTTTGATCCGTTTGAACGTTTAAGCTTCGGGCACACGTTCCAATCCTCGTAACTCGCCTTCCGGACATCTAAAACACCTAAGTCCTGTATAAAATCACAACAAATACCACACATAATCCCTACAGGACACTAGGGTGACCGAGAATGTATAGTAAATTACGCCGAAAAAGGCCGAGAATCCCGGACTTTACGTCCTAGGTCCCGAAATGATAACCAAGGTGTAAATACATCAAAATACAACTAAATGTCTCAGAAACATATAAAACGAGGTATAAACGGGGTATAATTACATAGTAAATGATACCAAATTTGACTCTCATCAATCATCACTACCATATGATAGAAAACGATATATTCAGATTACCTGAATAAGCGGAAGCGGAAGAAATCATCTGGATCGTTTCTACATCCATTGTTATTCGACTCCGTTTTTCCACAACGATCCAAGCCCTGAAATAGATAAGAGCTCTATATGCACGTGACGGTATATGGTGCTATTAGGTCTTATGGTCTATGCCTATTTTCTGTATGATCACCAACCGATGGTACCCAGGCAGTCTATATATAGGCAAGACTAGGGACCTAAAGCATTATGGAATATTATGGATGAAAACCCTAACCATCATAGGATTTCCCATAATACCCTTAATTAGATAATAAACCAATAATATATTTACCAACATAATTATTAAATAACTTAAGGGCCACATATATTTATCTTTTACTAAATGATAATTCTTACACCTGGTTCATTCTATGAGAGGCTTTTCCCATCACAAAGTGTGCACTTTGTTCACCCATCTTACTCACTACAATTGTTGGCGCAGGTTTGTACGTACGGTGAAAGAGAGGTTATATATAAATATAAATATGGGCCTTGGCACCTGGGTTGTACACGGATACGGATTCTTCGAAAACCGAACCGAACCAAACCGATGTTAATTGGTTCAATTCGATTCGATTAATAACTACTTTCGGTTCATTTTGGTTAGTATTTGGCGCAGGTTTGTACGGTGAAAGAGAGGTTATATATAAATATAATTAGGATCGGGTTGGGTCCCATCCTATAACCCTTCAACCCAATTCCCAATCCGATAAGATTTGGGAAACCATTTTGCTCCCCGATCCCAAACCCGATAGGTGTCGGGACCCGACAATCGGGACTCCCGAATATTTAGGATCGGGTCGGGTAGGGAATAGATATCCCCGCAAAATGTTATCTTTTCTTTTTCATCCTTTTTTTTTTTGTAATTTCTCATCGTCAAAATCTAATTCGGCATCACCATCAAACAAAAATATCCATAATTTAACAATTTCATAAAGATAAATACACAAGTTCACAATACAATACAATCAGTCCAATGGTGACCGTAAGACTTTATTATCATATATATAGTAATCGATACACCAACATATTATTCATGATTCAAAAATTTAGACTAAAACCAAAGTTGCGTTTTTATTATAAATGCGCAACCTCCAACTTAAAAAAAATATATATGCATAGTATCATTTGATTGATTTACTGGCGCAAATTAAGGTAATTTATAGACAAGAATCAAGCAAATGTTTACATTTTTTTGCAGTTTGTGCGTATCAATACATATATAAACAATAAATAATTATTTTTGGAAAAAATAAGAAATAAATATATAAAAAACAATTAATTTGGTCGGGTCGGGATCGAGACCCGTCGGGATTCAAACATTATACCTGGATATTTTTCCGTCCTTGTCCGGAAAGGGAGATTACCCGACAAAATCGGGTCGGGAAAAATACGGGTCGAGGAAAATCGGGTGGAAGAGGGATGAGAACCGGGTCGGGTCGGGTTTTAAGAGACTTTTGTCCAGCCCTAAACATAAATTGTTTTTCCGCTGAGGTACCATTAGTAGTGGCAAGATCCATATATTGTTTTTTTTTTTTTTTTTCACACCTTGTATCGATTTTTTTTAAATTCATGTCGACTCTCCAAATGACTTGTAAAAGGTCGATTCCACTTAATAAGTATCAACTTCAGTAATTCGATATTTTAAAATCGATCTTTCAAAAGCTGATAACCTTCAAGTAGGGTGAAAATAAATTACAGATGTGACGTGTCATAATATAAACGATATTTTTGTAAATAAAAAGGAAAAAGTAGATCTGATAAACCTACAAAGGTTTGGTTTGGTGTCACTTAATAGTCGGTGCCCAAATAAAAAATTTGTAGTGCTATTAAAGACTCTCTAAATTATCTTGAAATTCTAACCTTTTGAGGTATATATTTCACGCCTAGGCCCCTAATGAAGTAGAGGGTAACAAGGGTAACATCTACATATCATCTACAACAGGGCAGGTCCTGGAATTTTTTTGGCCTAAGGCCAAGTCGTCGAATTAGGGATTTTAGTTCGAAATTTAATACTTATCGATTTGAATTTGGTTAAGTAAATTTTTTTTGGGCCTTTATCGGTTTGATTTTTTTTGGGCCTCCGGATACCGTTGGGCCTAAGACCACCGTCTCATTGGCTTTAGTGTTGGGCCGGCCCTGATCTACAAGCCCTTCAAACGCTGTAAATGCATGCCTAAAGCAATTCCCGAAAGATTTTACGGCATTTTTAGGATGTAGTGCCGCGGAATTAGTAGATGGTGGGCGCATAGTTCTTACGATCATAGGGAGGAGACACGAAGATCCCGGTGCTTGGGAGAGCCAAGGCCTCTTAGGGCCTCTATCTAAAACCATCAACGATATGGTTAACAAGGTATATATTGATATTTTTATAAAGTTATTCGCCGTTTTCTCTTAATCTGTAAGGACTCGTGACGTTTTTATACATTACGGGGCTTAATTGAGGAAGAGAAATTAGATTCACTCAATTTTCCTACCTACTACCCTTCACTACTCGAGCTAAAAGAGCTAGTTATAACATCCTGACTTTTCAGAAAGGGTAAAATAGTAACTGGGCATACCCACTACGACCTAATATTATTTATCCTATTTATTTAATAAAGAAGAATTTAATTAAAAGGATTTAGTTATTTAATTAATGAGTTTAATTAAATGGCTATAAAAAGAAATAATCCCAAAAGTCTTCTATTAAATTAGTCACGCAATTTCTGGAAAAAAAAAAAAGGTAGACGGCGATCTGAAGGAGAAGCAACGCAGAAGATGCCAGAAAAAATGAGAACGTAAACTTCAACCGTGTGATCAATCCGTTCATCTGTTCAAAACGCTGCAGGAGAGAAAAGTGATCAGTGCGAGGAGACGCAACTTTGGAAAATAACATCTCTCAATTTCGTAAGTTTTCAGTTTAGCCCTAGTTTTCGGTATTCGTAGAGTTCGATTCTTGAAAAATTCGTATCTTTCAATCCGTAACTCTGTATTCAGCCATGAGTAGTCGAAAAGATCGTCTTGGAGCGTAGATCATTCTAAAAATAGTTATGCGACGGTTAATCCGGGTAATCTGTAGTTTTACGGACTTTTTCAGTTTCGGTTTTCTGCAAAGAAATATGATTTTAGGGTTTCTCGTTGATCAAATAGGTTTTGGGGTTGAGGATCAACAGTTGTTGCAGTTGCTTGACGTTTTGCTTTCGGTTTTCCTGGAAATTAAGGTAAGAGGCTCTTCCTAATGAGTAATTATAGTTTTATAACGATAGGTTGAGTTTTGGTGAGTCTTGGTGTTATTTGGTGATAGAATTCATGCTAAGTTGTAATTAATAAGATGTGATATGTTTTGGTATATTTGTGTTGAGTTTTAAATTTCTATTTTTTTTTTATTCAATAACATTAATTAAATATGAACAAGCTTCGATTGAACTTCTGATTCGTTCAGTTAAAACACCGAATGTACTCTTAAAGGGAGTTGAAGTTCGGATCCATCGGAAGGGCATGAAAGGGCTTGTGCTTTGATGAACTAGAGTTCATCAATGTCTGTGTATTTGCTAGGACTTGTCCGTGTCTAGTGGTCTAGGAAAGAGAGTAGTGTATGTGAGGGAGCTTACCTGAAAACACTTAGGTGACTAGTTAATTCACAATAATAATTACATAAGTGTAGTAAAAGCTAAATCGTCACTTATTCTCGTTCAGACACTGATTTAAATCGACGATGTGATACGTTCATAAAAGGTGGACAACGCTACTGGCTCAAAAGGCTGAAGGGTAGTGGAGGAAATCTATCGAACGTATATTGCATACCGGGGAGATCCCAGGTTACCGGTGCTAATCACCATAGTTGGCAAGTATATCTCGTGGTGGAATTTTCACCATGCATTGTGTCTTTGAGTAATGATGTAACCAAGATAAGCTAAACTAGAAACGTTTAGTCATGACATGTCGATGGGCATGGATTGAACCCTAGTTGAGTCGGTCTCATAAAGATAATTTAATAATCATAATAATAACCTTTCGTTGTATAACTTAGTTATTCATTAGTTTCTCACTTTTACTAAGTACTTTGTACTTACCTCCTTTGCATTTTCTTTTGTATACATTGTGGGGTGAGAAGACGAACATGTTGATCAAGTGTAGATGACGACCTTTGAAGACTTTGAAGTCTTAACAAAGATCTTAGTTTATTTCTTTGTAAAGGTTGTACTAGACTAGTTGTATTTCTTTTCTTAGACTTGTTGTACTTCTACTTTTAAGACATCGTATTGTATAAGTCTTTGAGTTTTTCGTCTTTAGCATGGTTACTTTCTATTCATAGTAGCCATTATATTTTTACCCGAGTCTTTTTAGCTTCCGTTTTCTTTTATTTGATACGACGACGTAGAGGCTTGCGTATAATGTTAGATTTATTTAATGTTATACGCGCCGAACGTTTCTCTTCCGGATAAGGGCTCGGTATCCGGGAGCGGGGCGTTACACTAGTTGAGACGGAAGGATATTTCACAATCACCCGCATGGGGTTTGCTAATGTTTCACAATATTACCCTTTAATTTCCTTGAGGAAGAAAATGTTGATTATGAATTAAAATGGATGGTATGCTGCTGCGGATAACCAATCCGTAGACCAAATTCAATCACCTAACCACCGGTTCAAGGACGGTTCAAAGATGTCGGTTTGACAGTTTGCCAATTCAAAATGAGCATCTTCTCATTTGTTGTTTGCGTTAAACACTATACACAATAACTAACAAAAAAAAAAAACGATACTGGCAACACTATCGTGTCACGGCGATCATTTGCACTGTTCATTATGATAGATTTACATAATAATCAATTTAGACCAAACTTGATCAATATTAATTATTGATAACTGTAACATCACTCGTTATGATACAACGGTTGTTTCCGTATTATTACTCAATAAAAAATATAACGGTTTTCACTGCTTTTGTTTTCTCTTCTTTAAAAACTATGTGTAAGAAATATTTTGGAAGAATCTTTCTAGTGTATTTCATTACTATACCCAGATTATATACAAATATTACAACAACCAATCTTGCCTAAATCATGCCTACAATAAATACAATTAATACAGTATCGTTGACTAAATCAAATATTGATCTACAATAATCACATGCTTTTTTTTGTTTTGAGAAATACAATAATCACATGCTATAAATAGAACATTTGTAATATTTGCTAATACACCCCCGTAGTCGAAGCGGGAGGACGTCGGACGTTGAGACTATCCCGAAAGTCATCGAAGAGTTGTGTTGGAAGCCCCTTCGTAAAAATATCGGCAATATGGTAACGCGAGGGGATATGTCGGACACGGACTTGACCACGGGTGACTTTTTCGCGAACAAAATGTGTGTCCATTTCGATGTGTTTAGTTCGCTGATGTTGGACCGGATTATCTGACAAGTATACCGCACTGACGTTGTCGCGGTAAGCTAAAGTAGCCTTCATAACTGGACAATGCAGCTCCAAGAGTAGGTTACGAATCCAACAAGACTCGGAGACGACATTTGCGACTCCGCGATATTCAGCCTCGGCACTAGATCGGGATAGGGTGGCTTGTCTTTTGGCGGACCATGAAATCAAATTGTCACCAAGGTAAACACAATAGCCCGATGTAGAACGGCGAGTGCCGGGACAACCACCCCAGTCGGCGTCCGTGTAGGCAATTAATTTGTTCGTCGAAGACGGATAGATGTGGAGGCCGAATTCAAGAGTACCCTTAATGTATCGAATGATACGTTTCAAAGCGGACATGTGCTGTGTTTTCGGATCATGCATAAAAAGACATATTTGCTGAACTGCATAAGAAATATCTGGCAGGGTAAATGTTAAGTATTGTAGTGCGCCGGCAAGACTGCGATATTCCGTCGGATCATGATAAGGATTACCGGACGAGATACTTAATTTCTCCTTGGAATCAACAGGGGTGAGGGTCGGTTTGCAAGAGGCCATGTTGGCACGCTCAATGATTTCTTTGGCATATTTCTTTTGGGATAAAAAGAGTCCGCTGGAAGTGCGTGTAACCGAAATACCCAGAAAATAGCTTAGAGGGCCCAGATCTTTCATGGAAAACTCGGAGGCCAGTTTGGAGAGAATAGACTATCGGAGAGCATCGGTGGATGTAACAAGTATGATATCATCAACATAGAGCAGTAGATAGGCCATGTCAGTGCCACGACGGTAGATAAATAAGGAATGATCCGAGATGCTATGAGAGAAGCCCAAGCGGGCCACATAATCCGCAAAATGCTGGTACCAGGCATGGGGAGCTTGTTTTAAGCCGTAAAGAGATTTCTTGAGCAAACAGATGTAGTCCGGATGATCGGGATCCTGAAAACCAAGAGGTTGGTGCATATAAACGGTTTCGTCAAGATTCCCATGAAGAAAGGCATTTTTTACGTCCAATTGATGTAGGCTCCAAGATTTTGATAATGCAATACTAAGAACTGTGTGAATAGTTTCCGGTTTGACTACCGGCCGGGCTAATAGTTTCACCACAATCAATGCCAGGTTGTTGACCTGTGTCATTGCCAACGAGCCTAGCTTTATGCCTTTCAAAAGAACCATCTGATTTCTTTTTGTGCCTGAAAATCCACAAACTACGAATAACATTGGCATTAGTTGGACGGGGAACTAATTCCCATGTCTTATTTTCTATTAGAGCATCGTATTCATCTTTCATGGCCATTTTCCAATTATGGTCGTGGAGGGCGTGACGGGGGTTGGTGGGTAGAGGGGAGATAGAGGGTGTTGTCATGGTGTGAAGGTTGAGGATTTTTTTAGGCCTAAGAATTCCATGTTGGGCTCGAGTAGTCATTTGGGGAGAAGTGGGGAGAGAGACGGTTAAGGGGGCAGTGAGAGGAGATGGAGACGAGCTAGTTTGGGTGGAGGGTGGGGTCTGTTGATTGAGAGAAGAGTGTTGGAGTAGGGAAGGGGTCTGTTGGGACTGGAGGACCGGCTGGGAGAATTGGATTGGGGGGAAGCGGGTGGGCTGGAAGGGATTGATGGGCTAGGTGCGGATGTGGACTGATGGGCCGATTGAAGAAGACATGGGTCAAGAAAGGTGTATTGAGAAGCTGGGGGTGGGGAATTAGCGAAGGGAAAAGTATTTTCATCAAAGACGACGTGACGAGAAATAATAATTTTTCGACTCGAGAGATCGTAACATTTGTAACCCCTATGATTTGACGGGTAACCCAAGAAAACACACGGAGTGGAGCGAGCCTTTAATTTGTTGATGGTGGTGGAGGGAGATAGGGGAAAGCATAAACATCCGAAAGTGCGAAGGTGGGAATAAGTGGGGTCTTTGTGATAGAGGAGTTTCGTGGGAGTCTGAAAATTGAGAATTTTGGTTGGAAGGATGTTATGGAGGTAAGTAGCCATTTGTAAGGCATGATGCCAAAAAGTGTTGGACTAGTGTCCTAAACCCAATCGGGTTGGACCGGATCCGACCGGGTTGGATCATTTCTACTATTTCTTTATGTTTGTACATATATTAAATGGCTAGTCTGTTGTCATATATTTGTTCTTTTAAAGAACCAATTGTGAATTGTTATATGATAACGTCCTTAGTATTAAACTGTGATAGAGAAACCATGATAGGCGATTATGGTTGATGAGATCTCTAATCACTTTAATAAGTTTGATACTTAAATGTCTCTAGCCTGATGTACTATTAAACAGGACATTGATAGTATAAACAGACTAGCACGTATTAGATATCTTCTATCTTTAAGGGCAGGGATAGATCTCGTCTATCAAGGTGTAGAGACACTTGGACTGTACGTGGACGTGCATTAGAGAATGCGTACGTTAGACTGACCCACTTACATTAAGTGTCGAACTATGTGGCAGTTGTGTAATTATCCTTTGGACCGGAGTCTTCATGGCATCACGGTGTGGATTGTCATGCTTTTACACTATTGAGGTTTCCCCTAACCACGGGGCGATCATGCGGTAGTGATTGGGTGTGATACTGAAGCATGCGGAGTATACATGATTGGTCGTCCGGGAATCGCGTGTCCTATGATTGGGATCGAATATCCGAAATGGCCTTCTTATAAGGAATGTCTTACTCTCATGAATCTTTGCAAAGTAGGAGTAAACGAGTTACTTCGAGAGAGCATGATATCCAGATTATAAGATACGATCGTCAATGTATCGACACTCGAGATACGATCGTATGGACATTATTACAGTGATAGGATTGTAAGTTACACGGTAACTGTTTCACATGAAAGGTAGTAGTCATTGCATTTTACTCTTCCGATGGTTGGGGGTCACGGTGTGTTGCTAGACGCTATCCCGTGATCGTTAGGTATGAAGGGCATTTTGGTAATTTGCACTTTGTGTCTACGGCCAACATATTCGGAAGCCTATCGGGTCACACACATAAGAACATCTAGCCGGATTAAAATATGGTTATCGATGATAACCAAATAAGGAAAGTTTATCTCACGACTATAAAGGTTATAGTGGTAAATTAATATGGTGGTATTTATTTATTATAAATAAATATAATACAAGATATTAATTATGATGATTAATTAATTATGTATATTGATACATATGAATTTCGAAATTATGTATATATGTGATATACATGTATTTTACAAATTAATTAATCATAGTATTATATTAATTAAAGAATGTTCCGGATGCCAAATCCTTGGGATATGGGGCGCCACTTTCAATGTGTATAAGATACACTTGGATTGTGCAATTTAATTAATAAGATTATCATATATTAATATTAGATATTAATGACTATATATTTGCACACATGTGTAAATTGATTTATGGTAATAAGATATATATAATCAATATAAGATATTGACAATATCTTGAAAATATATAATATATGATATTAAATTAAATGAGATAAATCAATCAATTATATTTTCCTTATTTTATTGGGAAAATGTTTTCTTCTCCTCCACACCTAGTAGGGCGCCCCAACCACTATAAATAGGAGGTGGGTGTCAAGCTCTTTTGTACAACACAATTCAAAGAACTAATAGTTCTTGTGTAAAATAGAGAGCATCATATAGAGAGTTGAAGAGAAAGGAAAAGGCCGGTCCCAGCAACCGGAGTTTTCCAATAGCAATCCATGATGGGATTCCGGCGGGCTGTTCGTGTGGACTAGCGGTAGAGGCCGAACACTTGGGCGGCTCTATGCAGAACTACTCTCCTTAGACGGTCAAAGCGTCGATCTTTTAGATTAACCAAGGTAACCACCGTCTTAAGCTTATTTGTTTATTGCTTAAACGAAGTCGATCTTGGGTAAAAGGAAATCAAATTTTTGAATTCCGCTGTGTTCCCGCGTAGATTTCCTAACAGTGGTAGCAGAGCGAGCTTCGAGCTTAAGCAATAAGCATGTTATTTTGCGTAGTTAATTTTATCATTTAAATCATGTAATTAAAAGATGAAAGATTTTTGATTTGCAAAATTGATACACGAAAAGAAAAAAAAAGGGGCGGCCTTGGTGGTGCTCGGCCGATCGGCGGCGGCACCACCACCGTGTGATCGCCGGCGGCGGCGGCCTCCGGGCTGCCGACGGCTGCTGGTGTCATGCGGTGGTCCCTGGTTTTTGTTTTATGTATTTGTGATTCAATATTGTTCTTAGTTGTGATTAATATCTCTTTGTTTAGTTGTGTCATGTGGCTAACCAATGGTTCAAATAGTTTGGGCCATTGGGATGCCACATGGCATTAAAATAATATTGGCTTTTCCAAACTCTGTTTGGAATAGTCCTAGGCCCTGTCCAAATATCTGATTTGGGAAAAGGCCTAGACCTAGGCCACTTCCAAAATTTTGATTTTGGAAAGTGGCCGGGCATATTAAATAAAATATTGGCCTTTCTAAATTTTGATTTGCAATAGGTCTAGGCCCATTTTCAAATATTTGATTTGTAAAAGGCCTAGGCCTAGGCAATTTCCAAAATTTTGATTTTGAAAAGTGGCTAGACCTAAACCAAAATTATTTGGTCTTTCTAAATATTTGATTTGAAATAGGCCTAGGCCCTTTTCAAATATTTGATTTGTAAAAAGCTTAGGCCTAGGCCACTTCCAAAATTTTGATTTTGGAAAGTGGCCAGGCCTAAACCAAATTATTTAATAGATTAAATGTTAATTGATTTTGGATCAAATTATTTAATAGATTAAATGTTAATTGATTAATTAAGACGCAAGTAGTTAAATTTTAATTTTATCTTTTTCATAAGATTTTATTGTATGGATTGGATATAGTAGATATAATATGATTATATTGACCCCGATTGATCATGGACTCGACCGATAGGATAGATGTGAATGATTTAATTTTTCAGTAGGTTTAAAATTGTCCTATGCCGTTATGAAGAACGTGACCTAGTTTATTTTCTGCATTTATCCCTTTTCCGTTGGCTCCCCCCGTGTGCGGCGGGTGTATTAATTTTATTAGATAGAATTAAATGTAACAAGAATGGAGCGGAAGATGGAGACCAAAGAAAGACGAAAATAAAGATCCCATTGGAGAATGGAGCATTAAAGATCCTATTAGCGGTTGCAGCTACCCTTAGATTGTGACCCGCGGTTTCGTCAGTTTGTATTCGAAACCGCACATAGGAAAAGTCCATGATCATACCGGTTACTTTACGCATTTATTTATTTTGTGCTTGTATTTATTTTATATGATACGATAGATGCATGACTAGGCACGATCTAGATAAATGTGTATGATGTATGTTTATAGATATAAACATATTTATGATGAGACCATAATTAAAATTAATTAAGTTAATTAATTTACATAAATACTTCCACCTCAAAAGAATCAAGTTGAAACTGCCTCCCCATATTATAATGACGGTGAAGAGCCCTTGTTCGGATCCAACTCATCAGCCAAAGCAGGGGGTTGACCTACCTCGGGTATATCGTCATTATCGAGATATGATCGTATGAGATCTCACGAATATTGGGGTTATGACTTGACTAAGAATTCTTTCGGCCACCGGCCAAAGCGGGGTCGTTTGGATTTTAGAGGCAAGGGTTTGACTACCTCATAAGATGAAAATTTGTCAAAGAGTTGACTAGTCAAACAACAAGAGTCGTATAGGATACGATTGACAAAGGGATGTTGTCTACCTATTAGACTATTTTCGGCCCACCAGCCAAAGTGGGGGTTGCGGTAGTTTAGTGGGATCCTTGTCCACTAAAGAAATTAATAATTCTTGATAGTCAATTGGAAGTAGTTGACTAGTGGGAGCAAAATAATAAACCAAAAGACCATTTTTGATTTTGCGTGTATAAACAACAAACACTCTTTTATCTTTATTTTATGTTGTAGTTTTAGCAAACTTTATATTTATGTTTTTATTCTCGAATAGTAAAACCAAATTATGACTGTTACCTTTTGAGAAACGTTCTCAAATATGGTTAAGTAATTTTAATCCTTTTAAAATAAGCAATGACACGAGCAATACCGTTATAGTAGTTAGAGACAAGGAGAATACATATTTGATGCAGTACTCTAAGGCTTTAATTATTAATGAAAAGCGGAAGCTCATAACATTGGATACGATCCAATATGATCATTCTGTCATACGATGACAATTAATTCAAACGTTGGATAAGAATGACCACATCTAATTTTGGAAAGGGTGTTTTCAAAATTGTAAGATTTAAGTATCGACTTAATTCTATCATTGCTTAAAGGTTAATTAGATAGTCAATGTTTTGAATACGATTCAAAAGGTTAAATAAACTATTTAATAAACTTTAGATTTTCTTTATGAAAGGAAATTAAAGTCATAGCTCTTGTGTTCTTTCTTAGGTCTTATGAAGACTACATTAAGAAATATTTACAAACGCTTAAAGGATTAAAAAGGAAAGTTAAGGCATGTGCTTAAATAGAGAACTTATTGAAGTTTCTATTCTAGGAAAGTAAGTTGAGATAAATCTATCTAAGTGAAAGTCAACTATTAGATATATAATATCTTACGAGTGTGATTAAATTAGAAAGGTTAAATAAAGATATGGAAGGTGAAGCAAACGTTGTGACATTTACCATATTCTAAATCTAGTAAACTGATAAGGGAACTAAATAAATGTTATTATGTTCCGGTTCTTATGAAGAACATACTTTCAGTTATTTGTTAGGATTTAGTAGACGTATTCAATTGTAAAGAATAAATGTTATTCTGATAAAGTTGGAAGATCACTGAATCTAACATACTAGATTGATATCACTATATAGTTGATATAGGTGATGAGATCTCAACTAAATATTTGTATGGCTGTTATCCTTGATATTTGTAGTTGTTCTAGATGTCGACTCTCTGGAAGAGAAACGTATAATCAAATGTGATTTAGATGATGTCTGAACCATGTGATTATGAATCATGTGGTGATACGTATCTTATCTAAAGATGACTAAAATACCCTTTTATGAAAAGGTAATAAAATCTAGAAAAATTGTCTAAAGCCTAAACATACCGATGTTTGTTGGCTTATAACAATTAATGCCACAAATAATTGTTTATTAATCTCTATGACTATTTTAAAAATAGTTGAATGTACGATAATTCGGAAAGCCTGAAAAGTTCAAGCTAGTACGAATATGAGATTGATGAGCTACTTAGGAATTGATCTTCAATTGGATTGAAGTAATTAATACCTGAAGGGTGTTTCAGAAGTTGTCTGAAAAGGAATAAGATTCTCCCTTGAAGGATACCATCTTTGGGATACGCAATTAGATTATGTTCCCAAAATGGAAACAACGCTTTATATGATAAAGGTGTGACGCAAGCCATGCGAAGTATCCCTTACCCGTTTCGGGATAGTGCCCTTATGCTTAACCGAGTTCCAAAGAATAAAGTTTGAATAAATTCCATATTAGATATGGAAGAGGATAATGTCGAATCTATCTTAACCGATAATTTGAAGTTGTCATAGGCAAAGTCAGAAAGGCTTGGAGCCTAGTACGACATATGCAACTTTGTGGAATATCTTAGCAAGTACGCTGGATATTATTTACTTGTCCGCGGAGCAAAATGTTTGTCTCCAAACATGCTGTCTTCTAGAGGAAGTGTCTCTTCCAAAAGTTACAGTGGGAGTAAATAAGATCTCAAAAGTGTTTGAGAACCACAAAGATACATTCAACCATTGGAACATGAGCAGACGCCACATAACGATGTGGTGTAGAACACTGCTCAGTGCACACAAAAGTTCTGTAAGTTTGTGGATAACCTCAAGTCTGAAATGGCTGCTGGTGTATTCATCTTGAAGAATGAATATCTCACAACTTATGAAAGAATGTTTGAGAGGCAAGATTGAGAGATATGACCAGGAGCTATAATATCTGAATTAGATTCCATCAGTGACAACCAGGTTGTGAACCTAGTCTGTCTTACCTAAAGGGAATGTCCCTGTACGGCTGAGCTCAGTTCTATTCAGATAATACTTGTTTTAACTTCGTATCATGCCTATATGATAGTTTTGAAGACGTTGGGCAAACAACTCGATGTTCATACACGATAACATGATATGTGAGCCCACGAGATCCATTTATGGACTGAAACAAGTTTCTCTTGATGATTTCTTTGTTTGATAATCAAAGGAGTTTGATTTAGTCAAAAGAAGGACATGCCCAATGTGCAGTGGTCGTGTGTTATGATTTTTTGAGCAAGGTATTAGATATCTCTCTCAAGAATTAATACCCCATGTCACAGTCAATTAATGTTTGGTAGTTCAAGGTCTTTACGAAAGCACTTGGATTAGCAGTTCTTATTTTAGAAATAAGAATCTATAGCAATATATGTAACTGCTGTTAGATTATAGTTTACCTATATAGATGTGATGCTAAAAGAGTTTAGCATAGGTCGCAGAAGGAGATACTGCTAGCCGGTATTCTCAAGATCTATCTATGTTAGGACGTTGGTCCTAAGGATAAGGTGAAAGATGATGCATATGGAAGGTTTCCTTCGCTACTACAATTGGAACCATCATAAAGGTAAATGCCGGATGTTCATAGTCCATGAATAGTCATGAGCAAGTATGAAAGTAAGTCTGGTGAATGTCGAGAATATCGTTAAGCAAGTTAAGGAAGAGTTCCTATTTTATCGAAACTTAGAATCGGATAAATATAGATATACAGACGTATATCCTGAGTCTTATGAAGGCGAGTAGGAGCTACGGTCTGGGTTTGCAGTCACTTTGATTAAAGTGATACAGTGAGCTGGAAATGTTCTAGCCTATGGGTCACTGTAAACTCTACAACTTAGCCAAAACACAGTAGAGCCTTAGAGGCGCAGCGGGAGCAGTACATGGATCTAGAAGGTTCATTCCTGAACCTTATACGGTTCTTCCACCTTTTCTATATAGTTGATATAGTAAGTGGATTCATTGCTTAAAGCAAGGACCAAGGTCTCGTCAGAGATTCGTGTGTGTGTTAAGGTGGTTCCTTTGACTTGATCATTGGAGCATGGTATGAAGATAGTCTGAGTCCCCACGGATAGCGATCCGTTTATGGCTAGGGCAAGTTGCGAGTATTGCATGAGATTCTTGTGTTTCAACTTGGTCTTGTGTGTGCGAGTGATTGGTTTTAGGCCAAGTGGGAGATTGTTGGAATAGTGTCCTAAACCCAATCGGGTTGGACCGGATCCGACCGGGTCGGATCATTTCTACTATTTCTTTATGTTTGTACATATATTAAATGGCTTTTCTGTTGTCATATATTTGTTCTTTTACAGAACCAATTGTGAATTGTTATATGATAACGTCCTTAGTATTAAACTGTGACAAAGATACCATGATAGGCGAATATGGTTGATGAGATCTCTAATCACTTTAATAAGTTTGATACTTAAATGTCTCTAGGTTGATGTACTATTAAACAGGACAATGATAGTATAAACAGACTAGCACGTATTAGATGTCTTCTGTCTTTAAGGGCAGGGATAGATCTCGTCTATCGAAGTGTAGAGACACTTGGACTGTACATGGGCGTGTATTAGAGAATGCGTACGTTAGACTTACATTAAGTGTCGCACTATGTGGCAGTTGTGTAATTATCCTTTGGACCGGAGTCTTCATGGCATCACGGTGTGGATTATCATGCTTTGATACTATTGAGGTTTCCCCTAACCACGGGGCGATCATGCGGTAGTGATTGGGTGTGATACTGAAGCATGCGGAGTATACATGATTGGTCGTCCGGGAATCGCGTGTCCTATGATTGGGATCGAATATCCGAAATGGCCTTCTTATAAGGAATGTCTTACTCTCGTGAATCTTTGCAAAGTGGGAGTACGAGTTACTTCGAGAGAGCATGATATCCAGATTATAAGATACGATCGTCAATGTATCGACACTCGAGATACGATCGTATGCCAAACAGGATCGCCCGGATGACCTAAGCGATTATGCCAAATATCTGAAGAAAACGCGGCAAGAGCGAGAGGGGTGGGTGACCATATGTTGGACCGGTGGTGAGTGGATATAAGTCGCCAGCACTGTTACACCTCATAACAATCATCCCCGTATGAAAATCCTTCACAGAAAAACCGAAGGGATCAAATTCAACAGTAACATTGTTATCACGAGTTAATTGTCGAACAGAAATAAGGTTTTTAATTAACTTCGGGCGTGTAGGACATTTTGTAAATTTAGGGGCGGGTGAGGGGGAGGGAACGAGGCTTTTCCAGAACCAACAATCAGGATATTTTGGCCACTACCAACTATTATTTCACGATTCTTACTCAAATTGAAATAAGGCATGAGAAGAGTTTCGTTACCAGTCATATGAGAAGTAGCTCCGGTGTCCATATACCACTGTTCATCCGGTTGATTCAATGACATGGTGTGCATAGCCTCTGCAATATCTGTCGGTGCATGTGCCTGCTGCTCGGGCTAAGAGTTCGTTCCAGCAAGATGTGCCTGTTGGGGTCTTAGGCCGAGAAGACCTTGCTGCTGCCGATTCGCCGGAGGTCGCTGCCACGGAGCGGTGGGATATGGGCAAGGTGGGAGTGTCCATGGATGCCACTGCCCGGGGTAGGGAGGGGAGTACCAAGGCTGACTGGACCACCAAGGCTGCTGGGAACTGGTTGCCGATGGAGGGGTGGGCTGGGTTTGTTGACTGCGCTGGTTTTGGTTACCTCGTCCACCACCTCCATTGCTGCTATTGCTATGACCTCATCCTCGGTTGTTGAGTCCTCTACCACCATGATAATTGGAGGTCCGATTGGTGCTGTTTGCCTGAGTAATTGAGCCACGAACTTCAGTCGAGTCTTCACCATGAGAGGCCGTAATAGCTGAAATAGAAGATGAAATTGTAATCCGTTTGGCCCTTGCCGTTTCCTCCAAAACCAGCATTGAACGAGCCTTGTAAAAAGGAGGGAGAGAGTCACCGTGGCGGATTTGAGAGCCGACCATAGCGTATGCATCAGAGAGGCCAGAGACGAGCTGAAGCACCAATCTTTCATTCCACACCGGAGCACCGACATTGGATAGTTGATCGGAAATTGATTTTAAATGCTGGCAATATGAAGAAGCATCAGAAAAGTCATCCATTTGGACCTTCGAGAACTCTTGCTCAAGGTAGAGACCCCGTGAGTTCTTGTTGTCAGAAAATATGTCTCTTAGCCGATTCCAGGCAATCTTGGCTATGGCGTCTTTTTCGAGGATGGTGTGAAGAAGATCCTTAGAGATTGTCCCATAAATCCATTGAAGGACAACTGCATCAACCCGAGACCATAGGTCGGGGTATGTTTCTTTCAGAGTCTGCGTGGGCGTGCCTTTTTCGTTAAGGGGAGGTATGATGTGATCAATCGCCTGATAAGCCCGGGCATGGATTTTGAAAAGTTCAGACCACGTCACGTATTGGCCCTTTTCAATGTCCAAAGTCGCCTTGATGAAGCTGGAGATATTGGAGACAAGTGAGAGCGGGATGAAGATGACACGCTTTAGGAGTTATAACCTAGCTCCGATACCATGTAAGAAATATTTTGGAAGAATCTTTCTTGTGTATTTCATTACTATACCCAGATTATATACAAATATTACAATAGCCAATCTTGTCTAAATCATGCCTACAATAAATACAATTAATACAGTATCGTTGACTAAATCAAATATTAATCTACAATAATCACATGCTATAAATAGAATATTTGTAATAGTTGCTAATACTCTGTTGGAACTTGGGATACAACTACAATAAAATGCCAAAGTACGTTGACGAAGGCTAATGCCTTTATTTTGGTCCAAATGGATGAATGATATACATATATATATATATATATACAATACTTTATGTTACAGGCAGGGCCGGCCCTATGCTAAGGCCGGTGAGACCTGAGTCTTGCCGGTCGTCGGAGGGCGACGGTACATGTTTCGCTAAAAGAAAAAAAAATTTCGTGTAGATTTAATCCGATTCAACTTAGTATAATATGTTTTTTTTTTTTTTTTTGATAAAGGCCCAATTTTTTTTTACTCTAATTGATAAAGGCCCAATAAAAAAACTTACTTGACCAAAAAAAATAGATATATACAAACAAGTTTTATTATTTTTTTGCATTTACGGATGTTAAAAACGCGATAAGTGTTGGAAAAAAAGTAGTACTTAGGATTTGACAGAGAATTAGAAACTCCAAGGCACGTTAATAACGTTGTCTTTCAAGAGATGTTTTATCCCACACGATTTGTCACTAAGAGATCAAATGAAAATCTCTTTCAGGATACAATGGGGGTGTTTGATTCAAACAGTGACTTATTTGAATGAAATCCGAGAACACTCAAAGTTTTTCTAATGATGTTGTCAAATTTATGGATTTTCGTCTTCATACTTATGTCTTTTATAGGTTGCAAGTACCCCATAAACGAATGGATGTACTCCTTGCACGAAAGGGTAGGGTTGTCACTGTTCACCGGATGAAAGCATGCAACCCTTACACGAAAGGGTAAGTACATATCCGTTCAAAAATGCGTGTTTCTGAAAATGCATATCCCTCGTACGGCAACTCGTATGCAAACATGAACCCCGTTTCGTTGCGATAAAATGAATTCGTACGGCAACTCATATGCAAACGATAACCAAAATATTTATTTATGAAAAAATATCTAACAATAAGTATGTTTTTTTTTTAAAAAAAAAAAAAAAAATTCAACTAAAAGGCCAAATTCGGGAGCTTGTCTTGGCCCAATAAAAGCGAGGGCCGGCCCAGTTCTGAGGTTATTATTCGCACCAAACCGGTCTATCCGTTGTCTACCACCTATGGTCGGTGCACCACATCCTATTTACAAACACTTGTGAAAGTCAAATCTATAGCCAACATACGACTTCATGCGCTAGTTGTCGAACCAGGGATATATATCGACACTGAAAAAGTCGAACGTTGGCTATAAGTACGGCTTTCACATGTGATACATCGATAAAGTCGCGATGGTGCAAGTAAAATTCGTTTATGTTATAGTTTTGAGTTCTTGGACTCAGCACTCCATGTGTATATGACACTAGAAACAAATAAAACGCGTTTATTTTTTACTATAAATTGAAGAATTTGTGAATTACTATTTTGCAAATTGCTATGCTGCATCCCCCTAAAGCAGGCCGAGAGATGGGCAAAATCAACTCCTACAAAATTCTCATTTTTCTCATTGCCTTCGGTTAGTATCATTTTTATTAGGGATATTTACGTTTTTAGTTTTTCATTTTTTTTAAAAAAATTTTATCTATCTTTCATTATTACGATAAACACCCTTATATATATGTCTTCGTTTTTGTTTCGATGAACACCTCTAGCAGAGGCGGATGTACAACCACCACAATGGGGTCCATGGACCCCCCTGAACCGAAGAAAAACTGTGTATATTACACCGAAAAAAATTTATACACCCCCTGAAAAAAAAAATACTTAGATAAAGTATTTCGGCACCCCCGAATCATTTTTCGCTCCGCCATCGACCTCTAGTATGTGTTTTTGTTACAATTATGGGACACCTAACATAGTCATTATCGTAACAAAAACACATACATACAAGTGTTTATCGTAACAAAAATAATACATAGAAGTGTTTATCTTAACAATGAGACATAGAGGTGTTTATCGTAATAAAAACGAAGACATATGAGTGTTTATAATAACAATGAATGATAGATCTTAGTTTTGAGAAAATAACGAAACATAGGTACTAAAAGTGTAAATATCCCTTCGTACTCTAGATCTTAACTCGTTCGTACATTATGTCTTTATAGGAATCGCCATTAAATTGATCAACATTAAACTGATGAGCGCGCAATGACAAGGCGCAAGCGTTGTGTCACAAACTGATGAACTCGTTGTTTTTATTTATTTATTTTTGGGTTAATTCAGAGTCAATGGTTTGTCTTGTTAGCGTAAAGACAAACGCATCAGATAAAGACTAGTCGAATGCCTAGAAGCACACATTGGGTGTGTTAAAATACACATTAATTAATTATGGTGTATTAGGAAAATGATCCAACGAAAATAACTTTTTAGATAAGTTTTCAACGGTGCGATTAGAACCCGGACCAAAAGGACCGTAGTAACTAGTAACTCTTCTATTTATACATTTGTATTAGATATTTTTAATATATTACTTATTTTATATATTTTCTTTGATTATTTTATTTTATATCTTTAAACATCATATTTCTTTGAATTTTTTTAATATTTTTATGTACTATGACCTGCATTATAATCTTTACATTAATATATCTATAACATTAAAAGTAAAGAATTTGTATTTCATGCGGTTGATGTAATGCAAAGTTTACAAGATTTGCATTTTGTAAAAAAAAAAACAGTAAAAATGAAAGATTCTAATGTATATCAATCGGTATAATTTTTCTACATCCATTGCATCATAAAATTTCTCGTCGTTTATGTGATGCATGAAAATTTTTCATTATAGATCTAAAGGATTTGATAATTACATAAAATACAAATTTACAAACATTTCTAAAAGAAAATCAGGTTTTCCAAAAATAAACCCGGTTTCTTGAATTCCTATAATTACCAAACGAGTCAATGTCAACTATTAGGATAATATTATTATTATAGTATTTACCTTAATTATTATTATTTACCATAAATATTATTGTAGTAACTTACTGATTAAGTCACCGTAGCCTATATATTTGTACTCTCCGTTCAATTGAATCAATGCAATACAATTACTTTTAGGGGAAATTCGTTTTCTACCCTTTTTTTGAAAATAAAAACGAAAATTACACCCTTCTAAATTCAAAATCCATTGCTATCCCCCGCGTAAAAGTGGGCGAAATCGCCCAAAAATAGGAGAAATCTCTCATTTATCGCCCATGTTTCGCCCGTGGTGAGAGATCCCGCCCTTCCCCGCCTTCGACACCTCCCGAATTTCTCCCAAGTTTCGCCCACGGTGGGAGGCCCCGCCCGAAAAGACGGGAGACTCCGCCCGGTTTCACCCACAGTACCATAATGTTTAAATGCATATTCACAAACAACAACAACAAAAAAAAAACGATTATAAATGAAGAAACGATTATTAACAAAAAGATGATATTAACACGAAATTTACAAGAATGGTGGAGAAATCGAACCTTCGAATCCTTCGATTATGTTTAACGAAAATCGAAATCTTGTGGAACCGAAATTTGACGAAACAATTTGATAAAGCTCGAAATTTAGTACAAAGAAATGGGTTTTGTGAGAAGAACAAGATACAAAGAAATGATTCGTTGATGAAGAACTCGAAAATCGATAATGAAGAAGAAATGAGATGAAAAATCGCTTTAAAAGCGTCATCATTTTCTCTTTTTAAACCGGGCGGGGTCTCCCATCTTTTCGGGCGGGGCCTCCCACCATGGGCGAAACTTGGGAGAAATTCGGGAGGTGTCGAAGGCGGGGAAGGGCGGGGCTCTCACCACGGGCGAAACATGGGCGATAAATGGGAGGTTTCTCCTTTTTTTCGGGCGATTTCGCCCACTTTTAGGCGGGGGATAAGAATGGTTTTTGAATTTAGAAGGGTGTAATTTTCGTTTTAATTTTCAAAAAAGGGTAAAAAATGAATTTCCCCTTACTTTTACCATTATTCTATCAGCAACATTTGAAAATTTTTAATTTGTGAAAGAAGAAGACTGATTTTCAAGTGCGTACATAATCAGCTGAGAGATGTTTTTCAATGTTTAAATTATTGAAAACCCTCTAATTATTATTATTATTATTATTGAATCACAAGAAAGATAGAATGATTTGTCTATTTTATGTGTTAAGAAGGATATGTTGAACAATATTGTTCTTGAAACTATTATTGATGATTTTGGATCTAGAAATCCATAAAGGTATTTTTTTTCACGATTAGCTTGTTATTTGCTTAGTGCAGTTATGTTTCCGATAGGTGTTTCACAATCTATTAATGTTGAGTACCAGCAGGGGCGGCTCTACTCGGTAGGATCGATGGGGTGTGGCCGACCCCCTAAAATAAAAACATGTAAAATAAATATATTCATATATACTGCAGGTGCTCTTCTGGCTTCTCAACACTCTACTGCAATCTCCAACAATGCAAAATTTATTCATTCAAAGGTTTTTTTGCCTTCAATTTTCGAGAATGAAAAAGTTTTATGTGACACAATTTGGTGCAGCAACGCACCAAGTGCTGATTTTTGTGGGAAAAAACCGGGTTGTGGCTACTGTAAGGACGATTTCAAGTGCTCTTATGCACTCGTATCAATTCAAGACGGCGACGACGGGTTCGGTGATGTCATCGTTGACGACATCGATGAGAGTGATGAAGACACCGAAACTTGATTTTATATATGTAAGAAATGTACAGAATATATGTACTTAAAGTAATATTATTTTGCTTCAAAGTAATATTTACTTCACATAATTTCTGTACACTTTTCTATTATGTGTCGAGTATCTGTTCTGGGTTGTTATGTTTGGTTTAATGCCAACCGCTACTCGGTCACCGAAACTTTTGTGTCATGTTTATGCAGAGTCTGTCACACCAATATAATAAAGAATTTTCTTTTTTTTTCTTTTTTTTTCTTTCTGAGAAAGGAACTATTTACTTTTAGTCATTATAAATTACTTCTAGTTTAGATTACTTCTATGTCAAGCACTCACCGTAGAAAATCATGTCCAACAACGTATAAAAAGAGATGTCTCATCCTTAAAAACTTAGGTTGTGTGGTGTACGAAATCCGTCTCGAATGTGGTCAATTTTAACCAACTCCCCACTCAATTAAACTCAAGGGGTGGAAACAATATTCAGTTTGTATCTAAATTTTTGAAATTTGGTGCTAGAAAATGCCTAAGTGAAAACATCGTAACTAAAACGAATAAATATAGGTGTTTATTATAACAATGAAAGATATGCTCAAAATCTCAGTGATTGCATGTCAAAGAAGAATAGTCACCCTTTCCTTGAAGAAGAAAATATTGATTACAGGCACTACAAGAAAAACAGGTGTTTGCTACACTATTGTTTGCCACACAACAAAAAAAGTGTTGCTATAGACTTACTTTTAGCCACATGAGCGTGGCAAAAGAGTCTAACCAAATCTATTAATAACACTTTTTTTTGTGTGTGCAAAAAACTAAATAGAAGAATAGAGTGTTCTTTTTTTGTAGTGAGGGATGTGAACTTTTTGATTTCTTTACATTAATATATTTCCTTGTGTCTTTAGTACTTTTCACAAGGTACTGGGTGTCGTACACTTTTGTTTTTCTGAAACTCAGACAACATCGAAGTCTGAGATATAGCCTTTAACGACAATAATACAAAGTATATAAGTATCAATGGAGAAAAAATATATCGAGATGAAAGTAACATTGTTTCTCAAGTAACATTGTTGGGTGAAACATCTCTTAAAAGACAACGCATATTACATGTCTTGGAGTATTGTTTTTGTCATTCCTTTTCCTAATTATTAATTTTTTTTTCCTGAGTATTGTAATTGTCATTCCTTTTCCTCTTTTATTTTTTTCCAATTTATTTTATTTTAATCCTGCGGTCATGCCCCATCCCCTGCATGAAATCACATCAATATTTTCAATTTTAATTGTCAATAAGACCTCCATAAATTTGTCGATTAAATTGAGTCCACGTTGCATTTCCTTTCAGAATTGTGTTTGCATCAAATAAAAATGGGAGACTTATTCAAAAGGATAAAAACATTTCCAAAATTAGTAAAAAGGAAAATATTATATTTAGACAATAATACCCCTCTTATCATAATTATTCTTTTAGAAAAAATGTTATACGGAAGTTACCACCCACGTCATTTGAAGAAAAAACAGCAAGCACTACTAGAATTTCATCTTTTTGCGTCAACAGAAAGTTGACGCAAAAAGTCAATTGTTGTCTCAAAAACATGTTTTGAGACAACATGTCGACGCAAATATTTTGAATCAGTAACTCCGTACCAAATGTTTTTTTTGTGACAACAAGTTGACGGAAAACCTTTTGAGACAACATATTGTCCCTAAAATTGTCAACAAGCCCGAAACAAATTTACTGACGTGGCGTAGGTGTTGGCGACAACACTGTTGTCTCAAATACTGATGACGTGGACTACCTTTTGGGACAACATTGTTGACTCAAATAATGCTGACGTGGACTATCTTTTGGGACAACATTGGTGTGGCGAAAAAATGCTGACGTGGCTAACATTTTTGCGACAACTATGTTGACGCATTTAATAAATCTATTATTTTTTTTTATAAAATTACTTTTGAGACAACGTTGTTGATGCAAAAATAAAAATGATTTTTTTTATATAAAATACGTTCCTTACACGACACCTCCTAGTCATAACCCAAAATACATATAAAAGACAACCACGCAAATATGGTTCACAACACAAATAAAACAATGAAACAACCCAATTCCATAAGTCTAAAGAAAATGCATGTCAACAAATCGTCATCATTCATCATCGTACGAAACATCAAGTCTAATTAATGAAAATGTCTAAAGCTCATCATCGAACTCATCATCGATGTCATCTACACGTGAAGCATCATCTGAGACTGGTGGAGGAGGGGGAATATGGATCTCTGGCATTTGAGTGTCAGGAAGCGCAGTCTTCACCCACTGACGAAGTGCACACTAATGTAGAAAAGGTTACCTGAAAGGCGTCGGATCTAAACCTCTTGACACACTCCAGCCACTCCTCGTGGGACTTACAATGCTTTCCTTTTCCACTGGTCTCTGCCTGAGGCCCCAAAAGCTTGATCCTTCTATTGATTGCGTTTTTCCAATTCCTATACCGGGAAGCAGCATCGTGCAGAACAACGTCACGATCGACCGGCTGGAAGTGATACTGAAAGAGAAAGACACAAAATTACAGGTAAACTAAAAATGGGATAAGAGTTGAAGTTTTTTTTTAAACATAAGCACTAAAATTAAGAAAAATGAATGTAGTTCGTTAAGTACAAACACTTGTATCTGCAAGCACTTTTTTTATATTACTTTGTGGCACATCCTTAAAGTTATTATGCCAAGGCTCACAGTAGGTGCGGACATAGATGCCAACGCCGGTGTAGTACAATTTACCATATTCCCTTACGGCCTTCCGTGTGCGATTTGTGTTGTCCCACTCTAATCGGATGGCATGGCTGCATACGTAGCCGAGTAATCTCTTCGCCAATAGCAACACCACGTCCCCTAGTGGGGGGATCGGTGTCGTCTTCCTCCTCATCAATATCTGGGACGTCAGAAGCTATACGAATTAAGAAGATAAGTTAGTACAATAATTACTAATTATAGAACATTCGGTTTGTGCTAAATACAAAGTTCGCAAATTAATATATAATGGCCAAACTAAAGCAAAGCCAAAATCGAAATACGAGTTTTGTGCTAAATACAAAGTTCAAGCAAATTAATTAACTTATTATAGCAAAAATTCGGGTTTAATTCACAAAGACACAATTTGTGAATACAAGCCACTTAAATTGTTCACTACTAGAAAGCAAAATGTTCAAAACCTTAAGACAAGATATAGCACTTAGTAAATGTAATGCGACTTAGTACTAAACAAGAACTTATCGCTTTAAAACAATCGAACCTTCAATAAATCCCCGTAGCCGATAATCTTGTTTAACAAACCCGATTATCAACTCCGCTAGATTACAAAAGTTGAATACGGTGTTCGGTATTATAGCTAAGCCTAACAACTATTACAAGGTATTCAAGAATCACGGATATTCAAGATGATCAAGGCTCGAGCGAAATAGGCAATGTAAGGAGAAAATTCGGATAATGCAAGAGTGCGAATAATATGCAGGATGTAGAAAATAAGTAGGCAAACTGACTGACTTGCAAACTGAATTTAAACACACAATCTAAGGGGTGTTCTGAATTTGATAATGATCATACACAATTGTTTATAAACCGAAACATCCATAAAAAATTCATAATGCATGTACCTGCCTCACATTGTGCCGGCAAACGTCGAGGATGGTCATGTGGAGGTTGTACACCCCCAGTTGAACCGGCACAAGTCGCAACTGGTCCCGCCATGTGAACAACTGCATGAAACACCGTGGTAAAATTGTTAGGAAATCACTAGTTTAACGCAGCGGAATTTAAAATTTTGATTTCCTTTTCTAGATCGTTCTTCGTTTAATGCAATAAACACGTTAAGTAGTTTGACGGTTATACCTTAGATGATCTACAAGATCGTCGCTTTGACCGCCAACGGAGAGTAGTTCAATGCGCAAGCCGTCCACGCGTCCGGCCTCTATCGCTAATCCACACGAACCCCTCGCCGGAATCCTCCTTGGATTGCTATCGGAAAAACTCCGGCTGCTAGACCGGACCTTTTCTTCCCTCACAAACTCACTATGGAGAGCTCTCTATTTTACACAAGAATTATGAACTCTTGCAATTGTGTTGTACAAAAGAGCTTGACACCCACTTCCTTTTTATAGAGGAGGTGGCGCCCCAAATTGAGTGTGGAGGAGAAGAAAACCTTTTTCCAATAAAATAAGGAAAATCAATTAGATTGATTTATCTCTTTAATTATAATATTTTGTCAATATCATATATTGATTATAATTATCTTATTACCATAAATCTATTTTACTAAAATCAATTAATATCCTATATTAATATTATGGCAATATTTATTAATTAAAGTGCACAATCCAAGTGTATCTCATACACCCAAAAGTGGCGCCCCTTTAGTCAATGAATTGACTTCCGGAATATTCTTTAATTAATATAATTTATATATAATTAATATCTTGTATTTTATTTATTCATAATAAATAAATACCACCATATTAATTTACCACTATAACCTTTATAGTCCAGAGATAAACTTTCCTTATTTGGTTATCATCTATAACCGCATTTTAATCCGACTCGATGTTCATATGTGTGTGACCCGATAGGCTTCCGAATATGTTGGCCGTAGACACAAAGTGCAATTTACCAAAATGCCCTTCATACCTAACGATCACGGGATAGCGTCTAGCAACACACCGTGACCCCCAATTATCGGAAGAGTCAAAAGCAATGACTACTACCTTTCATGTGAAGCAGTTACCGTGTAACTTACAATCCTATCGCTATAATAATATCCATACGATCGTATCTCGAGTGTCAATACATTGACGATCGTATCTTATAATCTGGATATCATGCTCTCTCGGAATAACACATTTACTCCCACTTTGCAAAGATTCTTGAGAGCTAGACATTCCTTATAAGAAGGCCATTTCGGATATTCGATCCCTATCATAGGATACGCGATTCCCGGACGACCAATCATGTATACTCCGCATGCTTCAATATCAAACCCAATCACTACCGCATGATCGCCCCGTGGTTAGGAGAAATCTCAATAGTGTCAAAGCATGACAATCCACACCGTGATGCCATGAAGACTCCGGTCAAAAGGATAATTACACAACCGCCACATAGTGTGACACTTAAAGTAAGTGGGTCAGTCTAACGTACGCATTCTCTAATACACGTCCACGTACAGTCCAAGTGTCTCTACACTTCGATAGACGAGATCTATCCCTACCTTCTAAAAGGTAGAAGACATCCAATACGTGCTAGTCTGATTATACTATCAATGTCCCATTTGATAATATGTAAGACTAGAGACATTTAAGTACCAACCTTGTTATAGTGATTAGAGATCTCATCAACCATAATCACTATCATGGTTTCTCTATCACAGATCGATACTAGGGACGTTACTATATATATACAACAAATAATATGAAGACAAACAATATATAATAACATAAGTGCTTTTATTAATCATAATAAAGTTATTACATGAACCAAATAGACTGTAAATGACCCGACCCGGTCGGATCCGGTCCAACCCGATTGGGTTTAGGACACCTTTCCAACAATCTCCCACTTGGCCTAAAGCCAATCACCCATATGCCTAAGCCCGTGCAAGTGAACATGTTTCTCATGCTTAGCTTGAGACAATGCCTTGGTTAACGGATCAGCTATGTTATCATCCGTGTGGACTTTCTCTATCTTTACATCTCCTCTATCTACTATCTCTCTAATCAAGTGATAGCGCCGTAGCACATGTTTGGACTTCGATGAGACCTTGGTTCCTTTGATCGAGATATCGCTCCATTATTATCACAAGATGCAGAGGCACCGGACCTTCAATGGAAGGAACCACACCAAGTTCGCAATGAACTTCTTCATCCAACCGCTTCCTTTGCCGCCTCCGAGGCCTGCTATGTATTCGGCTTCCGTTGTAGAATCTGCAGTAGTCTCCTTGCTTGGAACTCTTCCACTCACTGCTCCGCCGTTAAGCGTGAAAACAAATCCAGATTGTGACTTAAAGTCATCCTTGTCAGTTTGGAAACTGGCATCTGTATAACCTCGTAATACTAAATCATCGTTCCCGAAAACCAGGAACATATCCCTAGTACGTCTCAAGTACTTAAGGATATTTTTGACAAAGAATCCGGTGACCATCACCTGGATTGACCGGTACCTACTAGTCATACTAAGAGGGTACGAGACGTCGGTCTTGTGCATAACATGGCATACATGATAGACCCGATTGCCGAAGCATAAGGGACTTTACTCATTTGTGCCCTTTCCTCCTCTCGTCTTAGGACTCATTCCCTTGGACGGTGTAGACCCCATGTGACATGGGCGGCAATCCTTTCTTGGGCGCTCCATGCCGAATCTCTTCGACATCTTGTCTATGTAGGTGGATTGTGACGGACCAAGCAACCTTTTAGATCTATCTCTATAGATCTTTATTCCCGAATATATAGGTGCCTCACCCAAGTCCTTCATAGAGAAGTTCTTGGATAACCAAGCTTTGACTGATTGTAACATAGGCACATCATTCCCTATGAGCAGTATGTCATCCACATAAAGCACTAGGAACACAATGGCACTCCCACTAACCTTCTTGTAAACACAGGGGCTCATCTTCGTTCTTGATGAAATCAAACTGTTTGATTATCTCATCAAAGCGAAGATTCCAACTCCGAGAAGCTTGCTTTAATCCATAAATGGATCTTTGCGGTTTACACACCATCCCGGCGTCATTGGTTGTGAAACCCTCGGCCGTGTCATATACACTTCCTCGACGGGTTCCCGTTAAGGAAAGCCGTTTTCACATCCATCCGCCGATTTCGTAATCATGGTATGCTTTGCAATAGCAAGCAAAATTCTAATGGATTTTAACATGGCAACGGGCGAGAAGGTTTCATCATAGTCAACTCCTTGTCTTTGCTTATAACCTTTTGCCACCAACCTAGCCTTGTAGGTGGTCACGTTACCGTCCATGTCGGTCTTTCTCTTAAAGACCCATTTACACCCTATGGGAACTATTCCCTCGGCGGATCAACTAAGTTCCAAACTTGGTTGTCCTTCATGGATTCCATCTCGTAATTCATGGCCTCAAGCCATTTCTCTTTGTCGTGCCTTAACAAAGACCTCCTCATAAGTTCTAGGGTCCTCATCTTCCATGAGATACACGCCGGTGTACCTATCGGGTCCACGGCGTTCCCCGGTGGATCTTCGAGGTGTTATTGTGTCTACGGTAGAGGGTGGCGCCACATTTGTATGTGGTGTCTCCTCTACTTCCATCAACGGATCGTTATCCGTAAGTGGTTCTCGAATTTCTTCAAGATCAATCTTACTCCCACCGACCCTATCCGTAATAAACTCTTTCTCCGAAAGTGGCCGATCCCCGGCAACAAACACCTTTTGTTCCTCGGGGTGGTAAAATTGGTATCCTCTAGTTTCTCTAGGATATCCCACAAACGGACATTTGTCGGATCGGCCTCTAATTTGTCGTGCATCATCCGCTTCACATAAGCCGGACAACCCCAAGGTTTAAGATATGCCGATTTGGTTTCTTCTTGGCCCATACCTCGTATGGTGTAGAATCAACCGTCTTTGATGGAACTCGGTTCGGTGTATAGGATGCGGTTTCTAGAGCATACCCCCAAAACGATTTTGGAAGAACTCGCATAGCTCATCATGGATCGCACCATGTCTAACAAGGTGCGGTTCCTCCTCTCGACACGCCATTCATCCGTGGCGTTCCGGGAGGAGTCCATTCGAGTAGAATCCCATTCTCCTTCAAATAATCTTGAAACTCTCCATCTAGGTATTCTCCGCCTCGATCGGATCGAAGTGTTTTGATTTCCTTACCTAGTTGTTTCTCCACTTCACTTCTGAATTCTTTGAACTTTTCGAAGGCTTCAGATTTATACTTCATTAAGTATATATAACCATAGCGAGAATGGTCATCAGTGAAAGTGATAAAATAAGAGTATCCTCCTTTGGCTTGAATTGACATTGGGCCACACACATCAGTATGTATAAGCTCAAGCAATTCATTGGATCTTATCCCTTTGCCACTAAAAGGTGACTTTGTCATCTTGCCAAGTAAACAAGCTTCGCATGTATCAAATGATTCGTAATCGAATTGATCCAACATTCCATCTTTATGGAGTTTGGATATGCGATTCTTATTTATATGGCCAAGTCTACAATGCCATAAGTAGGATTCATTCAAGTCATTTGTTTTGGCTTTCTTGTTATTTATATTAAGTACGTCAACATTCATATCTAATATGTAAAGACCATTGCTAAGTATGCCGATACCATAAAAGATTCCATCACGTGAAAAAGAACAACATTTATTCTCAAACGTAAAAGAAAATCCATCAACATCTAATGCGAAATAGAAATAATGCTCTTCGTAAGAGCGGAACAAAATAACAGCTTATTGAGTTCTAGTACTAGCCCACTGGGCAATGAAAGAAAATAAACTCCTACGGCCGCCGCAAACAACACTTGCTCCATTTCCAACGCGTAGGTCCACCTCTCCTTTCCTCGGATCTCTAGTTCTTCTTAGTGCCTCGCATATTCGTACAAATATGAGAACCACAACCGATCTAATACCCAAAGGTGGTTAGACTTAGAAGAAGTAATGTTGATCTCAATCATAAATATACCCGAAGTCGAAGCATCGAATGCTTCTTCTTGGTACTCAAGAAGCCCTTGCGCTTTCTCCTCCAATGTCCGGTCTCACCGCAATGGAAGCAAGCATCCTTGGATTTGTCTTTTGCTATCTTAGGCGTTGGCTTAGGTGCGGCCTTCGCCTTCTTGGACTTTTTCTGGGCTTTTGCCTTGCCCTTGCTTGAAGTGACCAAGCAACACTTGCTTTCCCTTCCCTACAAAGGTGCCTTCGGCGCTTTTCAACATGTTCAATAACTCCGCTAGGGAGCAATCTATCTTGTTCATGTGATAGTTCATCACAAACCGCGAGAATGAGTCGGGTAGAGATTGCGAATCAAGTCAATACTCAACTCTCGTTCCAACTTGTGGCCCACCTTCCCAAGCCTCTCTATGTACCCGATCATTTTAAGCACGTGTGACCCCACGGCGGTCCCGGATGCCATCTTACAACTAAACAGGGCCTTCGAGACCTCGTACCTCTCAGTGCGAGACTGAGAAGCATAAAGCTCCTTCGGTGGACCATAATAGAGTAGGCGTCCATGGACTCATGCTCGTTTCGCAGTTCGGTGTCATAGAAGCAAGCATGATACATGTAGCATCGCATCGTCGAACGCAGTGCTTGTTGTACTTCTCGACAACATCTCAGGCCGAACCCTCGCCGGGCTTTTCCGGTAGGGCCTCGTCCAAGACATAGCCAATCTTCTCGTGCCTCAAAACGATTTTGAGGTTTCTTTCCCAATCGAGAAAATTAGTTTCGTCAAGCTTGTTATCGATGATAAAACGAAGGTTCAATTTGTTTGACATTTTCTACAACAATATATAAAAGATAGAATAAGTAAAAGCTCATGTATAAAAACCTAAATTTGCACTAAGAAATTTATAAGGTTTTTACTCCCACTAGCCAACTATTCCCTATTGGCTTTCAAGAATTTAATTAATTCTTTAGTGGATGGAATCCTATCTAGTTGACTCGATCCCCGACGTGGGCCGATCGACCGGGTCAATTTCGAAGGTGGGTACTATTTACCGATCGAATCTTATTCGATTTCCATTGGTTGACTAGTCAACTCTTTGACAATCCATATCTCTATGTGATAGCCACCCCTTGTCTCTAAAATCAGACGGTCCTGACGTGGGCCAATCACCGCAAGATTCTTAGTCGAGTCGTAACCCAAATATTCATGAGATCTCTTAACGATCATATCTCGATAATGACGATATACCCGTGGTAGGTCAACTCCCGACGTGGGCCGATCAGTTGGATCCGAACAAAGGCTCTTCACCGTCATTATAATATTGGGAGACAATTTTGGCTCGATTTTTGGTGTGGGAATAATTTTAAATTAATTCACTTAATTAATTTGGTTTAATTATGGTCTCATCTACTATGTGCATATTACTACGATATCATATAAAGTAAAACATACACAACATTCCGCGCATAAAATAACCGGTATGATCATGGACTTTTCCTAGGTGCGGTTTCGAATACAAACTGACGAAACCGCGGGTCACAAACTAAGGGTATCTGCAACCGCCAATAGGATCTTTATTGCTGTACGCCAATGGGTTCTTTATTTCTCCTTGGTCTTGAACTTCTTGCTCCATTCTTGTTACATAATATTTAATTACACCCGCCGCACACGGGGGGGGACTCAGGGAATGGGATAAATGCAAAAAGTAAACTAGGTCACGTTCTTCATAACGGCCTAGGACAATTTTTCAAAAAACCAACATAAAGAAAACATTCCCATCTATCCTATTGGTCGAGTCCATGATCAATCGGGGTCCATATAATCACATTATATCTACACATCTAATCCATACAATTTTATCTTATGAAAAAGATTAAATTCTAATTTTAACTACTACTACTCATGCGTCTTTATTTTATCACGTCAAATAATTAAATAACTTTTAATTAATTATATGACTTAACCGAAAATTAAAATTAACATTTAATTTTAAATCGATTTCAATTTTAATTAAATTTGAACTATTCAAAATAAAATTAAAATTATAAAGTCTCCTATTTGTTTCATTTCCAATACTAAATTTAGCCTTCAGGCTTCGCCACTTTCCAAAATCAAAATTTTGGAAGTGGCGGCAGCTAGCCTATTTCAAATCAAATATTTGGAAAGGGCCTAGGCCTACTCCAAATCAAATATTTGGAAAGGCCAAATTATTTTGGTCTAGGCACAGCCACTTTCCAAAATCAAAATTTTGGAAGTGGCCTAGGCCTAGCCTATTCCAAATCAAATATTTGGAAAGGGCCTAGCTTATTCCAAATCAAATATTTGGAAAGGCCAAATAATTTTGGTTTAGGCTGCCACTTTCCAAAATCAAAATTTTGGAAGTGGCCTAGGCCTAGGCCTATTCCAAATCAAATATTTGGAAAGGGCCTAGGCCTATTCCAAATCAAAATTTGGAAAGGCCAATGTCCCATATGGTTTCCCAATGGTCCAAACTATTTGAACCATTGGTTGGCCATATAACACAACTAAACAAACGAGATATCTATGCACAATAAAATATCACAAACGAAAAGGGTTGATCTCCCCCATTGGAAGAGGATAGCCGACGGACGGCAACCCTAGGGCTACCGCCGCCGCCGCCGCCGCCGCAGAGGGAGGGGGGCGCCGCCAGTCGGCCGACCCCCAAGAACCCTATTATTTTTTTTTTTTTTTTTGTTTTAACGTTTCGTGATTTAAATCTTGCATCTATCGATTAAATACTACGCATTTAAATTATGCTTATTGCTTAAGCTCGAAGTCTGGCTCCGATACCACTGTTAGGAAATCACTAGTTTAACGCAGCGGAATTTAAAATTTTGATTTCCTTTTCTAGATCGTTCTTCGTTTAATGCAATAAACACGTTAAGTAGTTTGACGGTTATACCTTAGATGATCTACAAGATCGTCGCTTTGACCGCCAACGGAGAGTAGTTCAATGCGCAAGCCGTCCACGCGTCCGGCCTCTATCGCTAATCCACACGAACCCCTCGCCGGAATCCTCCTTGGATTGCTATCGGAAAAACTCCGGTCGCTAGACCGGACCTTTTCTTCCTCACAAACTCACTATGGAGAGCTCTCTATTTTACACAAGAATTATGAACTCTTGCAATTGTGTTGTACAAAAGAGCTTGACACCCACTTCCTTTTTATAGAGGAGGTGGCGCCCCAAATTGAGTGTGGAGGAGAAGAAAACCTTTTTCCAATAAAATAAGGAAAATCAATTAGATTGATTTATCTCTTTAATTATAATATTTTGTCAATATCATATATTGATTATAATTATCTTATTACCATAAATCTATTTTACTAAAATCAATTAATATCCTATATTAATATTATGGCAATATTTATTAATTAAAGTGCACAATCCAAGTGTATCTCATACACCCAAAAGTGGCGCCCCTTTAGTCAATGAATTGACTTCCGGAATATTCTTTAATTAATATAATTTATATATAATTAATATCTTGTATTTTATTTATTCATAATAAATAAATACCACCATATTAATTTACCACTATAACCTTTATAGTCCGTAGATAAACTTTCCTTATTTGGTTATCATCTATAACCGCATTTTAATCCGACTCGATGTTCATATGTGTGTGACCCGATAGGCTTCCGAATATGTTGGCCGTAGACACAAAGTGCAATTTACCAAAATGCCCTTCATACCTAACGATCACGGGATAGCGTCTAGCAACACACCGTGACCCCCAATTATCGGAAGAGTCAAAAGCAATGACTACTACCTTTCATGTGAAGCGATTACCGTGTAACTTACAATCCTATCGCTATAATAATATCCATACGATCGTATCTCGAGTGTCAATACATTGACGATCGTATCTTATAATCTGGATATCATGCTCTCTCGGAATAACACATTTACTCCCACTTTGCAAAGATTCTTGAGAGCTAGACATTCCTTATAAGAAGGCCATTTCGGATATTCGATCCCTATCATAGGATACGCGATTCCCGGACGACCAATCATGTATACTCCGCATGCTTCAATATCAAACCCAATCACTACCGCATGATCGCCCCGTGGTTAGGAGAAATCTCAATAGTGTCAAAGCATGACAATCCACACCGTGATGCCATGAAGACTCCGGTCAAAAGGATAATTACACAACCGCCACATAGTGTGACACTTAAAGTAAGTGGGTCAGTCTAACGTACGCATTCTCTAATACACGTCCACGTACAGTCCAAGTGTCTCTACACTTCGATAGACGAGATCTATCCCTACCTTCTAAAAGGTAGAAGACATCCAATACGTGCTAGTCTGATTATACTATCAATGTCCCATTTGATAATATGTAAGACTAGAGACATTTAAGTACCAACCTTGTTATAGTGATTAGAGATCTCATCAACCATAATCACTATCATGGTTTCTCTATCACAGATCGATACTAGGGACGTTACTATATATATACAACAAATAATATGAAGACAAACAATATATAATAACATAAGTGCTTTTATTAATCATAATAAAGTTATTACATGAACCAAATAGACTGTAAATGACCCGACCCGGTCGGATCCGGTCCAACCCGATTGGGTTTAGGACACCTTTCCAACAAAAATAAGTAGTCATATTAATACGATAATTCAATAAACATTAGTTAATGTAAGATCAAATCCAAGTAAAAAGCATATCTTATTATATATGGCATACCTATGAAATTGATACTTATGAAAAGCATATCTATCGTTATTAAATTGTTTATCTGTTGCATCATTCAACATTGCTAGGTACATTCACGTTTGTCGCGTCATCAAAGTCATCGTCTAATTCGTCATTCGCATATCCGACTCATAAGCGTTGTCTGTTTCATAGTCCTCGTCATTTATGAAGTCGTCTCCATCTACACAACTTTTAATAAGACAACAAAAAGATTTGAAACATCAAAATCCCATTCGTGAGATGGATTACTAAGAGAAGCGAAAAAGTAGGGAGCAAAATGAACAACATATCAAATAAGAATAGCTCTCATTGGCTAAGACCTAAAAAAACAGTTTGAAGAAATGAAGAGAAATATTTAGTGATGGCCTAATGTAATCATCTCTCAAAACCCAAATCTCAACAGTGTATCTGCTAACAAATGGCCAGTATGATATGAGCAATAATCTAATGTAAAAAGAAAGAAAAGCACAACAGTAACAACCAAAATCTAAGAAAGAAAAACTATTTAATTTTGAAACCCAGGTATGATATATAAAACTGTATGTTTGTATAATAAAGCCTCTCTGTTCAACTTCAAAGTATGTATGGGTTGATGTTTTGAATTTGTGAAGAAATGTTTTGTTTCTCATTCTTTTTCTTTCATGTTGAGAAAATTAGCATGCAACTTTGTTCTTATTATTGTTCTTATACCATTGATCACGATGTAGGCCCATCATGATCAACGGTGAAAAACTATTTTAAATAACTAAAAACAACATCAAAATTTCAAAAACAATCATGTATATCGTTTCTTTTAAATAAATGAAACAACATATACGCACTCGCGCTTATTACAATTTCCAAATAAAACATGATACACATGGTTTTGACCTCAAATCTTTAAATCATATTATATTTAAAATAAATACTGTTGGAATAGTGTCCTAAACCCAATCGGGTTGGACCGGATCCGACCGGGTCGGATCATTTCTACTATTTCTTTATGTTTGTACATATATTAAATGGCTTTTCTGTTGTCATATATATGTTCTTTTTAAAGAACCAATTATGAATTGTTATATGATAACGTCCTTAGTATTAAACTGTGGTAGAGAAACCATGATAAGCGATTATGGTTGATGAGATCTCTAATCACTTTAATAAGTTTGATACTTAAATGTCTTAGGCCGATGTACTATTAAACAGGGCATTGATAGTATAAACAGACTAGCACGTATTAGATGTCTTCTCGTCTTTAGGGCGGGGATAGATCTCGTCTATCGAAGTGTAGTAGACACTTGACCGTACGTGGACGTGTATTGAGAATGCGTACGTTAGATCGACCCACTTACACGTATAAGTGTCACACTATGTGGCGGTTGTGTAATTATCCTTAGGACCGGAGTCTTCATGGCATCACGGTGTGGATTGTCATGCTTTGACACTATTGAGGTTTCCCCTAGCCACGGGGCGATCATGCGGTAGTGATTGGGTATGATATTGAAGCATGCGGAGTATACATGATTGGTCGTCCGGGAATCGCGTATCCTATGATTGGGATCGAATATCCGAAATGGCCTTCTTATAAGGAATGTCTTACTCTCGTGAATCTTTGCAAAGTGGGAGTAAATGTGTTACTTCGAGAGAGCTTGATATCCAGATTATAAGATACGGTCGTTGATGTTTTGACACTCGACTAACGACCGTATGGATATTATTACAAATGGCGATAGGATTGTAAGTTACACGGTAATCGTTTCACATGAAAGGTAGTAGTCATTGCATTTGACTCTTCCGATGATTGGGGGTCACGGTGTGTTGCTAGACGCTATCCCGTGATCGTTAGGCGTGAAGGGCATTTTCGTAATTTGCACTTTGTGTCTACGGCCAACATATTCGGAAGCCTATCGGGTCACACACATATGAACATCTAGTCGGATTAAAATGTGGTTATAGTAGATAACCAAATAAGGAAAGTTTATCTCGTACTATAAAGGTTATAGTGGTAAATTAATATGGTGGTATTTATTTATTATGAATAAATCAAATACAAGATATTAATTATATTAATTAAAGAATATTCCGGAAGCCAATTTATGGCTAAAGGTGGCGCAACTTATTTGTGTATAAGATACACTTGTGTTGTACAATTTAATTAATGGTATTACCAAATATTAATATTAGATATTAATATATATATATATATATATATATATATATAAATAATACCTATGTGTGCGTGTGTGCAAAAGTGTTTGGCAGCATGCGCATGCATGTAATATATATATATAAAATGGATTTATATGTGTAACAATATATATGTGATATATACACATGTGTAAATTGATTTATGGTAATAAAATAAAGATAGTCAATATTAGATATTGACAATATCTTGGAAATATTCAATATGAGATATTGACAATATCCTAGATTTATTTGATATGAGATATTATAATAAATGAGATAAATCAATCAATTATATTTTCCTTATTTTATTGGGAAAAGGTTTTCTTCTTTTCTACTCTATTGGGGCGCCACCTATGACTATAAATAGGAGGTGGGTGTCAAGCTCTTTTGTACATCACAATTGCAAGAGCTAATAGTTCTTGTGTAAATTAGAGAGCATCCTATAGTGAGTTGGAGAGAGGGAAAAGGGCCGGTCTAAGAACCGGAGTTTTCCAATAGCAATCCATGATGGGATTCCGGCGGGTCGTTCGTGTGGACGGCGGTAGAGGCCGAACACTTGGGCGGCTCCATGCGTAACTACTCTCCTTAGACGGTCAAAGCGTCGATCTTTTAGATCAACCAAGGTAACCACCGTCTACTACTTGTTTGTTTATTGCTTAAACGAAGTCGATCTTGGGTAAAAGGAAATCAAATTTTTGAATTCCGCCGCGTTCCCGCGTAGATTTCCTAACAAAGGGTATCGTAGAGAGCTTCGAGCTTAAGCAATAAGCATGTTAATTTGCGTAGTTAATTTTATCATTTAAATCACGTAATTAAAAGATGAAAGATTTTTTATTTGCAAAATTGATACACGAAAAGAAAAAAAAAAGAAAAAAAAAAGGGATCGGGTGGTGCTCGGCCGACTGGCGGCGGCACCACCACCGGCGGCGGCTGGGCGGCGGCGGCGGCAGCAGGGCAACCTGCTGCCGGCAGTCGGTTGACCGGCCAATGCTGGCGGATCTCCACATTTTTGTTTTGTGTATTTTGTGATTCAATATGGTTCATAGTTGTGATTGGTAATTCCTCCTTTGTTTAGTTGTGTCATGTGGCTAACCAATGGTTCAAATAGTTTGGGGCCATTGGGATGCCACATGGCATTAAAATAATAATGGCCTTTCCAAATTTTATTTGGAATAGGCCTAGGCCCTTTCCAAATATTTGATTTGGGAAAAGGCCTAGCTTGCCAGCCACTTCCAAAATTTTGATTTTGGAAAGTGGCTGCGCCTAAACCAAAATTTTTTGGCCTTTCCAAATATTTGATTTGGAATAGCTTGCAGCCCTTTTCAAATATTTGATTTGTAAAAGGCCTAGCTTGCGCCACTTCCAAAATTTTGATTTTGGAAAGTGGCTGCGCCTAAGCCAAATTTGGTTTAGAAACCAAAGCGCATCCCTTTTGATTACGAATCAAAAGGAAAGAAACAAAAGAGAAATAATTTTAATTTTGATTTATTTTGGAATAGTTCTAATTAATTAAAATTAAAATTAAAATCGGTTTAAAATTAATCGTTAATTTTATTTCGATTAAAATCATTTAATTAATTAAATGTTAATTAGTTAATTGATTGGATAAAATTATTTAATAGATTAAATGTTAATTGATTAATTAAGACGCAAGTAGTTAAATTTTAATTTTATCTTTTTCATAAGATTTTATTGTATGGATTAGATATAGTAGATATAATATGATTATATGGACCCCGATTGATCATGGACTCGACCGATAGTGATAGATGTGAATGATTTAATTTTTCTCGTTGGTTTAAAAATTGTCCTAGGCCGTTATGAAGAACGTGACCTAGTTTATTTTCTGCATTCATCCCATTCCCATTAGCTCCCCCCCGTGTGCGGCGGGTGTATTTATTTTATTCGATAGAATTAAATGTAACAAGAATGGAGCAAAAGATGGAGACCAAAGAAAGACGAAAATAAAGATCCCATTGGAGAATGGAGCATTAAAGATCCTATTGGCGGTTGCGCCTACCCTTAGAATGTGACCCGCGGTTTCGTCGCTTGTATTCGAAACCGCACCTAGGAAAAGTCCATGATCATACCGGTTATTTTACGTATTTATTTATTTTGTGCTTGTATTTATTTTATATGATACGATAGATGCATGACTAGGCACGATCTAGATAAATGTGTAGGATGTATGTTTATAGAGATAGTCATATTTATGATGAGACCGAAATTAAAATTAATTAAGTGAATTAATTTACGAAAAATACTTCCACAACAAAAATCAAGTCGAAATATTGTCTCCCAATATTATAACGACGGTGAAGAGCTCCGTGTTCGGATCCAACCGATCGACCACCGCCGGGAGTTGACCTACCACGGGTATATCGTCGTTATTGAGATATGATCGTATGAGATCTCGTGAATATTGGGTTATGACTTGACTAGAGTCTTTCGGTGATTGGCCACCGTCGTGGCCGTCCGACTTTAGAGACAAGGGTTGACTAACACATAGTGATGTGTATCGCCAAAGAGTTGACTAGTCAACCACCGAGAATCACATAGAGATGTGAATGGTAAAGAGTTACCTACCTATCGAAATTATCTTGGTTGATCGACCACCGCCGGGAATCGAGGTAACTAGATGGGATCTCAGCCACTAAAGAATTTTGACAAATTCTTGAAAGTCAATTGGAAGTAGTTGACTAGTGGGAGCAAAATCATAAACCAAAAGACCATTTTTGATTTTGCGTGTATAAACAACAACACTCTTTTATTTTCATTTTTTAAGTTGTAGTTTTAGCAAACTTTATATTTATGTTTTATTCTCGATTAGTAAAACCAAATTATGACTGTTAATTTTGAGAAACGTTCTCAAATATGGTTAAGTAATTTTAATCCTTTTAAAATGAGCAATGACACGAGAGATCCCGTTATGGTACTTAGAGACAAGGAGGCTACATATTTGATGGAGTACTCCAAGGCTTTAATTATTAATGAAAGCGGAAGCTCATGATATGATTAAATCATTTGAAAATTAGTTTCAACGAATTAGTCATATATTGGATACGATCCAAGATGATCATTCGGTCATACGATGACGAGTTATTCAAACGTTGGATAAGAATGACTAGACCGAATTTTGGAAATGAAGTTTTCAAATTGTAAGATTTTAAGTATCGACTTAATTCTACCATTGCTTAAAGGTTAATTAAATAGTCAATGTTTTGAATACGATTCAAAAGGTTAAATAAACTATTTAATAAACTTTAGATTTTCTTTATAAAAGGAAATTGAAGACATAGCTCTTGTGATCTTTCTTAAGTCTTATGAAGACTACAATAAGAAACATATCTCAAGTGCTTAAAGGATTAAAAAGGAAATTTTAGGGCATGTGCTTAAATAGAGAACTTATTGAAGTTTCTATTATAGGCAAGTGAGTTGAGATAAATCTATCTAAGTTCAGTGTCGACTCTTAGATATATGATATCTTGCGAGTGTGATTAAATTAGAAAGATTAAATACGTATATGGAAGGTGAAGCAAACGTTGTAACACTTACCATATTCTGGATCTAGTAAACTGATAAGGGAACTAAATAAATGTTGTTATGTTCCGATTCTTATGAAGGACACAAGTTCAGTTATTTGTTAGGATTTAGCAGACATATTCAATTGTAAAGAATAAATGTTATTCTGATAAAATTGGATGGTCACTGAATCTAACATACTAGATTGTTGTCACTAAATAGTTGATATATGTGATGAGATCTCAACTAAATATTTGTATGGCTATTATCCTTGATATTTGTAGTTGTTCTAGACATAGTCTCTCCGGAAGGGAAGCGTGTAATCAAACGTCATTCGATGATGTTGAACCATATGATTATGAATCATATAGGTAATACGTATCTTATCTAAAGATGACTAAAATACCCTTTTATGAAAAGGTTATAAAATCTAGAAAATTTGTCTAAAGCCTAAACATACCGATGTTTGTTGGCTTGTGACAATTAATGCTACAAATAATTGTTTGTTAATCTCTATGACCATTTTTAGAAATAGTTCTAGTGTACTCAGTGAAGTGCATAATTCAGAAATCCCGAAAAGTTCGAGCTAGTACGAATATGAGATTGATGAGCTACTTAGGAATTAATCTTCAATTGGATTGAAGTAATTAATACCTGAAGGGTGTTTCAGAAGTCGTCTGAAAAGGAATAAGATTCTCCCTTCAAGGATACCATATTTGGGATACGCAATTGGATTGTGTTCCCAAAATGGAAACAACACTTTATATGATAAAGGTGTGATGCAGGCCATGCGAAGTATCCCTTACCCGTTTCGGGATAGTGCCTTATACTTAACCGAGTTCCAAAGAATAAAGGTTGAATAAATTCCATATTAGATATGGAAGAGGATAATGTCAAATCTGTCTTAACCGATGATTTGAAGTTGTCATAGGCAAAGTCAGAAAGGCTTGGAGCCTAGTACGACTTATGCAACTTTGTGGAATGTCTTAGCTAGCATGCTAGATATTATTTACTTGTCCGCGGAGCAAAAATGTTTGTCTCCAAACATGCTGTCTTCTTGAGGAAGTGTTTCTTCCGAAAGAAACAGTGGGAGTGAATCAGATCTCAAAAGAGTTTGAGAACCACAAAGATATATTCGACCAATGGAACATGAGCAGACGCCACATAGCGATGAGGTGTAGTTCACTGCTCAGTGCACACAAAAGTTCTGTAAGTCTGTGGATAACCTCAAGCCTGAAAAGGTTGTTGGTATGTTCATCTTGAAGAATGAATATCTCACGACTTGTGAAAGAATGTTTGAAAGGCAAGGTTGAGAGATATGGCTAGGAGCCATAATATCTGAATTAGATTCCATCGCTGACAACCAGGTTGTGAACCTAGTCCGTCTTACCTAAGGGGAGTGTCCCCGAAAGGTCGACATGGATAGTAATATGATTACCATAAGGCTATAGTGACGGCCGAAGGGTATGAGGTGTAAACCTTGTAATTGTCTTTATGATGCCGGGCCGTGCCCGCTCTATTCGACTATGCTTGTTATAACTTCGTATCATGACTATATGATAGTGTTGAAGACGTTGGGCGGTACGCTCGATGTTCATAGACAATAACATGATATGTAAGCCCACGAGATCCATTTATGGACTCAAACAAGTTTCTCTAGACAATTTCTTTGTTTGATAATCAAAGGAGTTTGATTTAGTCAAAAGAAGGATATGCCCAATGTGCAAGATGGATAGTGGGAGTGTGTTACGATTTTTGAGTAAGGTATTGGATATCTCTCTCATGAATCATCTCCCCATGTCACGGTCAATTAATGTTTGGTAATTCAAGATCTTTACGAAAGCACTTGGATTAGCGGTCTTATTTTAGAAATGAGAATCTATAGTGATAGATTTAACTCGCCGTTAGATTATTGTTTACCTATATAGATGTGATGCTAAAAGAAGTTTAGCATAGATCGCAAGATCTATCCGTGTTAGGACGTTGGTCCTAAAGATGAGGTGAAAGATGATGTGTATGGAAGGTTTCCTTCGCTCCCGCGATAGAACCATCATAAAGGAATGCCGGATGTTCATAGTTCATGAATAGTCATGAGCAAGTATGAAAGTAAATCCGGTGAATGTCGAGAATATCCTTAAACAAGTTAAGGAAAGTTTCCTAGTTTATCGAAACTTGGAGTTAGATAAATATAGTTATACGTACGTATATCCCGAGTCTTATGAAGGCAAGTGGGAGCTACAATTCGGGTTTGCAATCACTTTGATTAAGTGATACAAAGTGAGCCGGAAATGTTCTAGCCTACGGGTCACCGTAAACTCTACAACTTAGCCAAAACACAAGAGTGCCTTAGAGGCGCAGAGGAGCAAGACATGGATCTGAAGGTTCATTCCCGAACCTTGTACGGTTCTTCCACCTTTTCTATATAGCCGATATAGTAAGTGGATTCATTGCTTGAAGCAAGGACCGTGTCTCGTCGTAGATTCGTGTGTGTGTTGAGGCGGTTCCTTTAACTTGGTCATTTGGATAGTCCGAGTCCCCATGGATAGCGATCCGTTTATGGCTAGTGGTCGGTTGCGAGTATTGCATAAGATTCTTGTGTTTCAACTTGGTCTTGTGTGTGCGAGTGGTTGGTTTTAGGCCAAGTGGGAGATTGTTGGAATAAGTGTCCTAAACCCAATCGGGTTGGACCGGATCCGACCGGGTCGGATCATTTCTACTATTTCTTTATGTTTGTACATATATTAAATGGCTTTTCTTCGTTGTCATATATATGTTCTTTTTAAAGAACCAATTATGAATTGTTATATGATAACGTCCTTAGTATTAAACTCGTGGTAGAGAAACCATGATAAGCGATTATGGTTGATGAGATCTCTAATCACTTTAATAAGTTTGATACTTAAATGTCTCTAGGCTGATGTACTATTAAACAGGGCATTGATAGTATAAACAGACTAGCACGTATTAGATGTCTTCTCGTCTTTAAAAGCGGGGATAGATCTCGTCTATCGAAGGGTAGAGACACTTGGACCGTACGTGGACGTGTATTGAGAATGCGTACGTTAGGATCGACCCACTTACACGTATAAGTGTCACACTATGTGGCGGTTGTGTAATTATCCTTAGGACCGGAGTCTTCATGGCATCACGGTGTGGATTGTCATGCTTTGACACTATTGAGGTTTCCCTAGCCACGGGGCGATCATGCGGTAGTGATTGGGTATGATATTGAAGCACGCGGAGTATACATGATTGGTCGTCCGGGAATCGCGTATCCTATGATTGGGATCGAATATCCGAAATGGCCTTCTTATAAGGAATGTCTTACTCTCGTGAATCTTTGCAAAGTGGGAGTAAATGTGTTACTTCGAGAGAGCTTGATATCCAGATTATAAGATACGGTCGTTGATGTTTTGACACTCGACTAACGACCGTATGGATATTATTACAATGATATGATTGTAAGTTACACGGTAACTCGTTTCACATGAAAGGCGTAGTCATTGCATTTGACTCTTCCGATGATTGGGGGTCACGGTGTGTTGCTGACGCTATCCCGTGATCGTTAGGCGTGAAGGGCATTTTCGTAATTTGCACTTTGTGTCTACGGCCAACATATTCGGAAGCCTATCGGGTCACACACATATGAACATCTAGTCGGATTAAAATGTGGTTATAGTAGATAACCAAATAAGGAAAGTTTATCTCGTACTATAAAGGTTATAGTGGTAAATTAATATGGTGGTATTTATTTATTATGAATAAATCAAATACAAGATATTAATTATATTAATTAAAGAATATTCCGGAAGCCAATTTATGGCTAAAGGTGACGCAACTTATTTGTGTATAAGATACACTTGTGTTGTACAATTTAATTAATGGTATTACCAAATATTAATATTAGATATTAATATATATATATATATATAAATAATACCTATGTGTGCGTGTGTGCAAAAGTGTTTGGCAGCATGCGCATGCATGTAATATATATATATAAAATGGATTTATATGTGTAACAATATATATGTGATATGTACACACGCGTAAATTGATTTATGGTAATAAAATAAAGATAATAATATTAGATATTGACAATATCTTTAAATATTCAATATGAGATATTGACAATATCCTAGATTTATTTGATATGAGATATTATAATAAATGAGATAAATCAATCAATTATATTTTCCTTATTTTATTGGGAAAAGGTTTTCTTCTTTTCTACTCTATTGGGGCGCCACCTATGACTATAAATAGGAGGTGGGTGTCAAGCTCTTTTGTACATCACAATTGCAAGAGCTAATAGTTCTTGTGTAAATTAGAGAGCATCCTATAGTGAGTTGGAGAGAGGGGAAAAGGGCCGGTCTAAGCAACCGGAGTTTTCAATAGCAATCCATGATGGGATTCCGGCGGGTCGTTCGTGTGGACCGGCGGTAGAGGCGAACACTTGGCGGCTCCATGCGTAACTACTCTCCTTAGACGGTCAAAGCGTCGATCTTTTAGATCAACCAAGGTAACCACCGTCTACTACTTGTTTGTTTATTGCTTAAACGAAGTCGATCTTGGGTAAAAGGAAATCAAATTTTTGAATTCCGCTGCGTTCCCGCGTAGATTTCCTAACAAATACATCATTACATAATCATACCTAACACATAACAACTACATATAATGCCAAAAAAGTAAAAATAATATAAAATAAATTAAAGATTTTTCAAATCTTCTTGATGATATGAGATTAACAGTATAGCTGTGACTATAGCCTATAGGCTTTGGCTAGCTATAGGGAGATAGCACTATAGTCACAATATCATACACAGAATTGGTACTCGGTATCTTGTTGCCTTCACTATTGACATCTTGTAAATCAAAATTCTACCAGAAGTTGCAGAAAATTCCATTTCCCCCCCCCCCCCCCCCCCCCCCCCACAACATCTTTCAACCTTATCCAAAACTAGACAAAAACTTCCAAACAAAACCCACCAGCCTAAAGTTTTCAAAAATGATCAAGAACAACTCTTCATCTAATAGTGAATGACAAGTGTTTGAACTTTTCAAAAAAATTCGGTTCAAAGTCAAGAGGAATCCCTTGCAGCCCATTGTTCTAATTCAAAGCTCAAGAACCAAATAAAATACATGAATTCAACGGGAGTTTTATTGTTTTATGAACAACAAATGCTTTAAGATTATATATAAGGCTCTGTTTTTCTTCTTCTCCATAAATGATACATATATATGTCATCTTTAAAAGCATCACACAAAAGAAAAACAAATCATTTAATTGATCATAATGAAATACATATAATATAGATAATAATTCCCAGAAGTTCCAAGCTATCTAGAGCACAAAATCACAAGAAGGCAACTCTCAAACACACTCAAAAAGAAAAAAGAAAAAAACCCATTTATATATATATATATATATTATCACACTAATTGACCCTACCGTTTGACATTGTTATACCTATGTAATACTATTATTTGACACTACCATTTGACATTGTGATACTATGTGACACTATTATTTGGCATTGTTATACTATGTGACACTACCATTTGACATTATTATACTATGCGACACTACTATTCGACATTGTAATATATATATATATATATATATATATATATATATATATATATATATATATATATATATATATATGCAAACGTGAGTTGATGGCAAATATTGGGTGGTTTTTTTCTTTTTTCTTTTTTTATGAGCATTAATACATAGATGGGTAAAATTGACTAAATACATAATATTTTATCCTTTTTAATAAAACGCAAATGTTTCTGTCCTTTTTTATAATTTCACAATGCTTTTTTTGTCATTTTTCATAATTTTCCCAATAAAAATCTGATCTTTTATTCATCATCAAGAGCCCAAGCAACCATCAAGAGCCCTATTCCTTCCGCAGACTTCCACAACACATGGATATATATGAGATTTTAGGCAAAAATAGAAAAATGGTCTTCTAAGTTGGCATATTATGGATTTTTAGTCCTGCTCCTGCTCCGTTGAAGATAATGGCCCTCTAAGTTGTTGTGTTTTTTGAAAAATGGTCCTATCCATCGGATATTGCTGACTGGGCATCGGAATCCTTTAAAATTGCTGATGTGGCTGCCACGTGGGATCCAACGTGGCTGTGGGGTCCCATTTCTTGGGATCCAAAGTGGCTGTGGGGTCCCATTTCTCCTTCATTTAGTGAAAAAAAAAATTTGTTGCAAGAAGGATTCGAACCGGCAACCTAAGGGTAAAAAAAAAAATTGTTGCAAGAAGGATTCGAACCGGCAACCCAAGGGTAAAAAAGCCAAGCACTTTGCCATCCAAGCTATAACATCAACTTACATATTATCACACAAGTTATTACTTATGCACAACAACATTCCTTCCAACATTGTATGTGCCAAATTTAAATAAACTATCAAAATTCACTTAGTTGTAGATGGTATATATATATATATATAGGCATGCCTATAATAATTATGAAAAAAAAAGGTCCAAATTGACCCGTAATAAAACATTAAAGGAAGTTAATGCATAAATGACAAAAATAGCCCATCAGGATTTGGATTTTGATATGCTGGTGTTCAACCAGACAGAGCGTAGACAATAGGGAGAGAGAGAAGTTAAGAGCTCACGCATAATGTTTTTGTTTAATTTTTTTATTTTTTATAACTTCTTATTATTATTATTATTATTATTATTATTATTATTATTATTATTATTATTATTATTATTATTATTATTATTATTATTATTATTAATGTAAGTCGATTTTACATTACTAGAAGAGTAATAATTATAATATTTTTTCTTATCTTACTATTAATTTGTATATATTCGGCCACATTTTTTCATTTTATAATTATAACATTAATTAATGATAATCAAATTGTATATCAAACACTATAGCTTTTTTTGAGAACCAAGCATTATAGTGTAATATATTTAATCACTGTGTTTCAAAAAAAAATTGATCACTTTATTAATGTATATGAAAGTTGTAAATCCACTTACATTTAGGGACGTAGACAGTTTTATTTTTTATAGTTTAAAAAAGAACTACATCAAATTAACAAGGAAAATCAAGGCTTAAATCAGCGCATTTGACATATCTTGAAATCATAAACGTAAAAAAATTGTATGAGGGATTGAGTCAAGAATTTGAAATGACAAATTAAACCAAAGGAAACCATATTACTTATAATAACTTGTGTTTGTACACAAATTGAAGTTATGGCTCTGATGGAAAAGTGCTTGTTGTTTTGCCCTTTGGTTGGCGGTTCGAATCCCTCTTGCAATAATTTTTTTATTTTCACTAAATGGAGGATAAATGGGACCCACAACCATGTTGGATCCCGCGTGGCGCCCTAGTGGCGATACGTCACGTCGCAATTTTAAAGGATTCCGGTGTCAAGTCGCAATATCCGGCGGATAGACAATTTTTCAAAAAACACAAAACAACTTAAAGGACCGCTTCCTCACCGGAGCATTTAAAGCAGGACTAAAATCCTTAATAGCCAACTTAGAGAACCATTTTTCTAATTTTGCCTGAGATTTTACCCCAATAAATTCCTTAAGAACCATTTTTAAGTTTTAGTCCATATCCCCTAATAAATAAATAATATCCTCGCCGCAACAATTGTCGGCATCTAACCATCTATTCTATGTTTTTTTTACATATCTCACCGAAAGACATGTCAATCTATCAATCACAATTGGAGGCCAATATCATAGTCATTTTTTAACCGTAATCAATCAAACTCGAATCAATGGACTCCGGAAGAGCAACCGGAGTGGAGGTACCCCCAAAACATCACAACTATGGACTTCGGAAGAACAACCGGAGTGGAGATGCCCTCCAAAACATCAAAACTCACAACTATGGACTCCGGAAGAACAGCCGGGGTGAAGATGCCCTCCAAAACATCAGACTAATGGACTCCGGAAAAGTATCCGGAATGGAGATGCCCCCAAAATACAACAACCTATGGACTCCGGGAGAACAACCGGGGTGAAGATGCCCTCCAAAACATCACAACTAATGGACTCCGAAAAAGCCTTTGGAGTAGCTAGAGATGCCCTCCAAATTATGCCAATCCAAACACGGCCTCGTTTGAAGGAGGGTATTAAAAGATAATGTCAAAATTGATATTTGAAGATAATTATGAATGTCATTAGAAGATAATGTCAGAGATGATATTTGAAGATAATGATGGATGCCAAAATAAAGTGATAAAGCTGCTATAGATATAATTAATGTTTGAAATAAACCACTCCAAGTGATAAGATAGTTTATTATTAGTTTTATTGATTTTTAATTGATTTATTATCTCATTTATCTCCTATATGTAGGAGAGCACTGTGTACTGTTTCTATCAATAAATAAAACATCGGTTCAGTCTTTTACGTTTCCGCTACGTATTCTGATTTTCTTTATACACTTTCGTTTTTCTGAAACTCAGACAACATCGAAGTCTGAAATATATCCCTTAACAACAATAACACAAAATAAATATCAATGGAGAAAAAATATATATATCAAGCGATAGCACCAGATTTAATATGGTTTGGTCAACTGACTTAAAGGGAGATTATTAATTACCTGTATAAATCTTTCACATGTCTCACGAGGCAAGCACTTTAACGTGTTTAATTATCAATTGTTGACTTAAATTTCCTTGAAAAGGGGGTCCAACAGATGGTATCACATTGTTAATTCATTCCCTCACATGCAATACCAGATCAATTTCGATACATCTACGTAAGAATTATACATAGAATGCGTGTAAATGAAGGAGCACTCCGCATAAATTGATGGTAAAATTGAGATAGGTAATTAAGGATGAAGGCTATAGAAGTTCTTCATATGAATGGAGGAACTGGGGAAAAAAGTTATGCCAATAACTCATCACCTCAGGTACTTATTTTTTATTAGGAGATGCATATATATATATATATATATATATATATATATATATATATATATATATATATATGTATATATATAGTAGTGATCGATGCACATTCGTAGTTCATGTATCATTATCTAAAGTATTTATTGTCTGCATTGCGGTTGATTGACAGCGTACGGCTATAACGAATGCAAAGCCGATAATAGATGAAGCCATTAAAGATGTTTACTGCAGACTCTTTCCAAAAACCTTATGCATTTCAGACATGGGTTGTTCAAGTTGATCGAATACTTTGTATGCAATATCTGTGCTTATTGAGGCTGTTGACGGTGCACGTCGAAATTTAGGTCGTGAATTGCACGAGTTTATGATACACTTGAATGATTTTCCGACCAATGATTTCAACACGATTTTCAGATCCTTGCCCGGTTTTTATGAAGAATTGAAGGAACATCTGGGTGTCGTCGGGTTCGGATCGTGTTTCTTGACCGGAGTTCCCGGTTCATTCTATGAGCGGGTTTTTCCCCGCCCAAAGTCTACACTTTGTTTACTCATCCTACTCACTACATTTGTTAGCTCATGTATGTATGTATGTATATATATTCCAAAACACAAAATAAAGAATTATATAAATGATGCAAGATGAATATTATAAATGGGTAATCGGGTAATTCTAATTAGGAAAATAATACTAGAACACGAATGTTTGGGTATAATCAGGACTGAACTCTTGAGAGAGCTGCCTACGTATCCAATTTAGGTAATAAACTGGAATCAAGTCCCCCTCGTAGTTCAGGGTGTTCTTTATATAGTAGTAGATCGTGTGTTTCTCCCTGGACGTGCTGGGAAGTTATCATGGATTATGTCCTGGACGTGGGATCTACCCACGTCCATAAGCAGTTGAGATGTTGTTGACCCGGTCTTCACCACGTTCACTCGTTATGCCGACTCGTAAATAACTCGGTCAAAACACGGTGGAGTCCTCGCTCTTGCTCCTCTCGACTATTCTCGCCTGCCGTCTTGATCCGGTCGCACTCGGCGGTCTAGCTTGCCTCGGTCCGTTTATCTTTATTATTAAACTTTGGACCTGGCCCAATTACAAATAATCCGACCCAATGGGCCCATATATCATCATAAGTCCCCCCAGACTAGGGTAGACTGCTTTACAGCTGCCCTAGCCTGAAACGGTTCTGCTTCTGTTATTAAAACTACGCGAATCGAGGCCAAGTTGCACCCGTCCGTTGTTAAGGGTCAAATTGTAGTGTTTTTAAGGATATATTTCACCTCAATTTCCCCCATATACGTATGATTTTCATAGAATTCGAGGTTTATAGTGAAATATTGAGTGAATGGTGATTTAAAGAGTTAAATATGAAAACGTATCAATTTATACGATTATTTGATTGTTTTATATGGTTTTGGATATTGTTACGTTTTTGTGGTGTTTGGATGCAATATAGATACATGTTTTTGACTTGGAAGAGGATAAAGATGGAGATAAAGCTTGGAATGAAGCTTTCAAGCAGCCGAACTTCCGATGCAGTTCTTGATATGATATACACTGATTTGACTCTCGACCTCAAGAGAAGAGTTGTAGGGCTTGAAGAGAGGATTTTAAAGGATTTTGAATCACTTCATTCCGACTTATGAGGCCCGAGATATGAGCGTTACAAGTTTGGATGCTGTTGCTGAAACTACTGGAAAATGTCGTAATATACTCGTAATACGACGGGCTAATCAAAAAGGCGTTTTCTGAAGAAGAGTCCTTAATGAAAGTTGTAGAGTTTTCCGAGAGCTTAATTATGACATTCGGATCATAATTTTTGGAGGTCTACAACTCAATATATGAATTTTAGAAATCTCCTACCTAAATTAGGATTAATCCAAATCGCATTTTTCATGCATTGCTTCAAATTTCGACATACTTTGTTACTCTAATTGTCTCCCAAATCGCCTCTCTTTTCCTATATATATGCGAGCATGTATTGAAAACCTATATCCCCATAATTCAACACATTATTTCCAAATTACAAAGATATATAAAAACAAAGGGCGGCGCTTTACTCGAAATGTTCAAGGCCGGTCACCCGAGCCTTGTGCTCGGGTGATCCGGGTTAGATTAGATGTAGTTTTCTTCTTCCGTTTTCGACTCATGGATCCAACAATTGTACCAACCATGTGAGTTTGATTTTCCAATTTATTCAATCTCTAGTTTATTTTCATGAGCTTTAATTTATTTTGTATCGTTCTATGATTTTGATGCTATGATGTGAATTAGATCGAGAGATCGCTTGCTATTGATACGTTTACAACATACGTGTTGCGTAGACTAGATCACCATAGAAAGATAGGATCTTTAATCATTAATTATGTGACAAATTAATTGGTTAATTATCTAGGTTGTTAGATTCTAAAATACGAGAGTTAACCTGAATCTACACCGAGTTTTGTTTGGTAAATCAGTCTCAACACTCGAAAGATGAGAGATAGATAATTGGACTCACTAAGGAATTAGGAATCCATAGCTTGAGATTAAATTCACTAAGGAATTAGGGATTTGTATCTCGTGTAAAGGTGAAACCACAATTTGAATTAAAATCATGAGATGAACTAGGATTGAGATCACATAGGTTTGTATATTGGTTGTTTCCATGTCTTTAGTTTAGATTGTTTTTATGTTTCTTAGGTTAGATTTATCTTGACTGTTCTTTATGTTTTTATGTTTTTCTTTCGTTCTTTCGTTTTCATGAGTAGCAATTGAGAGGTTAATTAGATTAGATTCTACATACCTTTTCCCTGAGGATCGACCCCTTACTCATTACGCTTTACTAGCAACAACCCGATGTTTTGGTCGGTTAGGAGTTAGTTTTGCATGGTAGTTAGGGTTATAAATTTTCTTTTGTATTTTTGATGCAAAATCTCCCCAACATCCATTATCATTAAAACCGTAGACTAAACCATTACGTCGTTTCATTTCATGCCACATAACCCTTTCTCTGTCCACTTTACTCTTATAATTTAAACTTTTGGAAACGCCCTTCTGCAACCGCAAGTAAGTCTTTATCTGTTTTATTCTGCATTTCTTTGAAATCGTTGATCTTTGATGAGTTTGAGAGCCAATACAAACTTCTAGTGAATCCGTAGAGAAATTATTTGAATCCCCGGAGAAAATATCCGAGCCATAGATAGTGAGGAAGTGAATTCGTCTAATCCTCGTGTTTTGCCCTGAACCTGTAGTAAATTCCGATCATCCTTCCTCCTCAATTGATTTAAGGAACACCTCCACTTTTGGAGATAACCCATTGTGTATTCTGCCTTCCCACCTTCTGCCTCCTGGGATATTTACTCCCACTTCGATTGTACACCAGTATCCAGAAGATCACGCTGCTTTCTTAAACACTTTAAAGAGAGAAATCAATCGATTTGACAAAACCAAAGCAATAATGGCTTGCCATGGTGTTGCCAGCAAAATGACCAAGACTGAGATGGCCGGTTTATTAAAAACCTATAAGATCCGTACTGAGCCTTTCGAAGTTGTTCGTCCTAAACCGACTGAATACGCTTACAGTCTTCCGAATAGCATTAAATTTCTCATAGGTTTCATGATTTGGTGTCGTATGAACACCACTCCTTTCACAAGAAACATTATTCAGAACTTCTATCAATGCAAATTAACACAAGGTAGTGGGGGTGGTACCATTTCGCCGTAGGGCCGTGCTCCGCTCATCCCGATAACTCGGCAAAGATAAGACAAAGAAGAAGTGGCAAGAACACTTTTTCTTTGTGAAACACAATTCGGATGCCGCTTAGGGCGATGGAATACCTCTTCCATGAAAGACAAGTTGGAAGACTTCATTGATGCCACGCTGTCCCAATATCTTGTTAGTAACAAAATCTTTCTCAACCTAGACTTCATAAGTTCTGCCCTGATAGATGCTGCTCAGCTTCAGACTGCAGGGCCTGTTGGATACGTGGAGTTTTCCAAGAAACAGAACAGAAAATGTATGTTTGTACTTGCATTATGTTTTTACTTTTGATTATAATTTGATTATCTCCGTTTCCTTGTAGTGGCCAACGTAGATGATCTGATCAGCATCGAAATTGATGAGGAGGAGGAGCAGAACAAACGATAGACGATTCTGAGCGGACCCTGTCCGTTATTCCAGAAGGTGGTGAACTTCCTGGTCAGCATGAGGATGCACAAATAGGCACTAGCTCTGGTACTGCTGTGCAGGAAGAAGTTCCCACTGCTGATCTTTCTGAGCAGGATACTCTGAACCCCATTAATCCTGTGGACTTGACTGTTGAAGAAAACCTCCACGGGGGCCAAATTACTGGTTTGGATGATGTTCCCCTTAGAACTATCTCTCAAAGACAGAAAAAGGGGCATAGGTCCACTTCCTCTGGCAGTTCTGCCAGTGGCTCCTCTTTCAACTTTGAGGACATGTCTGCTGACGATTTTGCAGATTCTGTAAGTGGTCTTTTTCATAAAGCTTTCATATTTTTCCTTATTTTTCTCTTTCTCAGACGTTTTCTTTTGTAGTGTTACCGCCTGGGTAAGGCTCTGCACAAAAAAACTGCTAGCATGGCCAAAGACATTTCTCGCCCGCAAAGACAAAGTGATCCACCGAACAAGGCCAATGCTAAGGTTGCCGCCTTGGAAGAGTCTAATCATGAAGCCGCGTGCTAAGGTGGCCAGTTTGGAAGAGGCCCGCCTTGCTGATCAGCAAGAGATCGAGAAGCTGATGTCCGATCTTGCCAAAGCTGAGGCTTTGATATTTACTCAAGAGGAGCAGCTAAATTTAAGAGATCAGCGGTTGGCCAAATTGAATGAGGAGCACCTGCAAAATATTGCTACTGCGAAGAAGATGAAGGCTGATTTTGACGAAACCCTGAGGCAGATGGAGGAAATCCCTACTCAGAATATCGTCCAGAAGGTTGTTGCTGGGTATAAGTCTTCTCCCCAGACCTATGAGGAAATCTAGATCATATTGGCTCCCGCTCTGCGCAGAGGATATACACTTGGTGTTGATGAGGCCAAACCTGCTGATCTGGTGATTAACACTCTGCCTAATCACCGGTTGTATGATAAAAAAGCAGGGGAGATCTTCACGAAGCGATATGATGAATATAAGAATGGAGAAGACATAATCAGCCAATATGCTAAGAAAAAATCTGCTCAACCTTCAGAGAAGCCTGCACAGCCTGCAGAGAAACCTGTTCAGCCTTCAGCTCCCTCTGCATCTTAACTTATTTTCCTTTGAAAACTTTGAATTTGCTGCCTTTTGAAGCAGCTTTTGATGTAATAGCTATGTATGTAATTTCTTGTCAGCGACATTTTTAATCTTCTACACCTTTTAAGTTTGTACCTTTGAATTTGACATTCTCTATTTCTCTGTTTAGAGATCCCTCTCGGTTTAGAGATCTTTTGTCTTCATATTGCGCTGCAAAGAAATTAGGATTTGTTATCCTTAGCTTCTTTACTTTTACTTTATATGCTGCACGGAACACAGAATTTTCTTGCCCTGCAAGTTTAACAGTTGTTAGGGGTCTTGTGCCCACAATGCCTTTGCGCTACAAACTTGGCAATTTCATTCTTTTTGTGGGACTCCCCGCCTGTAATACTCTTGCGCTCGCAAGTTTGCATTTATATTTTTAAGTGGGTCTTCTCGCCTGTAATGCTCTTGCGCTGCAAGTTTGTCATTTATATTTTAAGTGGGACTTCGGCCCAGAATGCCCTTGCTCTGCAAGTTTGGCATTTATATCTTTGAGAGGGACTTCTGCCCAGAATACCTCTTTGAGTGGGACTTCGGCCCGGAATGCCCTTGCGCTGCAAGTTTGGCATTTATGTTCTTTGTACAGCCACGTACTGTTTTTGTTTTCGTGTTTTAATACAATTTCAAAGACAAATTAAAACACCATACCACAATTATATATTGAACATAAATCAATATTCAAGGTACCATTATTTAAAAAGTGAAATTACTTTAAGGAAAAAATTTTCTCAAATGAACAAGATTCCAACTTCTAGAAACAGCTTTTGCTCGAGGCATTAGCTAGTTGATAAGATCCTTTTCCATGCACTTTGATGATTTTATAAGGACCTTCCCAATTTGGATCTAGCTTACCAAATGGGGCCTTGCTTGCGGCCTCATTTCGCCCCAAAACTAAATCGCCTTCTTTAAAATACGTACCTTTAACTTTGGAGTTGTAGTATTGAGCAATTCTCTCGCTTGTATTTGGCCATTTGTATCAAGGCTATGTCCCTTTTGTGCTCTAGCTCATCTTTGAGATGCAAAGCATGTCTACTTCCCGAGTTTCGGATAGTACAATTCCATTCTAGGAGACTTGTGTCCAATCTCTTGCTGGTATTACTGCCTCGCATCCATATGCTAAAGAGTATGGAGTTTCCTGTGTAGCCGCGTTCGGTGTAGTCCTGTACGCCCATAAGATATTTGGGAGATGATCTACCCGCGTGAGATCCCTCTTGTTCCGCCTTTTCTTCGACCCTCGTTTTATCCGCCTATTTGTCCGTCGCACCGCCCATTGGCTTGGGGATAGGCCACCGATGTAAAGTTTTGAGAGATTCCAAGATTGGTGCACCAGGCTTGTACTCCTTGATCTTCAAATTGTGTGCCATTATCGAGATGAGGACCTTGGGGATTCCATATCTGCATAGGATGTTTTTCCACAAGAATTTCTGTATTTGGTTGGCTGTGATGGTGGTTAAGGGTTCTGCTTCCACCCATTTAGTGAAATAATCCACTGCCACCACTAAAAACTTGAATTTTCCCGGTGCTTAGGGTAATGGACCCACTAAGTCTACTCCCCATTGATCAAAAGGCCATGGAGACACAATCGGTATCATTTCCTGTGCAGGATTGTGCGATAAGTTACTATGCACCCGGCATGTTTGGCAAGTCCCGACCGCAGTCTCTACGTCTTCTTGCATGGCCGGCCGCAATATCCATATAGCCTACATTTCCCCGGCCGAGCTCTTGCCCCCAAATGATTTCCACAAATTCCGAGATGGATCTCTCTTAATACATAATCTCCCTCAACTGGAGTAACGCACTTCAACCAAGGGGTTGTATAGGATTTCCTGTATAGAACGTCATTGAACAGAGCATACCTGGCCGAGAGTCTGATCACTTTCCTGGCGCGTACTTTATCCTCAGGCAGTCTTCCATCTCTCAAGTACATGACAATTGGATCCATCCAGGTTTCTGCCTGTGTTATTGGTTGTACCTCTATCATATCACAACTCTTCTGCTTCAATTGCTCGACCAACACCTTTTTATTGGACAAGAAGTTTGATCCTAGCTTTGACAAAGCATCTGCTTGGGTGTTTTGGGCTCGAGTTATCTGTTCCACCTCTATCATCAAGAAATTTTGTAACTTCCTCTGTGCTACTGCCAGATACTTCTTCATAGGACCTTCTTTCGCTTCATACTCTCCCTTGATGTGATTTGTTACCAATTGTGAGTCTATGTAGACTTTTAAATTCTGCACACCCAACTTCTGTGCCAGGTTTAGTCCAGTTATCAAAGCTTCATACTCGCCTCATTGTTAGTTGCTTGAAAGTCAAAATGAAGAGCGTATGGGAATTCTTCACCTTTTGGACTAATGAGTAGGAGTCCCGCTCCCCGCTCCCTCTTTGTTGGAGGCTCCGTCGACATAAAGCCGCCACCGTTCGTAATTATTCTTTTCACCTTGTTCTTCTCAAATTTCTTACTCTATAGCCAAAGCTTTCTCTTCGCCAAGAAATCGGCTAATGCTTGAGCTTTAATTGTCGTTCTAGGTTTGTACTCGATATCGAATCCTCGCCAATTCAACTACCCACTTAGCCGGCCTCCCGTACTTGTCCGGTTTTTCCAGATCTCGCTTCAAAGGTTGATTTGTTAGCACAATCACCGGATGACTTTGGAAGTACGGCCTCAATTTCCTTGTGGCGTGCACTAGGGCTAAGGCCAATTTCTCCACCTCAGAATATCTAACCTCGGGCCCTTGTAGGGCTTTGCTTACAAAATATACTGGTTTTTGTATCATGCCATATTGCTTTACCAACACAAAGACTTACGGCTTCATTGCAAAAAGACAAATATAGGAACAATATCTCACCTTCCCGTGGGAGGGGTTAGAGTTGGCAAATGACTAATGTGATCTTTTAACTCCCGAAAGCTCGTTTACATTCTTCATTCCACTCAAAAGGACCGGCCTTCCTAAGGATTTTGAAGAATGGCAATGATTTATGTGCGATTTCGACAAGAATCTGTTTAGAGTCGCTAATCTTCCCGTTAATCGCTGAACTTCCTTGATATTTTTCGGTTCAGGCATGGCCTTCAAAGCTTCCAATTTATCAGGATTGGCCCTAATGCCTTCTTTGGATATCATGTAACCCAGGAATTTGCCTGACCTTACTCCAAAAGTACACTTTTTTGGGTTCAATTTCATTCCGGTTTGTCTCAAGACTTGGCAAACCTCTGCTACATCTTTCAAATATTGGTCAAGAGTCCCGCTCTTGATCAATAAATCATCCACGTACACTTCCATGGATTTGCCAATTTGTTGTTTGAAAATGGTATTGATCGCCCTTTGATAGGTAGCCCCGCGTTTTTTAATCCAAAAGGCATAGACACATAGTAGTAGAAACCAAATTCAGTAATAAAGGCAGTTTTTACAGCATCTATTGGGTCCATCATAATCTGATGATATCCCTTATAAGCATCTAGGAAAGCAAAAATTTCATAACCAACTGTAGAGTCTACTAGCCTGTCAATTCTAGGGGAAGTGTAAATATCCTTAGGACAAGCTTTGTTTAAATCGGTGAAGTCCACGCACATTCTCCAACTGCCATCTGGTTTCTTGACTAACACTGGGTTTGCTAGCCATTCTGGATAGATAACTTCTTTAATCATGTTGGCCTGCAACAGTTTTTCCACTTCTTGCCGGGATGTACTCGTATCCTTTCCGGAGCAAATGATCTCTTCTTTTGTTTCACTGGTTTCCTGGTTGGGTCTATGTTGAGTTTATGGACTGCCAACTCTGTTGATAGTCTTGGCATATCACTTGCCTTCCATGCAAACACATCTTGATAATCTTTCAAAGTGCTGATCAGCATCTGTTTCTGTTCAGCCGGTATCCAAGATCCTATGCTGACCGTGGATTCAGGGTCTATTTCATTTAGCATTATTGATTCCACTAGATCATTACTTTTTTCTTCATCTGGAACCAAGTCTTCCATTGTCACTTGCTGCACCTTCATTTTTCCACTGATTGTGGCTGTGTAGCAATTTTTTGCAGCGTCTACGTCCCCTTTAACAGTAGCTTCTCCATCGAAAGTTGGGAATTTCATGCTGTTATGTGCGGGCGACACCACTGCCTCAGATCAATTAGTGCTGGCCTTCCAAGAATCACATTATAAGAAGATGGAGCCTTTACCACCACATAATTCACCATCAGAGTCATGCTCTGTTGTCCCTGGCCAAAAGTTGTCAATAATTTTAACATACCCACAGGATGTATGGGCGGTCCGGTAAATCCGAAAAGAGGAGTTGATACAGGAGTCAACTCCGAATCTGAGAGTTTCATTGCTTGGAATGCGTTATGATATAGCACGTTTACTGCGCTGCCTGTGTCTACGCAGATCCTTCTGACCAGATTTTTCTGAATAACCGCTTTCTATTACCGGTCCTTCGTTACTCACGATGGCCGGTAGGCATCTCTAGGACCGTACCGACGGTTCCCATAACCTTCGCTTTTCGCTTCCCCTTGTTTTTCTCGCGCGCCCTTTTATCTTCCCGAGCGACCTTGCTACCATCTCCTGGTCCACCCACAATGGTATTCACGATTAATTGGGGCATTTTCTCTCGTGCCCATCCGTGTCCGGAGACGGATCTCTGTGTCTCCTCTGGTTGTACCTGTCATGACTGTTATTATGTTTTTTGAACTCTCTCCTTCCTCTGGGATTATCTCCCTGCGCTCGATCGATGCACTCATCGATTTTTCCCTCTATTGCTGCTGCGTCGATATCTCTGATCAGATCCCTGCACTGTTCAGAGTCATGTCCAATGTCTTTATGGTATTTGCACCACCTGGTGTGGTCTCTTTTCTCCCTTGGACCCCTCAACGGAGGAGGAGTCTTAGCAATTCCTTTCTTCTCCATAATTGCCAGCACTTGGTCACGAGATCTGTTTAGAGGAATAAGGTCTCTGTCCTGCAAAGCGCCTTTTTTCCCTAATCTTTCAGAGATAGGAGCGGTTACTCTATCCCAGACAGATTTCCTTTTCTTGTCATTCCTATCTTCCGTTTTTCCTTTCTTAGCATCCCTACGGGATTCTTCTCTCTTGGCTCGTTGGCCTATTCTCCCCGACAATGTCCGTATGCTATTTCCGTACATTCTCCCCTCGTTTTTGGATCTTTGTCGCTCGCCTTCGCATGTAACGCCCTTCTTTAAGTCCCGCTATGAAGGATGCTACCAAGAACTTATCATCCAGATCCGCTATCCGGGATGATTCTCCATTGAATCTCTTGATAAATTGTAAACCGTTTCATCACTTTTTTTGCCTAATCGTCGCAAATAAGTCCCGTTTCTCCGGAAAGGCCTTGCCGCGATGAATGCATGCATGAACTTTCGGTCAAAGTGGGAAAATCCGGAATAGATCTGGGGTTCAACTTATTGAACCAATCTCTTGCCTTTCCAGTTAGAAGAGTTGCAAATGTCCTGCATTTCATCTCTTCTGGAGCATTATACAGATTCATATGTTGAATGTACTGATGCATATGGTCATATGGATCCTTGGTTCCATCATATGCTTGGATCTTTGGGATTTTAAATCCTGGAGGACATGGAAACGCATCAATGTCTTCAGTAAATGGAGACACCAGCCTAAATTCATCTGGCTTAGGTTTCAGCATGGCGTCTAATTCTGCCTTGGCGTTATCACCACCTGGGTGAGTAACCACCACTTTAATGCTAGATTCTGCTTCCTGCTTCTCTTTTTTAGCAGTTTGAAGCGGTGTGGTTGCTTCAGAAATGTCGTTATCCTGATTCCTCGCTTTCAGAACTGCCTCAAAAATGGCTTTGATTTCTTCTCCTTTGAGATTTGCCAGATTTTCTACCAACATCTGTTTGATTGCATCTGGGTTGCTTGTCTGTCCCTCTTCCATCACTTTCTTTCCAGTGTCTTGAACATTTTGATCTGGACTATTATTTCCAGCTTGATTTTTTTCTTGTTGATTTTGTTGTTTCTTCGAATTGCCTTGATTTCTCGCCATTTTTTCTATATTGACTACTCACTAACTAGAATAAGGCCCTCCTTCTAGCGCCAAATGATGCAAAACATGAATATTATAAATGGGTAATCGGGTAATTCTAATTAGGAAAATAATACTAGAACACGAATGTTTGGGTATAATCGGGATCGAACTCTTGAGAGAGCCGCCTATGTATCCAATTTAGGTAATAAATCGGAATCAAGTCCCCCTCGTAGTTCGTGGGTGTTCTTTATATAGTAGTAGATCGTGTGTTTCTCCCTGGACGTGCTGGGAAGTTATCATGGATTATGTCCTGGACGTGGGATCTACCCACGTCCATAAGCAGTTGAGATTTGTTGACCCGGTCTTCACCACGTTCAGCCTGTTATGCTGACCAGAAATAACTCGGTCGAACACGGTGGAGTCCTCGCTCTTGCTCCTCCGACTATTCTCGCCCGCCGTCTTGATCTCGGTTAGCACTTGACGGTCTAGCTTGCCTAGTCCGTTTATCTTTATTATTAAACTTTGGGCCTGGCCCAATTACAAATAATCCGACCCAATGGGCCCATATATCATCAATAAACTTTTTTTTTCTTCCCGATTCTAACCTTTGACTTTGAGGTATTTCTTTCATATATAGGCCCCTAAAGGAGTGGAGGGTAATAGGGGTAACATCTACTTATCATCTACAAGCCCTTCAAATGTGGTAGATGCATACTTGAAGCAATTCACAAGAGATTTCTCAAAGCATTTTTGAGATATCGTGCCGTGGAATTGGTAGGCAAGTGGATGCATCGTTCTTACGATATTAGGGAGAAGACTAGAAGATCCCGGTAGCCGGTGGATACGATGCATGTAACTCCGTATAACGCCACAAACCTGCGTCTGGCAGCGCTTATTGAGCCATAATCATATGCGGATCTAAATGGAAGCAAATTAAATGAGGTCCGCGGACTCCGTTAAAAGTAAGAATACTCTATATTTTATCTTTAGAAAAATATTTCGAACCTCGTGAAAAAATTATTTATTTGAAAATATTTACGGACCCCGTTGAATATAATTTCGGATCCGCCACACGGACATAATGGATCCGGTTAACTACTAAATTAGAGCATATCGTCCTCGCTTGGTCTAAGAGTTAACAATTCCATTATGTCTCACAGTTATATAAATGTGATGTTTCTCCCACGTTAGCAATTTAAGATATTGACATTGTTGTCTACGCCTTTGGTCATCTGCGCGCAGGGCATAATTGAAGAAGAGAAATTAGATTCGTTCAACCTTCCTATCTACCTCCCTTCACTACTAGAGCTAAAAGCTTTGGTTAATATGGAAGGATCTTTCACAATAAGCCGTGTGGGGCTCGATGATTTCAACTGGAATATTGTAGACGACGATGAACCTTCTTCTACTCCTGATTTATTAAAGTATGCTGGACTGAAAGTAGCAAAGACTATACGAGCGGTATTTGAACCGTTGCTTGCTAGTCATTTTGGTGATCATGTGATGAATGATCTTTTTAGCAGATTTGCTATGAATGTGAGTGATTGCATGTCAAGGGAGAATATTAAAAACCATGTTATTACAATTTCCTTGAGGAAAATAGAATGATTATCCATTAATTTTGATGGTATGCATGCTATTATGGGTAATTAACCCTAACCTACTTGGGATGCCACTGTGATATGATATGAAGTTTGAGATTTCCATGTATTTTTATTTTTACTTTTTTCATTAGATTTGTATGCGTAAGTTATGTTATACTCTTCCCTTTTTTTTTTTTTTTTTTTTTTTATTATTATGAATTTCCTATGTTAGCGATTTGCCAATCTAATGTACTTCTAAGAGACTGGAAATTACCAAGGGTTCCCACATTATTTATTGTATTTTTCTATATTTACCATTATTTATTAAAGAGTGAGAGATTGAAAATATCATTGCATTAATCATATTCAAGGGATGTTATTGTCATTTTGATGTTAAGTCAAAACATTAACTACTCTCCTTAAATGTGTGTTTTTATTTAACTGTCGCACTTGTTAAAATCAAAAATTTCGTAGTTACATTTTCAAAGCATTATTTATTGTATTTGTCTATATCTACCAATATATATTAAAGGGTGAGAGATTGAAAATATCATAGCATTAATTATATTCAAGAGGTGTTATTGTCATTTTGATGTTAAGTCAAAACATTAACTACTCTCCTTAATATATGTGTTTTCGGCAACTATACAGTTAAATAGGAACGGATGGAGTAGATGATGAGTGTGCGTGTGAAGTTTAAGATTTAAAAAATAAAATAGCATTCGCTTAAATTTATGCTCCGATTAAAATCAAAGACATTAATTCCACGTGAATTGTATCCAATGACGGAGCCATAAAATGAAGCTATGGTATCCTACTGTATTGTACACGAGGGGTCGATGGGCAAGATTATGACGACTTGCTGGATTGAATTAGATTATACTACCTCCGTCCCAAAATGTAAGTCCGTTTAGGGTATGTCGCACAGATTAAGAAAGTTGGTTAAATTAGTTATGTGTCATTAATTTTGATGAAAAAATCTAAAATAACCTTTGACTATTATTAATGTAGAGTAGTAAAAAATGGGTGATTAGATAATAAATGAGGGGTAAAAATAGAAAAATGTAATAAATCTTCTTTGGTATTTAAATGGACTTACATTATGGACAAAACAAAAAAAAAAACTAAAATAACTTATATTTTGGGACGGAGGTAGTATAAGTTCTTTTAACGTGGGACAAAAAATTGGATGGGTCCAAAAAAACATTTCAATAGGTGCACAGTAATCTTCTTATAAGTATTTGTTTTTCAGCAGATGCATTTTTTTTTTTCCAGCTATGTTTTTTTTTTCGGTTCAGCAGGATCCGTGAACCCCGTTGGATGTATGGGAGAGATAGATATCGAAATGTTAAATTTAACAAGAGAGTGTAAATTTAAAGTCTTTGGGTCGAGAGTCGAACCCTTTTTTATTTTTTTATTTTTTTTATTTTTAATCATTCATTATTCGCTTCCTAAATCCAGCAATGGTGCAAAAAGATACAACAAGTGAAAAGATTCTTAACCTCTCTGGCTAACTCAGGAAAGTCCCCTTCCCCCCCCAATGCCCCTTCTTAAAAGGAAGGTTTTTAATTAATTTGGACCAATGTATAGGAATAAGAATTTTTAGATTTTTCTGTTTTCATCCCTCAACTATCATATTGTTTGATTTACCACCCTTTATTCATATTTAACCTTTTTAAAATCTTTAATGAAGGATAAAGTTATCACTTTCATTTCGGCTCGCTTACCTTCAGCTGCATCCACTTATTCTCCTGCACCTCCAACTCCACCAAACCCACTCCAATACCTGCAGCCCCATCTTTCACAAACAAATCAATGATCGAGAAACCCCGCTTTGGATGTTAAACGGGTAACCTTCGTTGCTGTGAATCGTTTGGTTTAGACATTTAGGTTGATATGGGGAAGAAAGCGGTTATTAAGCAGAGGCCTGGTAAAGAGAAGGTTGTTGAATCGGGTAAACGTAAACGGTTGGACGATGTGCCCTCCAATTTAGACCCCAACCGAGGTGTAATTTTACGTGAGCAACCCCTGGGCATCTCAACAAGCCCGAGCTGATTTGAGAGATGAATCCTCCTCCGATTCGGATACACGGGATGATGTTCCGTTGGTTAGGAATCCCAGTTTTAAGAAAGGTGCGTCATCTAGGGCTGAACAAGTTCGAGAGGCGAATGTTGATGATGTGGTTAGGGAGGAAGTTGCACCTGAACCGAGAGCACCTCCTAAGAAAAAGTCTAAGACCGTTATCCCGCTTTCGATGCCTCGTCGGTTTGTGAATCCTTTAGCACATAAAGCCTACACTAAGCATTACTCAACCAGGAGTCTTATTTTTGATAGAGTGGTGAAAGTGTCTCAAGTTGATCCTGCTTTCGCTCAGATGTTAAAGGCTAGGAAGTGGTCTGCCTTAACAAAAATTCCTCCTACTCCTGTCAATGACTCTATTGTCCGAGAGTTCTATGCAAACTGTTCTGAGGCGGACTTGGATGAGAAGTACGTTATGGTGCGAGGTGTTAAGGTTCCTTTTTCTGCTGAGGTCATAAATGAGAAGTACGAGTTACCAGCTTTTGAGGGTTTAGATTATAAGGAGGAAATTGCGAGAAGGCAACGTGAGGATGGTCGTGACCCGATGGAGGAGTTGAGATTAAGGGTTTGTCCGGATGTGGCGTGGACAATGAGACCCAATGGCCAAAGGAAGGAGTTGATTACTACGACTTGGACCGAAGATTGGAGAGTCCAATGCCGTTTTATTCAGAGTCGTTTGATCCCAAAGAATAATCTCACACATTTCCATATCAGTGATCTTGGGATGTTATATGCTTTGACGTTCGGGTTGAATGTCGATGTAGGTCAAGCCATATTCGACGAGATTTCCATGAACCAGAAGGTCTACACACGGAGTTTAATAGTCCCACATTTGATTCATCAGTTATGTCTCGATGCGGGAGTTTTGGAGTATGCAGCGGACCATAAGACCAAGAGTTACCCCCTATTCGTAGAGAGAAGGCTGTTCCCGTTTCTGAGCCTGGTTCCACATCGACACCGCCTCGAGCTTCAGTTATTTCTGGATTATCTTCTTCCGAGATTACTCGGCATAGTATGGCTCATAGTTTGAGGGCGATGTTGAGTGATATCCGGGATGGCCAGGATAATATCTTATCGGTTTTGGAATGTATAGTTGATGGAAGGACACCGAGAGATCGGAGGGTATTCAATGCGAGTAATATGGATTGTGTCTTCTCCGAGCAGATAGAGAGGGTGATAGCTGAGGTGGTCAAGTCAGAGGAAAAACCCGAGTCCGATGATGAGGAGACTCCAGTGGATCCGAGGACTGAGAGAGTTCCTACTGATAGAGATGCTGAGCCGACCACTGCCGCTCCTGTTGCCCAGCCAGGACCCTACACCGACTGCATCTACGGTGATGTCCCTTCTTCAGATCCTTCTCCAGTTGATGCTCCGGCTGATGCTGCTATTGCCGATGCTGCTGAGACGACCCCGGGGCTGCCTTGAGTTGTTATTTTTCTATCTGTCTTTCTGGATTGTTGTTGCACTTTTTGATACATTTCATTCGATTTGGCTGTACCTATACATTTTGTTACTTTACTTTTGGTTACTTTTCATGGTTCTTGTACTTTCTAGTTTCTCGTTCTTTGACTTGTGTTGACATATTTATCGATGCCCTTTTCTTTTCATTCCGTTTTGATTTATTATCTCTATTGCCATATTGTACCCCGTTGTCCCCCGAGTTTTCTGTTTCTCGAGTTTTGCAGCAATAGTTTTTGTCGAGATCCGATTGAGTTAGTTTTGGGACGTTTCTCAACGCTTTTTGCGAGCGTTGGCCTTTACATGCTCCACCCTGACCAACGGCTCGATTTTTCCGCGTGAATTCAGCTAAGTTCTTACATTTTTACTTTCTGCACAACATGAGGACATGTTGAATTTTTAAGTGTGGGGGAGGGGATCGTTCGATTTCTACCTATGCATATAAGTTTGTTAGAATGTTTTATTATGCAAAATGAGCGTAATTTTTCAAAATTTTCCGACACTTTTGTCTTTGTTTGGTCTCGAGTAGGCAATACACGTTTTTGTTCGGTTTGTTATAGTCATTGATGCTGTATACCATATTTTTAGTGAGTTAGTTGTTTCACCAAGATTTATTTTTCACGAGCCATAGTGAACGATGAGCTATTTTATAAAGTTATACCCCGTTTTGGATTAGTGATTTTTGATTTTCTTATAAGTCATGTGCTTAGTGCTACGTATATATCTTGAGATTTATGATAGTTTGTATTCAGTTCCGAGTATGTTATACTGTGAATATCTGAAGGTTTGAATGTGATAAGTAAAACGTAGCTATTGTCAAATGAAAAAGTTGAATTAATAGTGAATTAATTGTGTGTGTCGAAAGCTAGTCGATGATTTGAGTGCGATAGGGTATACCACGTATGTCCTATTCCACTATGATGACTAAAAGCTCACGACAGTTAGGAAGAGCTGCCTTATGATTGGAGTAAGGTAGGGTATTATCTCGAAATGTCCTATTCTACTATGAGGGCAATGGCTTATCCTAATGTGTGTTTAAAGTGAATAAGTCGAATCAACTAAGATCTTGTTATGAACTGAATATAAGGCTTAGTTTTCGTTAATCTTATCCCCAGTATAAGCTGAAAGATATGATGTAGGGATTATCCTCTGAGTATTCCAGAAAGGCCCTAGATTCATTCGATCATCTTTTTCGGGATATGTCACGTTTGTAGGGTACATCTTATGAGTGTCATTTATTGCTATTCTACGAGGGGGTATTAGCTAGTTTTACTTTGAGTTTCTCAAGTTTGGTTTTAGTGGAAGTTTTCTATGGCTCTGCACACCACACACCGGTGAACCTCTAAGTTATTGAATGTATGTCATATCTGTCTAGATGCCTGTTCTCCTTTCTCGAGCCTAATTTTTTTGTTTTGTTTTGCTCGGGACGAGCAAAAGCTAAGTGTGGGGGAGTTGTTAAGGGTGAAAATCTATGAATTATAAGGATATATTTTACGATGTTTTTCCCTCTATATTGTATAATTTGCATAATAATTGGTCTTTATATTAAAATATTGAGCAAACGGTATTTTTGACGGCTTAATCGCAATATCGATATATTTATGTGATTTCATGGTTAAACTATGATTATTTGAATATTATTACAGTTTGCGATGTTTTCCATGTGTTATAGGTATGATTATTGTGCTCAAATGATGATCAAAAGGGATAAATTTCGAGCTATGAAGATTTAAGGAAGAGATAATGATCGAGATGAGAGAAGGAAAGAGAGATAAACATGCAAAATTCGCATTCAAGTCATGCTGAACGAACGTCCATGCTCCGTCCATACCAAACGAGCGTCTGAAATCCTGAACGAGCGTCCAAGGTGCTAAGAAGTGATTCAGAGAGTTTGAACTGAGACCCAAACGAGCGTCTGAGGAGAGTTCAAGGAGGTGAACGAGCGTCCACCAGACTGAACGCTCGTCCGTCCGCCGACTCAGCCAGAACCGACTTAATCTTCTATAAATACCTGCCTATTTCTGCACACAAGAATAACAATTCGACATTATTAAAACCCTAAACCCTAGGGGCGGCTAAGGCTGCAGTTTTACCTCTTTTTCTTCCACTTTTCTGCAACTTTAAATTAGATTAGTTAGAGCAGTTTTTATGTTCTTTTTCTGCAAAACTGTGTTGCTGAGGATGCCCAGGAGCTAAAGCTACGATCAAACGAGAATTGTGAAGCCATCAACTTGGATTGATTTCTGTATTTCGATTATACTGTGAGTTATTTATTTAAGGTTGTTTCTTATTTGTGTTTTGTCTCGTTTAATTGCGTTTACATCGGAAGATTTGCATGTATGATATGTGTTTATGTTTGATGGAAGTCATGATAAGCCTTTAGATCACCATAGATAAGAATAGTCCTTAGATTTATAATAACGGAAGTTAATAAGTCTAAGCACTAGATTTAAACGTAAAAGTTGACACCTTCGATCTTAAAACGCGTTAATCTAGCATTGGAAGATACTAGGTTAATAGATGAATTACCTAAGGAATTAGGGTTCATGTTTAGGTAAGGTGAATCACAACCTAGATAAATATCACAAATAATCGAGATAGGAGATCAATACATGTTGATAGGCGGATCAATCCTCGTTTGCCTTTTATAATTTGATTTAAAATCCATGCAACTTGAGTTTCACTTTGCTTAGTTAATTTCCTTTTTACAATTAGTTTAGTTTAGTTTAGTTAATAAGTCCGTTACCCGTATCTTTCCTAGCCTTGGATAATCTCCTCTGTCTAGTTTATTTTCTGCACTTTTTGTCTAGATTAATTCACTGTTCAGTATAGTTCGTGACATAGTTAGTTAAAACAACAACTAGGATTTACAGCTGTCTAGTTCCCCGTAAGATCGACCCGGCATTAGCCTCTATTACTACGATCATTGCACTTGAGGTTAACCGGTTTTATTACTTGTTTATTTTGTATTAATAAAATCCGTGACATTGGGCGTGCCTTTTTCGTTAAGGGGAGGTATGATGTGATCAATCGCCTGATAAGCCCGGGCATGGATTTTGAAAAGTTCGTACCACGTCACGTATTGGCCCTTTTCAATGTCCAAAGTCGCCTTGATGAAGCCGGAGATATTGGAGACAGTGAGAGCAGGATGAAGATGACACGCTTTAGGAGTTATAACCTAGCTCCGATACCATGTAAGAAATATTTTGGAAGAATCTTTCTTGTGTATTTCATTACTATACCCAGATTATATACAAATATTACAATAGCCAATCTTGTCTAAATCATGCCTACAATAAATACAATTAATACAGTATCGTTGACTAAATCAAATATTAATTTACAATAATCACATGCTATAAATTGAATATTTGTAATAGTTGCTAATACTCTTTTGGAACTTGGGATACAACTACAATAAAATGCCAAAGCACGTTGACGAAGGCTAATGCCTTTATTTTGGTCCAAATGGATGAATGATATATATATATATATATATATATATATATATATATATATATATATATATATATATATATATATATATATATATATATATATATATATACTTTATGTTACAGGCAGGGGCCGGCCCTATGCTAAGGCCGGTGAGACCCGGGTCTTAAGCCCAATTCTGTCGGAGAGCCCAACGGTACATGTTTCGCTAAAAGAAAAAAAAAATTCGTGTAGATTTAATCCGATTCAACTTAGTATAATATGTTAATTTTCTTTTTTGATAAAGGCCCAATTTTTTTTACTCTAATTGATAAAGGCCCAATAAAAAAATTTACTTGACCAAAAAAAATAGATATATACAAACAAGTTTTATTATTTTTTTGCATTTACGGATGTTAAAAACGCGATAAGTGTTGGAAAAAATGTAGTACTTAGGATTTGACAGAGAATTAGAAACTCGAATGCACGTTAATAACGTTGTCTTTCAAGAGATGTTTTATCCCACACGATTTGTCACTAAGAGATCAAATGAAAATTTCTTTCAGGATACAATGGGGGTGTTTGATTCAAACAGTGACTTGTTTGAATCAAATCCGAGAACACTCAAAGTTTTTCTAATGATGTTGTCAAATTTATGGATTTTCGTCTTCATACTTATGCCTTTTATAGGTTGCAAGTACCCCATAAACGAATGGATGTACTCCTTGCACGAAAGAGTAGGGTTGTCACTGTTCACCGGATGAAAGCATGCAACCCTTACACGAAAGGGTAAGTACATATCCGTTCAAAAATGCGTGTTTCTGAAAATGCATATCCCTCGTACGGCAACTCGTATGCAAACATGAACCCGTTTCGTTGCGATAAAATGAATTCGTACGGCAACTCGTATACAAACGATAACCAAAATATTTATTTATGAAAAAATATCTAACAATAAGTATGTTTTTTAAAAAAAAAAATTCAACTAAAATGCCAAATTCGGGAACTTGGTCTTAGGCCCAATAAAAGCGAGGGCCGGCCCTGGTTACAGGGTTATTATTCGCACCACAGCTGGTCTATCTGTTGTCTACCACCTATGGTCGGTGCACCACATCCTATTTACAAACACTGTGAAAGTCAAATCTATAGCCAACATGCGACTTCATGCGCTAGCTGTCGAACCAGGATATATATCGACACTGAAAAAGTCAAACGTTGGCTATAAGTACGGCTTTCACATGTGATACATCGATAAAGTCGCGATGGTGCAAGTAAAATTCGTTTATGTTATAGTTTTGAGTTCTTGGACTCAGCACTCCATGTGTATATGACACTAGAACAAATAAAACGCGTTTATTTTTTACTATAAATTGAAGAATTTGTGAATTACTATTTTGCAAATTGCTATGCTGCATCCCCCTAAAGCAGGCCGAGAGATGGGCAAAATCAACTCCTACAAAATTCTCATTTTTCTCATTGCCTTCGGTTAGTATCATTTTTATTAGGGATATTTACATTTTTAGTTTTTCATTTTTTTAAATTTTTTTTTTATCTATCTTTCATTATTACGATAAACACCCTTATATATGTCTTCGTTTTTGTTTCGATGAACACCTCTAGCAGAGGCGGATGTACAACCACCACAATGGGGTCCATGGACCCCCCTGAACCGAAGAAAAACTGTGTATATTACACCGAAAAAAATTTATGCACCCCTTAAAAAAAAAATACTTAGATAAAGTATTTCGACACCCCCTGAATCATTTTTCTGGCTCCGCCACTGACCTCTAGTATGTGTTTTTGTTACAATTATGGGACACCTAACATAGTCATTATCGTAACAAAAACACATACATACAAGTGTTTATCGTAACAAAAATAATACATAGAAGTGTTTATCTTAACAATGAGACATAGAGGTGTTTATCGTAATAAAAACGAAGACATATGAGTGTTTATAATAACAATGAATGATAGATGCTTAGTTTTGAGAAAATAACGAAACATAGGTACTAAAAGTGTAAATATCCCTTCGTACTCTAGATCTTAACTCGTTCGTACATTATGTCTTTATAGGAATCGCCATTAAATTGATCAACATTAAACTGATGAGCGCGCAATGACAAGGCGCAAGCGTTGTGTCACAAACTGATGAACTCGTTGTTTTTATTTATTTATTTTTGGGTTAATTCAGAGTCAATGGTTTGTCTTGTTAGCGTAAAGACAAACGCATCAGATAAAGACTAGTCGAATGCCTAGAAGCACACATTGGGTGTGTTAAAATACACATTAATTAATTATGGTGTATTAGGAAAATGATCCAACGAAAATAACTTTTTAGATAAGTTTTCAACGGTGCAGATTAGAAACCGGACCAAAAGGACCGTAGTAACTAGTAACTCTTCTATTTATACATTTGTATTAGATATTTTTAATATATTACTTATTTTATATATTTTCTTTGATTATTTTATTTTATATCTTTAAACATCATATTTCTTTGAATTTTTTTAATATTTTTATGTACTATGACCTGCATTATAATCTTTACATTAATATATCTATAACATTAAAAGTAAAGAATTTGTATTTCATGCGGTTGATGTAATGCAAAGTTTACAAGATTTGCATTTTGTAAAAAAAAAAACAGTAAAAATGAAAGATTCTAATGTATATCAATCGGTATAATTTTTCTACATCCATTGCATCATAAAATTTCTCGTCGTTTATGTGATGCATGAAAATTTTTCATTATAGATCTAAAGGATTTGATAATTACATAAAATACAAATTTACAAACATTTCTAAAAGAAAATCAGGTTTTCCAAAAATAAACCCGGTTTCTTGCATTCCTATAATTACCAAACGAGTCAATGTCAACTATTAGGATAATATTATTATTATAGTATTTACCTTAATTATTATTATTTACCATAAATATTATTGTAGTAACTTACTGATTAAGTCACCGTAGCCTATATATTTGTATTCTCCGTTCAATTGAATCAATGCAATACAATTACTTTTAGGGGAAATTCGTTTTCTACCCTTTTTTTGAAAATAAAAACGAAATTGTACCCTTCTAAATTCAAAATCCATTGCTATCCCCCGCGTAAAAGTGCGCGAAATCGCCCAAAAATAGGAGAAATCTCTCATTTATCGCCCATGTTTCGCCCGTGGTGAGAGATCCCGCCCTTCCCCGCCTTCGACACCTCCCGAATTTCTCCCAAGTTTCGCCCACGGTGGGAGGCCCCGCCCGAAAAGACGGGAGACTCCGCCCGGTTTCACCCACAGTACCATAATGTTTAAATGCATATTCACAAACAACAACAACAAAAAAAAAACGATTATAAATGAAGAAACGATTATTAACAAAAAGATGATATTAACACGAAATTTACAAGAATGGTGGAGAAATCAGAACCTTCGAATCCTTCGATTATGTTTAACTGAAAATCGAAATCTTGTGGAACTGAAATTTGACGAAACAATTTGATAAAGCTCGAAATTTAGTACAAAGAAATGGGTTTTGTGAGAAGAACAAGATACAAAGAAATGATTCGTTGATGAAGAACTCGAAAATCTGATAATGAAGAAGAAATGAGATGAAAAATCAGTTTAAAAGCGTCATCATTTTCTCTTTTTAAACCGGGCGGGGTCTCCCATCTTTTCGGGCGGGGCCTCCCACCATGGGCGAAACTTGGGAGAAATTCGGGAGGTGTCGAAGGCGGGGAAGGGCGGGATCTCTCACCACGGGCGAAACATGGGCGATAAATGGGAGGTTTCTCCTTTTTTCGGGCGATTTCGCCCACTTTTAGGCGGGGGATAGCAATGGTTTTTGAATTTAGAAGGGTGTAATTTTCGTTTTAATTTTCAAAAAAAAGGGTAAAAAATGAATTTCCCCTTACTTTTACCATTATTCTATCAGCAACATTTGAAAATTTTTAATTTGTGAAAGAAGAAGACTGATTTTCAAGTGCGTACATAATCAGCTGAGAGATGTTTTTCAATGTTTAAATTATTGAAAACCCTCTAATTATTATTATTATTATTATTGAATCACAAGAAAGATAGAATGATTTGTCTATTTTATGTGTTAAGAAGGATATGTTGAACAATATTGTTCTTGAAACTATTATTGATGATTTTGGATCTAGAAATCCATAAAGGTATTTTTTTTCACGATTAGCTTGTTATTTGCTTAGTGCAGTTATGTTTCCGATAGGTGTTTCACAATCTATTAATGTTGAGTACCAGCAGGGGCGGCTCTACTCGGTAGGATCGATGGGGTGTGGCCGACCCCCTAAAATAAAAACATGTAAAATAAATATATTCATATATACTGCAGGTGCTCTTCTGGCTTCTCAACACTCTACTGCAATCTCCAACAATGCAAAATTTATTCATTCAAAGGTTTTTTTGCCTTCAATTTTCGAGAATGAAAAAGTTTTATGTGACACAATTTGGTGCAGCAACGCACCAAGTGCTGATTTTTGTGGGAAAAAACCGGGTTGTGGCTACTGTAAGGACGATTTCAAGTGCTCTTATGCACTCGTATCAATTCAAGACGGCGACGACGGGTTCGGTGATGTCATCGTTGACGACATCGATGAGAGTGATGAAGACACCGAAACTTGATTTTATATATGTAAGAAATGTACAGAATATATGTACGTAAAGTAATATTATTTTGCTTCAAAGTAATATTTACTTCACATAATTTCTGTACACTTTTCTATTATGTGTCGAGTATCTGTTCTGGGTTGTTATGTTTGGTTTAATGCCAACCGCTACTCGGTCACCGAAACTTTTGTGTCATGTTTATGCAGAGTCTGTCACACCAATATAATAAAGAATTTTCTTTTTTTTCTTTTTTTCTTTCTGAGAAAGGAACTATTTACTTTTAGTCATTATAAATTACTTCTAGTTTAAATTACTTCTATGTCAAGCACTCACCGTAGACAATCATGTCCAACAACGTATAAAAAGAAATGTCTCATCCTTAAAAACTTAGGTTGTGTGGTGTACGAAATCCGTCTCGAATGTGGTCAATTTTAACGAACTCCCCACTCAATTAAACTCAAGGGGTGGAAACAATATTCAGTTTAAATTCTTGAAATTTGGTGCTAGAAAATGCCTAAGTGAAAACATCGTTACAAAAACGAATAAATATAGGTGTTTATTATAACAATGAAAGATATGCTCAAAATCTCAGTGATTGCATGTCAAAGAAGAATAGTCACCCTTTCCTTGAAGAAGAAAATATTGATTACAGGGATGTGAATCTTTTGATTTCTTTACATTACTATATTTCCTTATGTCTTTAGTTTTCACAGGGTACTGGGTGTCGTACACTTTAATTTTTCTGAAACTCAGACAACATCGAAGTCTGAGATATAGCTCTTTACGACAATAATACAAAATATATACGTATCAATGGAGAAAAAATATATCGAGACGAAAGTACCGGATTTAGCATGATTTAATTGGTCAACTGATATCGGTATTAACAGGGCGTTTTTTGGCTTGTTCATATATACCAAAAAACGCCCTGTTCATACCGATCGCCTTATTAATTACCTGTATAAATCATACCGATCGCCTTATATATATAGTAGTGATCGATGCACATTCGTAGTTGATGTATCATTATCTAAAGTATTTATTGTTTGCATCGCGGTTGATTGACAGCGTACGGCTATAATGAATGCAAAACCGATAATAGAAGAAGCCATTTGATGTTTACTGCAGACTGTTTCCAAAAACCTTATGCATTTCAGACATGGGTTGTTCAAGTGGATCGAATACTTTTTATGCAATATCTGTGCTTATTAAGGCGGTTGACGGTGCACGTCGAAATTTAGGTCGTGAATCGCCCGAGTTTCGATACACTTGAATGATCTTCCGACCAATGATTTCAACACGATTTTCAGATCCTTGCCCGGTTTTTATGAAGAATTGAAGGAACATCTGGGTGTCGTCGGGTTCGGATCGTGTTTCTTGACTGGAGTTCCCGGTTCATTCTATGAGAGGGTTTTTCCTGCCCAAAGTCTACACTTTGTTTACTCATCCTACTCACTACATTTGTTAGCTCATGTATGTATGTATGTATATATATTCCAAAACACAAAATAAAGAATTATATAAACTTTTTTTTTCCGATTCTAACCTTTGACTTTGAGGTATTTCTTTCATATATAGGCCCCTAAAGGAGTGGAGGGTAATAGGGGTAACATCTACTTATCATCTACAAGCCCTTCAAATGTGGTCGATGCATACTTGAAGCAATTCACAAGAGATTTCTCAGCATTTTTGAGATATCGTGCTGTGGAATTGGTAGCTGGTGGATGCATGGTTCTTACGATATTAGGGAGAAGACTAGAAGATCCTGGTAGCTGGTGGATACGATGCATGTAACTCCGTATAACGCCACAAACCTGCGTCTGGCAACGCTTATTGAGCCATAATCATATACGGATCTAAATGGAAGCAAATTAAATGAGGTCCGCGGACCTCGTTAAAAGTAAGAATACTCTATATTTTATCTATAGAAAAATATTTCGAACCTCGTGAAAAAATTATTTACTTTGAAACTATTTACGGACCCCGTTGAATATAATTTCTGGATCCGCACCTGGACATAATGGATCCGGTTAACTACTTAATTAGAGCATATCGTCCTCGCTTGGTGTAACGACCCACTCCCGACCCCTAGGTCTACTGGGGTCATTCTAGGAGCAAGTTGCGAGGCTTTCGCATAGACATCCATAAAATACCATAAATCCCGAATATTGATATAAAACCATCGAAACACATACAAAATTACCCTAGATAGTTACATCAAGAAATACAACAAATGGAATCCCAAATTGATTAAAAACCACACCTTGACCCATGTCATCAATTTTTCTGAGGCATATCCACCATGTAGTGTTCTTGATAAATATCAATGCTCCTATTTTCCCATCTCTTAGGCTGGTTCAACAACCTGTATTTATATTAACAAAGAAAAGAAAAGAAAAGACAGAAGAAATAGAGTCGTCAGCAAAAACGCTGGTATGAGCCGTGTGCGATAGTGTTACAGATAAGTACAATAATAATATATAATGGAAACAAAGAATAAACCGATCGATCATTGTTTGAATTTTAGCCGTGTCGTTATTGTACAATTATTACTTGAATTTACGAGAGGTTATCATCAGATTACTTGACACCGACTTGGCCTAGTCGATGAGTCAATACCAACCGAACTCCACACGTGAACAGATTTACTACCGCACCCCAACAAGCAAGCTCTTGCCTGACAACTCCGGCCGATTGTCAGGGAAAGGGTTCAGACCTTCGCCCAGTGAACCTCCCAAAGGGCTCCAGCCAACCCCACGGCCCTCCGAACCATGACACAATCGTCAGCCCTTGCTTTCCCGATCATGCACATGGAACTTTGGGGAATTTTTTGTACCATTACTCTAGGACTGTCGATGAGCCAAAGTCAAGAGGCCCCGAGACCGGTGACTAGCCGTTCTGCGGTGCAATAACCCTAACTCAACTAGTCGCTTAGAGTTCTGCACTGCACACGCAATGCAATCAAGCAAGCATGATCACGAGTTGAATATCATTATCTTTCGTTAAACGTGAAGTGGTCAGGCATTCATGTCAAGATCAAACCTTATAAAATATAATAAATAATATTTTGAAGGACTTTAAGATAATGTTAAATGCATCGGCACCAAAATATATAACCTTTCAATTAAAATAACATGTGGATATAACTATTCTATCGAAATAAACAAATTGATGAAAGACAATCTTTGGGTTTCACCAGAGTAAAACATACCATTTACTTATGACAAAAAGACAAGTAATATCAAATAAGAATTATTTTGAAAGTAAATTGATAAGAAAACAACACTTTTACTTGTATTGGAAAATAAAACTCTTTATTTGTTTAATAATAACACATTTGCTATTATCGAAAATATATAAGATTTCACAGGTATCATAATAAAAATAAATTGAGGAACACACACTAATTAGCTTTTATGAAAATACAACTCACATATATTATCAAATAGCATGTCGAATCCTAACCGGTTTACCCATTTTTCGATCCAGTTCTCTTTACCCGTAAAGAACTCCCATGTATGGCTATGTCCCTCTAGTAATGTATCTTCCTTTCCGATTTAAGGTGGCAGAAAGACGGCAACGGCGACGGAGGCTAACTTCTGGCCGAGACATATGGATCTAAAGAGGAATGTATGGCAAACGTACGAAATGACACAATAATGTTGGATGGAAATGGCTGCTGGTAGGAAAAAGGAGTCGCCCTTTGAAATGATCGGCAAAAAGAGTTGTATATATATATATATATTAGAAAAGAGTGAGATTGAAGAAAAAGATTGGTCAATCCTTTATATAGAAGATGGATGACTCAAGAGCATTAAGTTCTCCTAAATTAGTGACCTAAATTAATGCCAGACAATTGTGTCATGACTTTGACCAAGTGAATAAATTTCCAGCGAAATTCTAGTTGTCAAATTCAAAGGGTTAGTACATAATATTTGGATTCAATGTAATAATATATCTTTATTCTTGGTCAAGTCAAAAATGGAGTAAATGAAATAACTACAAGGTTAGTAAATATTTTGAGTATTGCATTTGACAAATATATGTCTTGATATATCGATAATCATATATATATATATATATATATATATATATATATATATTATTTGAAAATGAGTATTCACACCTTAGTACGTACATATATACCACTGCTTACAAGTGATGGTGTTTTATAGGTTTATAAATCTAGGTTGTCTAGCTAAAAAAAACAATTGTAATGATGAAGGAAATGGTGTTGGTGTTGTGTCATTTGGTTCTATCAAAGATAATAATAATAATAATAATAATAATAATAATAATAATAATAATAATAGTATCCCTCTTAGTATAAAATAATAATGTCACAAAGAAATATTTTCTACGCTTAAAATACTCAAAACATTTTCACAGCTTAATCAATAGTATGAAAACAACATATATCACTAGATCTTAATAGTTAAAAAAAATTACCTTGAGGGTTAATTATTTAGAAATGCCTATAAAGTCATTCATAAACAAATAGCGAAAATCGGGATGTTACACTTGGTCTAAGAGTTAACAATTCCATTATGTCTCACACTTATATAAACGTGATGTTTCTCCCACGTTAGCAATTTAAGATATTGACATTGTTGTCTACGCCTTTGGTCATCTGCGCGCAGGGCATAATTGAAGAAGAGAAATTAGATTCGTTCAACCTTCCTATCTACCTCCCTTCACTACTAGAGCTAAAAGCTTTGGTTAATATGGAAGGATCTTTCACAATAAGCCGTGTGGGGCTCGATGATTTCAACTGGAATATTGTAGACGACGATGAACCTTCTTCTACTCCTGATTTATTAAAGTATGCTGGACTGAAAGTAGCAAAGACTATACGAGCGGTATTTGAACCGTTGCTTGCTAGTCATTTTGGTGATCATGTGATGAATGATCTTTTTAGCAGATTTGCTATGAATGTGAGTGATTGCATGTCAAGGGAGAATATTAAAAACCATGTTATTACAATTTCCTTGAGGAAAATAGAATGATTATCCATTAATTTTGATGGTATGCATGCTATTATGGGTAATTAACCCTAACCTACTTGGGATGCCACTGTGATATGATATGAAGTTTGAGATTTCCATGTATTTTTATTTTTACTTTTTTCATTAGATTTGTATGCGTAAGTTATGTTATACTCTTCCCTTTTTTTTTTTTTTTTTTATTATTATGAATTTCCTATGTTAGCGATTTGCCAATCTAATGTACTTCTAAGAGACTGGAAATTACCAAGGGTTCCCACATTATTTATTGTATTTTTCTATATTTACCATTATTTATTAAAGAGTGAGAGATTGAAAATATCATTGCATTAATCATATTCAAGGATGTTATTGTCGTTTTGATGTTAAGTCAAAACATTAACTACTCTCCTTAAATGTGTGTTTTTATTTAAATGTCGCACTTGTTAAAATCAAAAATTTCGTAGCTTACATTTTCAAAGATTATTTATTGTATTTGTCTATATCTACCAATATATATTAAAGTGTGAGAGATTGAAAATATCATAATTAATTATATTCAAGAGGTGTTATTGTTATTTTGATGTTAAGTCAAAACATTAACTACTCTCCTTAATATATGTGTTTTCGGCAACTATACAGTTAAATAGGAACGGATGGAGTAGATGATGAGTGTGCGTGTGAAGTTTAAGATTTAAAAAATAAAATAGCATTCGCTTAAATTTATGCTCCGATTAAAATCAAAGACATTAATTCCACGTGAATTGTATCCAATGACGGAGCCATAAAATGAAGCTATGGTATCCTACTGTATTGTACACGAGGGGTCAGATGGGCAAGATTATGACGACTTGCTGGATTGAATTAGATTATACTACCTCCGTCCCAAAATGTAAGTCCGTTTAGGGTATGTCGCACAGATTAAGAAAGTTGGTTAAATTAGTTATGTGTCATTAATTTTGATGAAAAAATCTAAAATAACCTTTGACTATTATTAATGTAGAGTAGTAAAAAAATGGGTGATTAGATAATAAATGAGGGGTAAAAATAGAAAAATGTAATAAATCGCTTCTTTGTATTTAAATGACTTACATTATGGACAAAAACAAAAAAGCTAAAATAACTTATATTTTGGGACGGAGGTAGTATAAGTTCTTTTAACGTGGGACAAAAAATTGGATGGGTCCAGAAAAACATTTCAATAGGTGCACAGTAATCTTCTTATAAGTATTTGTTTTTCAGCAGATGCATTTTTTTTTTTCCAGCTATGTTTTTTTTTTTCGGTTCAGCAGGATCCGTGAACCCCGTTGGATGCATGGGAGAGATAGATATCGAAATGTTAAATTTAACAAGAGAGTGTAAATTTATAAGCGCTCGGAACAACAATTGAACACACTTATGCCTCCCCAAAAAATCACAAAGCTATGCCACCAATCAACCAAACCAAATTTCTAGTTGTTTTTTAGTGACCAAACCTTTGCATCCCCTATGAAAGTCTAGAATCAGGATAGTGGGAAAGTCTTTGGGTCGAGAGTCGAACCCTTTTTTATTTTTTTATTTTTTTTATTTTTAATCATTCATTATTCGCTTCCTAAATCCAGCAATGGTGCAAAAAGATACAACAAGTGAAAAGATTCTAACCTCTCTGGCTAACTCAGAAAAGTCCCCTTCCCCCCCCCCCCCCCCCCCAATGCCCCTTCTTAAAAGGAAGGTTTTTAATTAATTTGGACCAATGTATAGGAATAAGAATTTTTAGATTTTTTTGTTTTCATCCCTCAACTATCATATTGTTTGATTTACCACCCTTTATTCATATTTAACCTTTTTAAAATCTTTAATGAAGGATAAAGTTATCACTTTCATTTCGGCTCGCTTACCTTCAGCTCCATCCACTTATTCTCCTCCACCTCCAACTCCACCAAACCCACTCCAATACCTGCAGCCCCATCTTTCACAAACAAATCAATGATAAATAAACATACCCTCCACCCACCACACACACCTTAGTGATGTAATCCTTTTGTTTGTTTTCTTCAAAAAGAAGAGCGCAACCCTGAAATTCATTACATCATCCGGAGTGAAAATTGAGAAAATAAATTCGGTGGGAAACTACCCTAAAAAATAATTATAAATAAATTAGTGGGAAACCAAGGGACCAGAGCACTGTGACGATTCGGAAACACGACCTAGTCAATCCTGTTAATATATTTTATTATTTTAATTGGAGCTCTATGTACATGATGCCCCATTTCTCAAAACATAAAAGTTTCCCACTATCTCCGTCCCAAAATATAAGTCATCCTACACTTTTAGTTTTGTCTCATAATATAAATCATTCTACATTATCAATGCAACATATTTATTACTCTTTTCTCCATCTTACACCTAATTTATTATCAATCCAACCACTTTTCATTACTTAACAACTATTGCATTAACGATAGTCAATGGGCATTTTAGACATTAACCATCAAATTTATGACATTCAACTATTTTCTTAATCTGTGTGAAAACACCTAGGATGAGTTATATTTTGGACTGGAGGTAGTATTAGAAAGAAGGCTGCATTAATTGTATCATAGAGATTTTACAGTCATTGCATCATTAAAGTCATAGCATTAAATCAGATTCTTAATAAGCGTCGTTTTGACAACTGTCTTAGATATTTCGGAACGGAATTAGTAGTTTTCATTTAAGACAGCTCATAATTCTATTTTACTTTTTGTTTTGTTTTGTTTTGTTGTTGTTGTTTTTTTTTTTTTTTTTTTTTTTTTTTTTTGATTGAGAAAAGACAACTCATTATTGATGTTATGTAAGAAATAAAAACGGGTTTTACAACAGAAATGAGAAATAATAGAAACATACATTTGATTGATACATTTGGACAATGAACGACTTACCGTTTCTAACTTAGTTACCATTGTGGAGAAGAGAATGAGAAACGTATAAATGTAATTTTGTTCAAATATGGAAATAAAAGGGAAGAAACACCTACGGGTCAACAAAAACGTCAATCAATGGTGAACTCTCGTCCGATCATCTCTCGTTCATAAACAAAACATTTTTTTTATTTGCATCCTCGACCTACCGCACTCTTGCTGTTTCTAGAAAATGATGTCGTAGTCTTTTTTGCATCTTTAAAGAGGGAAAAAATAACTAATTCTAAGTTCATAACAAAATAGATGAATAAAAAGTCTCAATACATCTTACACGATTGATTATGGTGTAAGACTCATTAATATACGAAGAAAGCGACTGTAACGTCCGTTCTCGGATACCAAGTCTTACCCGGAAAAAACGTTCGGCACGTTTAACATTAATTACATATAACATTATACGTAACCCTCACATCATTGTATCATAAGTAAAGCGTCGCGGAAGATAAAAAGACTCGGGACATATAAGCCATGATATAACAAGAGTTATAATGTTGTCAAACTAAAAGGTAGAAACGATATGTATTACAACAACGAAACCAAATCTTGCAACAAATGAAGTCTTACAACTTAAAGGAACTTATCTTACATTATATGTCTTACACAAAAGTCAAATAAAATTACAACACGTCAACAAAAAGAATACTTTGGTCGTTACGACATAACTAGAAGTAAAAGCATGATATAAAGCTCCAATCGTGGCATAGCTCAAACATTCTCCTCCTCATCATATATAAGATTATCCCGCACATCTTCTCAAGAAGAGAAACATACGACATGTAAAGGGGGTAAGTACATAGCGTACTTAGCAAGATGTAAAAACTATTGAACAATCGTGTTTTATAAGGAAAGGAAAGTAATACATTATTAATTAGATTACATTTATGTACTTGACTCAAACTCTGAGTTCACTAAATTCTCATAACATGTTGTGAGATTCCTATTTTGTTCCTTACTTATCTTATCTTCATTACATCAAGTATTCAAGAGCACTACGCACGATGTTGCTCACCATGGAAGCTTCAAGTGCAACATACTAGCGATACATACACTAGCAGCAACGGGCTAGTCCCGATAGTATGTGTTTTCGGCGGAGTTCCTTCACTCTTAACGACCGTCTTATGAATCAGTGAACATATCCACTTATATCTGACCACACCACTCATCAAGATATAGTAGTGTGCCTTACCAAGAATAACATTGATGTTTAGGTTTTTAACTACACAAGTATGTATGTTATTAATCATTAACTAGCCACCTAATTGATTTCAAGTAAAGGCGCACTTAACATCCTACTCCCTCGTTTTAGACCACTAGACTTTATCCTAATCCTAGCACATGCATAGCCAATGATGAGTTCTAACTCACCAAAGCATAATGCCAAGACTAAACTTCCAACGGTCCCGACTCAACTCTTAAAAGAATTCATTCGGTGTCGGAACCAAACACATTAAAAGCTTAATCTGGGCTTTGTTATCTTCATTTACCTTGTTTATATCAGTATAATAAGGTTATGAACCATTTCTTCCACTTTTCTGCAGTTTTACCTCTTTTTCTTCCACTTTTCTGCAACTTTAAATTAGATTAGTTAGAGCAGTTTTTATGTTCTTTTTCTGCAAAACTGTGTTGCTGAGGATGCCCAGGAGCTAAAGCTTCGATCAAACGAGAATTGTGAAGCCATCAACTTGGATTGATTTCTGTATTTCGATTATACTGTGAGTTATTTATTTAAGGTTGTTTCTTATTTGTGTTTTGTCTCGTTTAATTGCGTTTACATCGGAAGATTTGCATGTATGATATGTGTTTATGTTTGATGGAAGTCATGATAAGCCTTTAGATCACCATAGATAAGAATAGTCCTTAGATTTATAATAACGGAAGTTAATAAGTCTAAGCACTAGATTTAAACGTAAAAGTTGACACCTTCGATCTTAAAACGCGTTAATCTAGCATTGGAAGATACTAGGTTAATAGATGAATTACCTAAGGAATTAGGGTTCATGTTTAGGTAAGGTGAATCACAACCTAGATAAATATCACAAATAATCGAGATAGGAGATCAATACATGTTGATAGGCGGATCAATCCTCGTTTGCCTTTTATAATTTGATTTAAAATCCTTGCAACTTGAGTTTCACTTTGCTTAGTTAATTTCCTTTTTACAATTAGTTTAGTTTAGTTTAGTTAATAAGTCCGTTACCCGTATCTTTCCTAGCCTTGGATAATCTCCTCTCGTCTAGTTTATTTTCTGCACTTTTTGTCTAGATTAATTCACTGTTCAGTATAGTTCGTGACATAGTTAGTTAAAACAACAACTAGGATTTACAGCTGTCTAGTTCCCCGTAAGATCGACCCGGCATTAGCCTCTATTACTACGATCCTTGCACTTGAGGTTAACCGGTTTTATTACTTGTTTATTTTGTATTAATAAAATCCGTGACATTGGGCGTGCCTTTTTCGTTAAGGGGAGGTATGATGTGATCAATCGCCTGATAAGCCCGGGCATGGATTTTGAAAAGTTCAGACCACGTCACGTATTGGCCCTTTTCAATGTCCAAAGTCGCCTTGATGAAGCTGGAGATATTGGAGACAGTGAGAGCAGGATGAAGATGACACGCTTTAGGAGTTATAACCTAGCTCCGATACCATGTAAGAAATATTTTGGAAGAATCTTTCTTGTGTATTTCATTACTATACCCAGATTATATACAAATATTACAATAGCCAATCTTGTCTAAATCATGCCTACAATAAATACAATTAATACAGTATCGTTGACTAAATCAAATATTAATTTACAATAATCACATGCTATAAATTGAATATTTGTAATAGTTGCTAATACTCTGTTGGAACTTGGGATACAACTACAATAAAATGCCAAAGTACGTTGACGAAGGCTAATGCCTTTATTTTGGTCCAAATGGATGAATTATATATATATATATATATATATATATATACAATACTTTATGTTACAGGCAGGGCCGGCCCTATGCTAAGGCCGGTGAGACCCGGGTCTTAAGCCCAATTCTGTCGGAGAGCGAACGGTACGTGTTTCGCTAAAAGAAAAAAAAAAATTCGTGTAGATTTAATCCGATTCAACTTAGTATAATATGTTAATTTTCTTTTTTGATAAAGGCCCAATTTTTTTTACTCTAATTGATAAAGGCCCAATAAAAAAATTTACTTGACCAAAAAAAATAGATATATACAAACAAGTTTTATTATTTTTTTGCATTTACGGATGTTAAAAACGCGATAAGTGTTGGAAAAAATGTAGTACTTAGGATTTGACAGAGAATTAGAAACTCGAATGCACGTTAATAACGTTGTCTTTCAAGAGATGTTTTATCCCACACGATTTGTCACTAAGAGATCAAATGAAAATCTCTTTCAGGATACAATGGGGGTGTTTGATTCAAACAGTGACTTGTTTGAATCAAATCCGAGAACACTCAAAGTTTTTCTAATGATGTTGTCAAATTTATGGATTTTCGTCTTCATACTTATGCCTTTTATAGGTTGCAAGTACCCCATAAACGAATGGATGTACTCCTTGCACGAAAGGGTAGGGTTGTCACTGTTCACCGGATGAAAGCATGCAACCCTTACACGAAAGGGTAAGTACATATCCGTTCAAAAATGCGTGTTTCTGAAAATGCATATCCCTCGTACGGCAACTCGTATGCAAACATGAACCCGTTTCGTTGCGATAAAATGAATTCGTACGGCAACTCGTATACAAACGATAACCAAAATATTTATTTATGAAAAAATATCTAACAATAAGTATGTTTTTTAAAAAAAAAAATTCAACTAAAATGCCAAATTCGGGAACTTGGTGGCGCCCAATAAAAGCGAGGGCCGGCCCTGGTTACAGGGTTATTATTCGCACCACAGCTGGTCTATCTGTTGTCTACCACCTATGGTCGGTGCACCACATCCTATTTACAAACACTGTGAAAGTCAAATCTATAGCCAACATACGACTTCATGCGCTAGCTGTCGAACCAGGATATATATCGACACTGAAAAAGTCAAACGTTGGCTATAAGTACGGCTTTCACATGTGATACATCGATAAAGTCGCGATGGTGCAAGTAAAATTCGTTTATGTTATAGTTTTGAGTTCTTGGACTCAGCACTCCATGTGTATATGACACTAGAACAAATAAAACGCGTTTATTTTTTACTATAAATTGAAGAATTTGTGAATTACTATTTTGCAAATTGCTATGCTGCATCCCCCTAAAGCAGGCCGAGAGATGGGCAAAATCAACTCCTACAAAATTCTCATTTTTCTCATTGCCTTCGGTTAGTATCATTTTTATTAGGGATATTTACATTTTTAGTTTTTCATTTTTTTAAATTTTTTTTTTTATCTATCTTTCATTATTACGATAAACACCCTTATATATGTCTTCGTTTTTGTTTCGATGAACACCTCTAGCAGAGGCGGATGTACAACCACCACAATGGGGTCCATGGACCCCCCTGAACCGAAGAAAAACAGTGTATATTACACCGAAAAAAATTTATGCACCCCCTTAAAAAAAAAAATACTTAGATAAAGTATTTCGACACCCCCTGAATCATTTTTCTGGCTCCGCCACTGACCTCTAGTATGTGTTTTTGTTACAATTATGGGACACCTAACATAGTCATTATCGTAACAAAAACACATACATACAAGTGTTTATCGTAACAAAAATAATACATAGAAGTGTTTATCTTAACAATGAGACATAGAGGTGTTTATCGTAATAAAAACGAAGACATATGAGTGTTTATAATAACAATGAATGATAGATGCTAGTTTTGAGAAAATAACGAAACATAGGTACTAAAAGTGTAAATATCCCTTCGTACTCTAGATCTTAACTCGTTCGTACATTATGTCTTTATAGGAATCGCCATTAAATTGATCAACATTAAACTGATGAGCGCGCAATGACAAGGCGCAAGCGTTGTGTCACAAACTGATGAACTCGTTGTTTTTATTTATTTATTTTTGGGTTAATTCAGAGTCAATGGTTTGTCTTGTTAGCGTAAAGACAAACGCATCAGATAAAGACTAGTCGAATGCCTAGAAGCACACATTGGGTGTGTTAAAATACACATTAATTAATTATGGTGTATTAGGAAAATGATCCAACGAAAATAACTTTTTAGATAAGTTTTCAACGGTGCAGATTAGAAACCGGACCAAAAGGACCGTAGTAACTAGTAACTCTTCTATTTATACATTTGTATTAGATATTTTTAATATATTACTTATTTTATATATTTTCTTTGATTATTTTATTTTATATCTTTAAACATCATATTTCTTTGAATTTTTTTAATATTTTTATGTACTATGACCTGCATTATAATCTTTACATTAATATATCTATAACATTAAAAGTAAAGAATTTGTATTTCATGCGGTTGATGTAATGCAAAGTTTACAAGATTTGCATTTTGTAAAAAAAAAAAACAGTAAAAATGAAAGATTCTAATGTATATCAATCGGTATAATTTTTCTACATCCATTTGCATCATAAAATTTCTCGTCGTTTATGTGATGCATGAAAATTTTTCATTATAGATCTAAAGGATTTGATAATTACATAAAATACAAATTTACAAACATTTCTAAAAGAAAATCAGGTTTTCCAAAAATAAACCCGGTTTCTTGAATTCCTATAATTACCAAACGAGTCAATGTCAACTATTAGGATAATATTATTATTATAGTATTTACCTTAATTATTATTATTTACCATAAATATTATTGTAGTAACTTACCGATTAAGTCACCGTAGTTTATATATTTGTACTCTCTCGTTCAATTGAATCAATGCGAATACAATTACTTTTAGGGAAATTCGTTTTCTACCCTTTTTTTGAAAATAAAAACGAAAATTACACCCTTCTAAATTCAAAATCCATTCTTTATCCCCCGCGTAAAAGTGGGCGAAATCGCCCAAAAATAGGAGAAATCTCTCATTTATCGCCCATGTTTCGCCCGTGGTGAGAGATCCCGCCCTTCCCCGCCTTCGACACCTCCCGAATTTCTCCCAAGTTTCGCCCACGGTGGGAGGCCCCGCCCGAAAAGACGGGAGACTCCGCCCGGTTTCACCCACAGTACCATAATGTTTAAATGCATATTCACAAACAACAACAACAAAAAAAAAACGATTATAAATGAAGAAACGATTATTAACAAAAAGATGATATTAACACGAAATTTACAAGAATGGTGGAGAAATCGAACCTTCGAATCCTTCGATTATGTTTAATCGAAAATCGAAATCTTGTGGAACCGAAATTTGACGAAACAATTTGATAAAGCTCGAAATTTAGTACAAAGAAATGGGTTTTGTGAGAAGAACAAGATACAAAGAAATGATTCGTTGATGAAGAACTCGAAAATCGATAATGAAGAAGAAATGAGATGAAAAATCAGTTTAAAAGCGTCATCATTTTCTCTTTTTAAACCGGGCGGGGTCTCCCATCTTTTCGGGCGGGGCCTCCCACCATGGGCGAAACTTGGGAGAAATTCGGGAGGTGTCGAAGGCGGGGAAGGGCGGGGCTCTCACCACGGGCGAAACATGGGCGATAAATGGGAGGTTTCTCCTTTTTTCGGGCGATTTCGCCCACTTTTAGGCGGGGGATAGCAATGGTTTTTGAATTTAGAAGGGTGTAATTTTCGTTTTAATTTTCAAAAAAAGGGTAAAAAATGAATTTCCCCTTACTTTTACCATTATTCTATCAGCAACATTTGAAAATTTTTAATTTGTGAAAGAAGAAGACTGATTTTCAAGTGCGTACATAATCAGCTGAGAGATGTTTTTCAATGTTTAAATTATTGAAAACCCTCTAATTATTATTATTATTATTATTGAATCACAAGAAAGATAGAATGATTTGTCTATTTTATGTGTTAAGAAGGATATGTTGAACAATATTGTTCTTGAAACTATTATTGATGATTTTGGATCTAGAAATCCATAAAGGTATTTTTTTTCACGATTAGCTTGTTATTTGCTTAGTGCAGTTATGTTTCCGATAGGTGTTTCACAATCTATTAATGTTGAGTACCAGCAGGGGCGGCTCTACTCGGTAGGATCGATGGGGTGTGGCCGACCCCCTAAAATAAAAACATGTAAAATAAATATATTCATATATACTGCAGGTGCTCTTCTGGCTTCTCAACACTCTACTGCAATCTCCAACAATGCAAAATTTATTCATTCAAAGGTTTTTTTGCCTTCAATTTTCGAGAATGAAAAAGTTTTATGTGACACAATTTGGTGCAGCAACGCACCAAGTGCTGATTTTTGTGGGAAAAAACCGGGTTGTGGCTACTGTAAGGACGATTTCAAGTGCTCTTATGCACTCGTATCAATTCAAGACGGCGACGACGGGTTCGGTGATGTCATCGTTGACGACATCGATGAGAGTGATGAAGACACCGAAACTTGATTTTATATATGTAAGAAATGTACAGAATATATGTACTTAAAGTAATATTATTTTGCTTCAAAGTAATATTTACTTCACATAATTTCTGTACACTTTTCTATTATGTGTCGAGTATCTGTTCTGGGTTGTTATGTTTGGTTTAATGCCAACCGCTACTCGGTCACCGAAACTTTTGTGTCATGTTTATGCAGAGTCTGTCACACCAATATAATAAAGAATTTTCTTTTTTTTCTTTTTTTTCTTTCTGAGAAAGGAACTATTTACTTTTAGTCATTATAAATTACTTCTAGTTTAGATTACTTCTATGTCAAGCACTCACCGTAGAAAATCATGTCCAACAACGTATAAAAAGAGATGTCTCATCCTTAAAAACTTAGGTTGTGTGGTGTACGAAATCCGTTTCGAATGTGGTCAATTTTAACCAACTCCCCACTCAATTAAACTCAAGGGGTGGAAACAATATTCAGTTTGTATCTAAATTTTTGAAATTTGGTGCTAGAAAATGCCTAAGTGAAAACATCGTAACTAAAACGAATAAATATAGGTGTTTATTATAACAATGAAAGATATGCTCAAAATCTCAGTGATTGCATGTCAAAGAAGAATAGTCACCCTTTCCTTGAAGAAGAAAATATTGATTACAGGCACTACAAGAAAAACAGGTGTTTGCTACACTATTGTTTGCCACACAACAAAAAAAAGTACTACTAGAATTTCACATTCCTTTTTTTTTTCGTCGACGCATGAAAGTTGACGCAAAAAGTCCACGTCAATTGTTGTCTCAAAAACATTTTTTGAGACAACATGTCGACGCAAATATGTTGAATCAATAACTCCGTACCAAATGTTTTTTTTGTGACAACAAGTTGACGGAAAACCTTTTGAGACAACATATTGTCCCTAAAATTGTCAACAAGCACGAAACAAATTTACTGACGTGGCATAGGTGTTGGCGACAACACTGTTGTCTCAAATACTGATGACGTGGACTACCTTTTGGGACGACATGGTTGACTCAAATAATGCTGACGTGGACTATCTTTTGGGACAACATTGTTGTGGCGAAAAAATGCTGACGTGGCTAACATTTTTGCGACAACTATGTTGATGCATTTAATAAATCTAATGCTTTTTTATAAAATTACTTTTGAGACAACGTTGTTGATGCAAAAATAAAAATAATTTTTTTTATAGAAAATACGTTCCTTACACGACACCTCCTAGTCATAACCCAAAATACATATAAAAGACAACCATGCAAATATGGTTCACAACACAAATAAAACAATGAAACAACCCAATTCCATAAGTCTAAAGAAAATGCATGTCTACAAATCGTCATCATTCATCATCGTACGAAACATCAAGTCTAATTAATGAAAATGTCTAAAGCTCATCATCGAACTCATCATCGATGTCATCTACACGTGAAGCATCATCTGAGACTGGTGGAGGAGGGGGAATATGGATCTCTGGCATTTGAGTGTCAGGAAGCGCAGTCTTCACCCACTGGCGAAGTGCACACTAATGTAAAAAAGGTTACCTGAAAGGCGTCGGATCTAAACTCTTGACACACTCCAGCCACTCCTCACGGGACTTACAATGCTTTCCTTTTCCACTGGTCTCTGCCTGAGTCCCCAAAAGCTTGATCCTTCTATTGATTGCGTTTTTCCAATTCCTATACCGGTAAGCAGCATCGTGCAGAACAACGTCACGATCGACCGGCTGGAAGTGATACTGAAAGAGAAAGACACAAAATTACAGGTAAACTAAAAATGGGATAAGAGTTGAAGTTTTTTTTTAAACATAAGCACTAAAGTTAAGAAAAATGAATGTAGTTCGTTAAGTCCCACTCTAATGGGATGGCATGGCCGAGCTGCATACGTAGCCGAGTAATCTCTTCGCCAATAGCAACACCACGTCCCCTAGTGGGGGGATCGGCGTCGTCTTCCTCCTCATCAATATCTGGGACGTCAGAAGCTATACGAATTAAGAAGATAAGTTAGTACAATAATTACTAATTATAGAACATTCAGGTTTGTGCTAAATACAAAGTTCAGCAAATTAATATATAATGGCCGAACTAAAGCAAAGCCAAAATCAGAAATACAGTTTTGTGCTAAATACAAAGTTCAGCAAATTAATTAACTTATTACAGCAAAAATTCAGGTTTAATTCACAGCACAGCTGTGAATACAAGCCACTTAAATTGTTCACTACTAGAAAGCAAAATGTTCAAAACCTCAAGACAGTATAGCAGCTTAGTAAATGTAATGCAGATTAGTACTAAACAAGAACTTATCAGTTTAAAACAGAACTGAACCTTCAATAAATCCTCAGAGTTGATAATCTGGTTTAACAAACCTGATTATCAACTCCGCTAGATTACAAAAGTTGAATACAGTGTTCGGTATTATAGCTAAGCCTAACAACTATTACAAGGTATTCAAGAATCACAGATATTCAAGATGATCAAGGCTCAGCAGCAGGCAATGTAAGGGGAAAATTCAGATAATGCAAGAGTGCAGAATAATATGCAGGATGTAGAAAATAAGTAGGCAAACTGACTGACTTGCAAACAGAATTTAAACACACAAGGGGTGTTCTGAATTTGATAATGATCAGACACAATTGTTTATAAAATGAAACATCCATGCATAAAAAATTCATAATGCATGTACCTGCCTCACATTGTGCCGGCAAAAGTCGAGGATGGTCGTGTGGGGGTTGTGCACCCCCAGTTGAACCGGCACAAGTCGCAACTGGTCCCGCCATGTGAACAACTGCATGAAACACCGTGGTAAAACAAGTAGTCATATTAATACGATAATTCAATAAACATTAGTTAATGTAAGATCAAATCCAAGTAAAAAGCATATCTTATTATATATGGCATACCTATGAAATTGATACTTATGAAAAGCATATCTATCGTTATTAAATTGTTTATCTGTTGCATCATTCAACATCGCTAGGTACATTCAACAGTGTAACTCCTAACAAATGGCCAGTATGATATGAGCAATAATCAAATGTAAAAAGAAAGAAAAGCACAACAATAACAACCAAAATCTAAGAAAGAAAAACTATTCAATTTTGAAACCCAGGTATGATATATTAAACTTTGTCTAAGTACGGTGATGATCTATTAACTACTACTAAGTATTTGGTATGTTTGTATAATAAAGCCTCTCTGTTCAACTTCAAAGTATGTATGGGTTGATGTTTTGAATTTGTGAAGAAATGTTTTGTTTCTCATTCTTTTTCTTTCATGTTGAGAAAATTAGCATGCAACTTTGTTCTTATTATTGTTCTTATACCATTGATCACGATGTAGGCCCATCATGATCAACGGTGAAAAACTATTTTAAATAACTAAAAACAACATCAAAATTTCAAAAACAATCATGTATATCGTTTCTTTTAAATAAATGAAACAACATATACGCACTCACGCTTATTACAATTTCCAAATAAAACATGATACACATTGTTTTGACCTCAAATCTTTAAATCATATTATATTTAAAATAAATACTATGATTGGGATCGAATATCCGAAATGGCCTTCTTATAAGGAATGTCTTACTCTCGTGAATCTTTGCAAAGTGGGAGTAAATGTGTTACTTCGAGAGAGCTTGATATCCGTTATAAGATACGGTCGTTGATGTTTTGACACTCGACTAACGACCGTATGGATATTATTACAGCGATAGGATTGTAAGTTACACGGTAACTGTTTCACATGAAAGGTAGTAGTCATTGCATTTGACTCTTCCGATGATTGGGGGTCACGGTGTGTTGCTAGACGCTATCCCGTGATCGTTAGGCGTGAAGGGCATTTTCGTAATTTGCACTTTGTGTCTACGGCCAACATATTCGGAAGCCTATCGGGTCACACACATATGAACATCTAGTCGGATTAAAATGTGGTTATAGTAGATAACCAAATAAGGAAAGTTTATCTCGTACTATAAAGGTTATAGTGGTAAATTAATATGGTGGTATTTATTTATTATGAATAAATCAAATACAAGATATTAATTATATTAATTAAAGAATATTCCGGAAGCCAATTTATGGCTAAAGGTGGCGCAACTTATTTGTGTATAAGATACACTTGTGTTGTACAATTTAATTAATGGTATTACCAAATATTAATATTAGATATTAATATATATATATATATATATATATATATATAAATAATACCTATGTGTGCGTGTGTGCAAAAGTGTTTGGCAGCATGCGCATGCATGTAATATATATATATAAAATGGATTTATATGTGTAACAATATATATGTGATATATACACATGTGTAAATTGATTTATGGTAATAAAATAAAGATAGTCGATATTAGATATTGACAATATCTTGGAAATATTCAATATGAGATATTGACAATATCCTAGATTTATTTGATATGAGATATTATAATAAATGAGATAAATCAATCAATTATATTTTCCTTATTTTATTGGGAAAAGGTTTTCTTCTTTTCTACTCTATTGGGGCGCCACCTATGACTATAAATAGGAGGTGGGTGTCAAGCTCTTTTGTACATCACAATTGCAAGAGCTAATAGTTCTTGTGTAAATTAGAGAGCATCCTATAGTGAGTTGGAGAGAGGGGAAAAGGGCCGGTCTAGCAACCGGAGTTTTCCAATAGCAATCCATGATGGGATTCCGGCGGGCTGTTCGTGTGGACTGGCGGTAGAGGCCGAACACTTGGGCGGCTCCATGCAGAACTACTCTCCTTAGACGGTCAAAGCGTCGATCTTTTAGATCAACCAAGGTAACCACCGTCTACTACTTGTTTGTTTATTGCTTAAACGAAGTCGATCTTGGGTAAAAGGAAATCAAATTTTTGAATTCCGCTGCGTTCCCGCGTAGATTTCCTAACAGTGGTATCAGAGAGAGCTTCGAGCTTAAGCAATAAGCATGTTAATTTGCGTAGTAAATTTTATCATTTAAATCACGTAATTAAAAGATGAAAGATTTTTTATTTGCAAAATTGATACACGAAAAGAAAAAAAAAAGAAAAAAAAAAGGGATCGGGTGGTGCTCGGCCGACTGGCGGCGGCACCACCACCGGCGGCGGCTGGGCGGCGGCGGCGGCAGCAGGGCAACCTGCTGCCGGCAGTCGGTTGACCGGCCAATGCTGGCGGATCTCCACATTTTTGTTTTGTGTATTTTGTGATTCAATATGGTTCATAGTTGTGATTGGTAATTCCTCCTTTGTTTAGTTGTGTCGTGTGGCTAACCAATTGTTCAAATAGTTTGGGGCATTGGGATGCCACATGGCATTAAAATAATAATGGCCTTTCCAAATTTTATTTGGAATAGGCTAGGCACTTTCCAAATATTTGATTTGGGAAAAGCCTAGCTTGCCACTTCCAAAATTTTGATTTTGGAAAGTGGCCTGAGCCTAAACCAAAATTTTTTGGCCTTTCCAAATATTTGATTTGGAATAGGCTGGCCCTTTTCAAATATTTGATTTGTAAAAGGCCTAGCTTGCCACTTCCAAAATTTTGATTTTGGAAAGTGGCGAAAAAGCTAAGCCAAATTTGGTTTAGGAAACCAAAGCGCATCCCTTTTGATTACGAATCAAAAGGAAAGAAAAAAAAGAGAAATAATTTTAATTTTGATTTATTTTGGAATAGTTCTAATTAATTAAAATTAAAATTAAAATCGGTTTAAAATTAATCGTTAATTTTATTTCGATTAAAATCATTTAATTAATTAAATGTTAATTAGTTAATTGATTGGATAAAATTATTTAATAGATTAAATGTTAATTGATTAATTAAGACGCAAGTAGTTAAATTTTAATTTTATCTTTTTCATAAGATTTTATTGTATGGATTAGATATAGTAGATATAATATGATTATATGGACCCCGATTGATCATGGACTCGACCGATAGGATAGATGTGAATGATTTAATTTTTCTGTTGGTTTAAAAATTGTCCTAGGCCGTTATGAAGAACGTGACCTAGTTTATTTTCTGCATTCATCCCATTCCCATTAGCTCCCCCCGTGTGCGGCGGGTGTATTTATTTTATTCGATAGAATTAAATGTAACAAGAATGGAGCAAAAGATGGAGACCAAAGAAAGACGAAAATAAAGATCCCATTGGAGAATGGAGCATTAAAGATCCTATTGGCGGTTGCAGCTACCCTTAGAATGTGACCCGCGGTTTCGTCAGTTTGTATTCGAAACCGCACCTAGGAAAAGTCCATGATCATACCGGTTATTTTACGTATTTATTTATTTTGTGCTTGTATTTATTTTATATGATACGATAGATGCATGACTAGGCACGATCTAGATAAATGTGTAGGATGTATGTTTATAGAGATAGTCATATTTATGATGAGACCGAAATTAAAATTAATTAAGTGAATTAATTTACGAAAAATACTTCCACAACAAAAATCAAGTCGAAATATTGTCTCCCAATATTATAACGACGGTGAAGAGCCTGTGTTCGGATCCAACTGATCGACCACCGCCGGGAGTTGACCTACCACGGGTATATCGTCGTTATTGAGATATGATCGTATGAGATCTCGTGAATATTGGGTTATGACTTGACTAGAGTCTTTCGGTGATTGGCCACCGTCAGGGCCGTCTGACTTTAGAGACAAGGGGTTGACTAACACATAGTGATGTGTATCGCCAAAGAGTTGACTAGTCAACCACTGAGAATCACATAGAGATGTGAATGGTAAAGAGTTACCTACCTATCGAAATTATCTTGGTTGATCGACCACCGCCGGGAATCGAGGTAACTAGATGGGATCTCAGCCACTAAAGAATTTTGACAAATTATTGAAAGTCAATTGGAAGTAGTTGACTAGTGGGAGCAAAATCATAAACCAAAAGACCATTTTTGATTTTGCGTGTATAAACAACAACACTCTTTTATTTTCATTTTTTAAGTTGTAGTTTTAGCAAACTTTATATTTATGTTTTATTCTCGATTAGTAAAACCAAATTATGACTGTTAATTTTGAGAAACGTTCTCAAATATGGTTAAGTAATTTTAATCCTTTTAAAATGAGCAATGACACGAGAGATCCCGTTATGGTACTTAGAGACAAGGAGGCTACATATTTGATGGAGTACTCCAAGGCTTTAATTATTAATGAAAGCGGAAGCTCATGATATGATTAAATCATTTGAAAATTAGTTTCAACGAATTAGTCATATATTGGATACGATCCAAGATGATCATTCGGTCATACGATGACGAGTTATTCAAACGTTGGATAAGAATGACTAGACCGAATTTTGGAAATGAAGTTTTCAAATTGTAAGATTTTAAGTATCGACTTAATTCTACCATTGCTTAAAGGTTAATTAAATAGTCAATGTTTTGAATACGATTCAAAAGGTTAAATAAACTATTTAATAAACTTTAGATTTTCTTTATAAAAGGAAATTGAAGACATAGCTCTTGTGATCTTTCTTAAGTCTTATGAAGACTACAATAAGAAACATATCTCAAGTGCTTAAAGGATTAAAAAGGAAATTTTAGGGCATGTGCTTAAATAGAGAACTTATTGAAGTTTCTATTATAGGCAAGTGAGTTGAGATAAATCTATCTAAGTTCAGGTCGACTCTTAGATATATGATATCTTGCGAGTGTGATTAAATTAGAAAGATTAAATACAGATATGGAAGGTGAAGCAAACGTTGTAACACTTACCATATTCTGGATCTAGTAAACTGATAAGGGAACTAAATAAATGTTGTTATGTTCCGATTCTTATGAAGGACACAAGTTCAGTTATTTATTAGGATTTAGCAGACATATTCAATTGTAAAGAATAAATGTTATTCTGATAAAATTGGATGGTCACTGAATCTAACATACTAGATTGTTGTCACTAAATAGTTGATATATGTGATGAGATCTCAACTAAATATTTGTATGGCTATTATCCTTGATATTTGTAGTTGTTCTAGACATAGTCTCTCTGGAAGGGAAGCGTGTAATCAAACGTCATTCTGATGATGTTGAACCATATGATTATGAATCATATAGGTAATACGTATCTTATCTAAAGATGACTAAAATACCCTTTTATGAAAAGGTTATAAAATCTAGAAAATTTGTCTAAAGCCTAAACATACCGATGTTTGTTGGCTTGTGACAATTAATGCTACAAATAATTGTTTGTTAATCTCTATGACCATTTTTAGAAATAGTTCTAGTGTACTCAGTGAAGTGCATAATTCAGAAATCCCGAAAAGTTCGAGCTAGTACGAATATGAGATTGATGAGCTACTTAGGAATTAATCTTCAATTGGATTGAAGTAATTAATACTGAAGGGTGTTTCGAAGTCGTACGAAAAGGAATAAGATTCTCCTTCAAGGATACCATATTTGGGATACGCAATTGGATTGTGTTCCCAAAATGGAAACAACACTTTATATGATAAAGGTGTGATGCAGGCCATGCGAAGTATCCCTTACCCGTTTCGGGATAGTGCCTTATACTTAACCGAGTTCCAAAGAATAAAGGTTGAATAAATTCCATATTAGATATGGAAGAGGATAATGTCAAATCTGTCTTAACCGATGATTTGAAGTTGTCATAGGCAAAGTCAGAAAGGCTTGGAGCCTAGTACGACTTATGCAACTTTGTGGAATGTCTTAGCTAGCATGCTAGATATTATTTACTTGTCCGCGGAGCAAAAATGTTTGTCTCCAAACATGCTGTCTTCTTGAGAAAGTGTTTCTTCCGAAAGAAACAGTGGGAGTGAATCAGATCTCAAAAGAGTTTGAGAACCACAAAGATATATTCGACCAATGGAACATGAGCAGACGCCACATAGCGATGAGGTGTAGTTCAACACTCGGTGCACACAAAAGTTACGTAAGTCCGTGGATAACCTCAAGCTGAAAAGGTTGTTGGTATGTTCATCTTGAAGAATGAATATCTCACGACTTGTGAAAGAATGTTTGAAAGGCAAGGTTGAGAGATATGGCTAGGAGCCATAATATCGAATTAGATTCCATCGGTGACAACCGGTTGTGAACCTAGTCTGTCTTACCTAAGGGGAGTGTCCACGAAAGGCGACATGGATAGTAATATGATTACCGTAAGGCTATAGTGACGGCCGAAGGGTATGAGGTGTAAACCTTGTAATTGTCTTTATGATGCCGGCTGTGCCCAGTTCTATTCAGACTATGCTTGTTATAACTTCGTATCATGACTATATGATAGTGTTGAAGACGTTGGGCAGACAGCTCGATGTTCATAGACAATAACATGATATGTAAGCCCACGAGATCCATTTATGGACTCAAACAAGTTTCTCTAGACAATTTCTTTGTTTGATAATCAAAGGAGTTTGATTTAGTCAAAAGAAGGATATGCCCAATGTGCAAGATGGATAGTGGGAGTGTGTTACGATTTTTGAGTAAGGTATTGGATATCTCTCTCATGAATCATCTCCCCATGTCACGGTCAATTAATGTTTGGTAATTCAAGATCTTTACGAAAGCACTTGGATTAGCAGTTCTTATTTTAGAAATGAGAATCTATAGTGATAGATTTAACTGCTATTAGATTATTGTTTACCTATATAGATGTGATGCTAAAAGAAGTTTAGCATAGATCGCAAGATCTATCTGTGTTAGGACGTTGGTCCTAAAGATGAGGTGAAAGATGATGTGTATGGAAGGTTTCCTTCGCTCCTGCGATAGGAACCATCATAAAGGAATGCCGGATGTTCATAGTTCATGAATAGTCATGAGCAAGTATGAAAGTAAATGCGGTGAATGTCGAGAATATCCTTAAACAAGTTAAGGAAAGTTTCTAGTTTATCGAAACTTGGAGTTAGATAAATATAGTTATACGGACGTATATCTGAGTCTTATGAAGGCAAGTGGGAGCTACGATGCAGGGTTTGCAATCACTTTGATTAAGTGATACGGTGAGTGGAAATGTTCTAGCCTATGGGTCACTGTAAACTCTACAACTTAGCCAAAACACAGTAGTGCCTTAGAGGCGCAGAGGGAGCAGTACATGGATCTAGAAGGTTCATTCATGAACCTTGTACGGTTCTTCCACCTTTTCTATATAGCTGATATAGTAAGTGGATTCATTGCTTGAAGCAAGGACCAGGGTCTCGTCAGAGATTCGTGTGTGTGTTGAGGCGGTTCCTTTAACTTGGTCATTTGGATAGTCTGAGTCCCCATGGATAGCGATCCGTTTATGGCTAGGGCTGGTTGCGAGTATTGCATAAGATTCTTGTGTTTCAACTTGGTCTTGTGTGTGCGAGTGGTTGGTTTTAGGCCAAGTGGGAGATTGTTGGAATAGTGTCCTAAACCCAATCGGGTTGGACCGGATCCGACCGGGTCGGATCATTTCTACTATTTCTTTATGTTTGTACATATATTAAATGGCTTTTACGTTGTCATATATATGTTCTTTTTAAAGAACCAATTATGAATTGTTATATGATAACGTCCTTAGTATTAAACTGTGGTAGAGAAACCATGATAAGCGATTATGGTTGATGAGATCTCTAATCACTTTAATAAGTTTGATACTTAAATGTCTACAGGGCGATGTACTATTAAACGGGGCATTGATAGTATAAACGGACTAGCACGTATTAGATGTCTTGTCTTTAGGGCGGGGATAGATCTCGTCTATCGAAGGGTAGAGACACTTGGGTATGCGTGGACGTGTATTAGAGAATGCGTACGTTAGGCGACCCACTTACACGGATAAGTGTCACACTATGTGTGGCGGTTGTGTAATTATCCTTAGGACCGGAGTCTTCATGGCATCACGGTGTGGATTGTCATGCTTTGACACTATTGAGGTTTCCACAGCCACGGGGCGATCATGCGGTAGTGATTGGGTATGATACTGAAGCATGCGGAGTATACATGATTGGTCGTCCGGGAATCGCGTATCCTATGATTGGGATCGAATATCCGAAATGGCCTTCTTATAAGGAATGTCTTACTCTCGTGAATCTTTGCAAAGTGGGAGTAAATGTGTTACTTCGAGAGAGCTTGATATCAGGATTATAAGATACGGTCGTTGATGTTTTGACACTCGACTAACGACCGTATGGATATTATTACGGCGATAGGATTGTAAGTTACACGGTAAGCTGTTTCACATGAAAGGCGAGTAGTCATTGCATTTGACTCTTCCGATGATTGGGGGTCACGGTGTGTTGCTAGACGCTATCCCGTGATCGTTAGGCGTGAAGGGCATTTTCGTAATTTGCACTTTGTGTCTACGGCCAACATATTCGGAAGCCTATCGGGTCACACACATATGAACATCTAGTCGGATTAAAATGTGGTTATAGTAGATAACCAAATAAGGAAAGTTTATCTCGTACTATAAAGGTTATAGTGGTAAATTAATATGGTGGTATTTATTTATTATGAATAAATCAAATACAAGATATTAATTATATTAATTAAAGAATATTCCGGAAGCCAATTTATGGCTAAAGGTGGCGCAACTTATTTGTGTATAAGATACGACTTGTGTTGTACATTTAATTAATGGTATTACCAAATATTAATATTAGATATTAATATATATATATATATATATATAAATAATACCTATGTGTGCGTGTGTGCAAAAGTGTTTGGCAGCATGCGCATGCATGTAATATATATATATAAAATGGATTTATATGTGTAACAATATATATGTGATATGTACGCGTGTGTAAATTGATTTATGGTAATAAAATAAAGATAGTCGATATTAGATATTGACAATATCTTGGAAATATTCATATGAGATATTGACGATATCACTAGATTTATTTGATATGAGATATTATAATAAATGAGATAAATCGATCAATTATATTTTCCTTATTTTATTGGGAAAAGGTTTTATTCTTTTCTACTCTACATTGGGGCGCCACCTATGACTATAAATAGGAGGTGGGTGTCAAATTTCTTTTGTACATCACGATTGCAAAGCTAATAGTTCTTGTGTAAATTAGAGAGCATCCTATAGTGAGTTGGAGAGAGGGGAAAAGGGCCGGTCTAGCAACCGGAGTTTTCAATAGCAATCCATGATGGGATTCCGGCGGGGCATTCGTGTGGACTGGCGGTAGAGGCGAACACTTGGCGGCTCCATGCGAACTACTCTCCTTAGACGGTCAAAGCGTCGATCTTTTAGATCAACCAAGGTAACCACCGTCTACTACTTGTTTGTTTATTCTTAAACGAAGTCGATCTTGGGTAAAAGGAAATCAAATTTTTGAATTCCGCTTGCGTTCCCGCGTAGATTTCCTAACAAATACATCATTACATAATCATACCTAACACATAACAACTACATATAATGCCAAAAAAGTAAAAATAATATAAAATAAATTAAAGATTTTTCAAATCTTCTTGATGATATGAGATTAACAGTATAGCTGTGACTATAGCCTATAGGCTTTGGCTAGCTATAGGGAGATAGCACTACAGTCACAATATCATACACAGAATTGGTACTCGGTATCTTGTTGCATTCACTATTGACATCTTGTAAATCAAAATTCTACCAGAAGTTGCAGAAAATTCCATTTCCACCCCCCCACAACATCTTTCAACCTTATCCAAAACTAGACAAAAACTTCCAAACAAAACCCACCAGCCTAAAGTTTTCAAAAATGATCAAGAACAACTCTTCATCTAATAGTGAATGACAAGTGTTTGAACTTTTCAAAAAATTTCGGTTCAAAGTCAAGAGGAATCCCTTGCAGCCCATTGTTCTAATTCAAAGCTCAAGAACCAAATAAAATACATGAATTCAACGGGAGTTTTATTGTTTTATGAACAACAAATGCTTTAAGATTATATATAAGGCTCTGTTTTTCTTCTTCTCCATAAATGATACATATATATGTCATCTTTAAAAGCATCACACAAAAGAAAAACAAATCATTTAATTGATCATAATGAAATACATATAATATAGATAATAATTCCCAGAAGTTCCAAGCTATCTAGAGCACAAAATCACAAGAAGGCAACTCTCAAACACACTCAAAAAGAAAAAAGAAAAAAAAACCCATTTATATATATATATATATATATTATCACACTAATTATTCTTAGTTTGACGTTGTTATACCTATGTAATCTTATTATTTGACATTACTGGTTTGACGTTGTGATCTTATGTGACACTATTATTTGGCGTTGTTATCTTATGTGTACTACCATTTGACGTTATTATCTTATGTGACACTTATTTTGACGTTGTAATATATATATATATATATATATATATATATATATATATATATATATATATATATATATATATATGCAAACGTGAGTTGATGGCAAATATTGGGTGGTTTTTTTCTTTTTTCTTTTTTTATGAGCATTAATACATAGATGGGTAAAATTGACTAAATACATAATATTTTATCCTTTTTAATAAAACGCAAATGTTTCTGTCCTTTTTTATAATTTCACAATGTTTTTTTTGTCATTTTTCATAATTTTCCCAATAAAAATCTGATCTTTTATTCATCATCAAGAGCCCAAGCAACCATCAAGAGCCCTATTCCTTCCGCAGACTTCCACAACACATGGATATATATGAGATTTTAGGCAAAAATAGAAAAATGGTCTTCTAAGTTGGCGTATTATGGATTTTTAGTCACTAACTTTCAGTTGAAGATAATGGCCCTCTAAGTTGTTGTGTTTTTTGAAAAATGGTCACTATCCATCGGATATTCTTGGTAGGCATCGGAATCCTTTAAAATTGCTTGATGTGGGCGCCACGTGGGATCCAACGTGGCTGTGGGGTCCCATTTCTTGGGATCCAAAGTGGCTGTGGGGTCCCATTTCTCCTTCATTTAGTGAAAAAAAAAATTTGTTGCAAGAAGGATTCGAACCGGCAACCTAAGGGTAAAAAAAAAAATTGTTGCAAGAAGGATTCGAACCGAACCCAAGGGTAAAAAAGCCAAGCACTTTGCCATCCAAGCTATAACATCAACTTACATATTATCACACAAGTTATTACTTATGCACAACAACATTCCTTCCAACATTGTATGTGCCAAATTTAAATAAACTATCAAAATTCACTTAGTTGTAGATGGTATATATATATATATATAGGCATGCCTATAATAATTATGAAAAAAAAGGTCCAAATTGACCCGTAATAAAACATTAAAGGAAGTTAATGCATAAATGACAAAAATAGCCCATCAGGATTTGGATTTTGATATGCTGGTGTTCAACCAGACAGAGCGTAGACAATAGGGAGAGAGAGAAGTTAAGAGCTCATGCATAATGTTTTTGTTTAATTTTTTTATTTATTATAACTTCTTATTATTATTATTATTATTATTATTATTATTATTATTATTATTATTATTATTATTATTATTATTATTATTATTATTATTATTATTAATGTAAGTCGATTTTACATTACTAGAAGAGTAATAATTATAATATTTTTTCTTATCTTACTATTAATTTGTATATATTCGGCCACATTTTTTCATTTTATAATTATAACATTAATTAATGATAATCAAATTGTATATCAAACACTATAGCTTTTTTTGAGAACCAAGCATTATAGTGTAATATATTTAATCACTGTGTTTCAAAAAAAAATTGATCACTTTATTAATGTATATGAAAGTTGTAAATCCACTTACATTTAGGGACGTAGACAGTTTTATTTTTTATAGTTTAAAAAAGAACTACATCAAATTAACAAGGAAAATCAAGGCTTAAATCAGCGCATTTGACATATCTTGAAATCATAAACGTAAAAAAATTGTATAAGGGATTGAGTCAAGAACTTGAAATGACAAATTAAACCAAAGGAAACCATATTACTTATAATAACTTGTGTTTGTACACAAATTGAAGTTATGGCTCTGATGGAAAAGTGCTTGTTGTTTTGCCCTTTGGTTGGCGGTTCGAATCCCTCTTGCAATAATTTTTTTATTTTCACTAAATGGAGGATAAATGGGACCCACAACCATGTTGGATCCCGCGTGGCAGCCTAGTGGCAGTCACGTCAGCAATTTTAAAGGATTCCGGTGTCAAGTCAGCAATATCCGGCGGATAGACAATTTTTCAAAAAACACAAAACAACTTAAAGGACCAGTTTCCTCACCGGAGCATGAGCAGGACTAAAATCCTTAATAGGCCAACTTAGAGAACCATTTTTCTAATTTTGCCTGAGATTTTACCCCAATAAATTCCTTAAGAACCATTTTTAAGTTTTAGTCCATATCCCCTAATAAATAAATAATATCCTCGCTGCAACAATTGTCGGCATCTAACCATCTATTCTATGTTTTTTTTACATATCTCACTGAAAGACATGTCAATCTATCAATCACAATTGGAGGCCAATATCATAGTCATTTTTTAACCAGAATCAATCAAACTGAATCAATGGACTCCGGAAGAGCAGCCGGAGTGGAGGTACCCCCAAAACATCACAACTATGGACTTCGGAAGAACAACCGGAGTGGAGATGCCCTCCAAAACATCAAAACTCACAACTATGGACTCCGGAAGAACAGCCGGGGTGAAGATGCCCTCCAAAACATCAGACTAATGGACTCCGGAAAAGTATCCGGAATGGAGATGCCCCCAAAATACAACAACCTATGGACTCCGGGAGAACAACCGGGGTGAAGATGCCCTCCAAAACATCACAACTAATGGACTCCGAAAAAGCCTTTGGAGTAGCTAGAGATGCCCTCCAAATTATGCCAATCCAAACACGGCCTCGTTTGAAGGAGGGTATTAAAAGATAATGTCAAAATTGATATTTGAAGATAATTATGAATGTCATTAGAAGATAATGTCAGAGATGATATTTGAAGATAATGATGGATGCCAAAATAAAGTGATAAAGCTGCTATAGATATAATTAATGTTTGAAATAAACCACTCCAAGTGATAAGATAGTTTATTATTAGTTTTATTGATTTTTAATTGATTTATTATCTCATTTATCTCCTATATGTAGGAGAGCACGTATCTTGTTTCTATCAATAAATAAAACATCGAGTTCGATCTTTTACGTTTCCGCTACGTATTCGATTTTCTTTATACACTTTCGTTTTTCGAAACTCGGACAACATCGAAGTCGAAATATATCCCTTAACAACAATAACACAAAATAAATATCAATGGAGAAAAAATATATATATCAAGCGATAGCACCAGATTTAATATGGTTTGGTCAACTGACTTAAAGGGAGATTATTAATTACCTGTATAAATCTTTCACATGTCTCACGAGGCAAGCACTTTAACGTGTTTAATTATCAATTGTTGACTTAAATTTCCTTGAAAAGGGGGTCCAACAGATGGTATCACATTGTTAATTCATTCCCTCACATGCAATACCAGATCAATTTCGATACATCTACGTAAGAATTATACATAGAATGCGTGTAAATGAAGGAGCACTCCGCATAAATTGATGGTAAAATTGAGATAGGTAATTAAGGATGAAGGCTATAGAAGTTCTTCATATGAATGGAGGAACTGGGGAAAAAAGTTATGCCAATAACTCATCACCTCAGGTACTTATTTTTTATTAGGAGATGCATATATATATATATATATATATATATATATATATATATATATATATATATATATATGTATGTATATATATAGTAGTGATCGATGCACATTCGTAGTTCATGTATCATTATCTAAAGTATTTATTGTCTGCATTGCGGTTGATTGACAGCGTACGGCTATAACGAATGCAAAGCCGATAATAGATGAAGCCATTAAAGATGTTTACTGCAGACTCTTTCCAAAAACCTTATGCATTTCAGACATGGGTTGTTCAAGTTGATCGAATACTTTGTATGCAATATCGTGCTTATTGAGGCATTGACGGTGCACGTCGAAATTTAGGTCGTGAATTGCACGAGTTTATGATACACTTGAATGATTTTCCGACCAATGATTTCAACACGATTTTCAGATCCTTGCCCGGTTTTTATGAAGAATTGAAGGAACATCTGGGTGTCGTCGGGTTCGGATCGTGTTTCTTGACTGGAGTTCCCGGTTCATTCTATGAGCGGGTTTTTCCTGCCCAAAGTCTACACTTTGTTTACTCATCCTACTCACTACATTTGTTAGCTCATGTATGTATGTATGTATATATATTCCAAAACACAAAATAAAGAATTATATAAATGATGCAGTATGAATATTATAAATGGGTAATCGGGTAATTCTAATTAGGAAAATAATACTAGAACACGAATGTTTGGGTATAATCAGGACTGAACTCTTGAGAGAGCTGCCTACGTATCCAATTTAGGTAATAAACTGGAATCAAGTCCCCCTCGTAGTTCAGGGTGTTCTTTATATAGTAGTAGATCGTGTGTTTCTCCCTGGACGTGCTGGGAAGTTATCATGGATTATGTCCTGGACGTGGGATCTACCCACGTCCATAAGCAGTTGAGATGTTGTTGACCCGGTCTTCACCACGTTCAGCCTGTTATGCTGACCAGAAATAACTCTGGTCAAAACACGGTGGAGTCCTGCTCTTGCTCCTCTGACTATTCGGCCCAGCGTCTTGATCTGGTCAGCACTCGGCGGTCTAGCTTGCCTGGTCCGTTTATCTTTATTATTAAACTTTGGACCTGGCCCAATTACAAATAATCCGACCCAATGGGCCCATATATCATCATAAGTCCCCCGGACCAGGACTAGGGTAGGCGCTACGTTGCCATACTAGCTTTGAAAACGGTTCTGCTTCCGTTATTAAAACTACGCGAATCGAGGCCAAGTTGCACCCGTCCGTTGTTAAGGGTCAAATTGTAGTGTTTTTAAGGATATATTTCACCTCAATTTCCCCCATATACGTATGATTTTCATAGAATTCGAGGTTTATAGTGAAATATTGAGTGAATGGTGATTTAAAGAGTTAAATATGAAAACGTATCAATTTATACGATTATTTGATTGTTTTATATGGTTTTGGATATTGTTACGTTTTTGTGGTGTTTGGATGCAATATAGATACATGTTTTTGACTTGGAAGAGGATAAAGATGGAGATAAAGCTTGGAATGAAGCTTTCAAGCAGCCGAACTTCCGATGCAGTTCTTGATATGATATACACTGATTTGACTCTCGACCTCAAGAGAAGAGTTGTAGGGCTTGAAGAGAGGATTTTAAAGGATTTTGAATCACTTCATTCCGACTTATGAGGCCCGAGATATGAGCGTTACAAGTTTGGATGCTTTGTTCTTTGAAACTATCTTTGGAAAATGTCGTAATATACTCGTAATACGACGGGCTAATCAAAAAGGCGTTTTACGAAGAAGAGTCCTTAATGAAAGTTGTAGAGTTTTCCGAGAGCTTAATTATGACATTCGGATCATAATTTTTGGAGGTCTACAACTCAATATATGAATTTTAGAAATCTCCTACCTAAATTAGGATTAATCCAGCCGCATTTTTCATGCATTGCTTCAGCCGACATACTTTGTTACTCTAATTGTCTCCCAGCCGCCTCTCTTTTCCTATATATATGCGAGCATGTATTGAAAACCTATATCCCCATAATTCAACACATTATTTCCAGCCGCAGTATATAAAAACAGGGCGGCAGCTTTACTGGTTCAAGGCCGGTCACCCGAGCCTTGTGCTCGGGTGATCCGGGTTAGATTAGATGTAGTTTTTTTCTTCCGTTTTCGACTCATGGATCCAACAATTGTACCAACCATGTGAGTTTGATTTTCCAATTTATTCAATCTCTAGTTTATTTTCATGAGCTTTAATTTATTTTGTATCGTTCTATGATTTTGATGCTATGATGTGAATTAGATCGAGAGATCAGTTTGCTATTGATACGTTTACAACATACAGAAGTTGCGTAGACTAGATCACCATAGAAAGATAGGATCTTTAATCATTAATTATGTGACAAATTAATTGGTTAATTATCTAGGTTGTTAGATTCTAAAATACGAGAGTTAACTAGAATCTACACCGAGTTTTGTTTGGTAAATCAGTCTCAACACTCGAAAGATGAGAGATAGATAATTGGACTCACTAAGGAATTAGGAATCCATAGCTTGAGATTAAATTCACTAAGGAATTAGGGATTTGTATCTCGTGTAAAGGTGAAACCACAATTTGAATTAAAATCATGAGATGAACTAGGATTGAGATCACATAGGTTTGTATATTGGTTGTTTCCATGTCTTTAGTTTAGATTGTTTTTATGTTTCTTAGGTTAGATTTATCTTGACTGTTCTTTATGTTTTTATGTTTTTCTTTCGTTCTTTCGTTTTCATGAGTAGCAATTGAGAGGTTAATTAGATTAGATTCTACATACCTTTTCCCCGAGGATCGACCCTTTACTCATTACGCTTTACTAGCAACAACCCGATGTTTTGGTCGGTTAGGAGTTAGTTTTGCATGGTAGTTAGGGTTATAAATTTTCTTTTGTATTTTTGATGCAAAATCTCCCCAACATCCGTTATCATTAAAACCGTAGACTAAACCATTACGTCGTTTCATTTCATGCCACATAACCCTTTCTCTGTCCACTTTACTCTTATAATTTAAACTTTTGGAAACGCCCTTCTGCAACCGCAAGTAAGTCTTTATCTGTTTTATTCTGCATTTCTTTGAAATCGTTGATCTTTGATGAGTTTGAGAGCCAATACAGCTTCTAGTGAATCCGTAGAGAAATTATTTGAATCCCCGGAGAAAATATCCAGAGCCATAGATAGTGAGGAAGTGAATTCGTCTAATCCTGTGTTTTGCCCTGAACCTGTAGTAAATTCCGATCATCCTTCCTCCTCAATTGATTTAAGGAACACCTCCACTTTTGGAGATAACCCATTGTGTATTCTGCCTTCCCACCTTCTGCCTCCTGGGATATTTACTCCCACTTCGATTGTACACCAGTATCCAGAAGATCACGCTGCTTTCTTAAACACTTTAAAGAGAGAAATCAATCGATTTGACAAAACCAAAGCAATAATGGCTTGCCATGGTGTTGCCAGCAAAATGACCAAGACTGAGATGGCCGGTTTATTAAAAACCTATAAGATCCGTACTGAGCCTTTCGAAGTTGTTCGTCCTAAACCGACTGAATACGCTTACAGTCTTCCGAATAGCATTAAATTTCTCATAGGTTTCATGATTTGGTGTCGTATGAACACCACTCCTTTCACAGTAACATTATTCAGGAACTTCTATCAATGCAAATTAACACAAGGTAGTGGGGGTGGTACCATTTCAGTCGTAGGGCCAGTGCTCCGCTCATCCCGATAACTGGCAAAGATAAGACAAAGAAGAAGTGGCAAGAACACTTTTTCTTTGTGAAACACAATTCGGATGCCGGTTTAGGGCGATGGAATACCTCTTCCATGAAAGACAAGTTGGAAGACTTCATTGATGCCACGCTTTGTCCCAATATCTTGTTAGTAACAAAATCTTTCTCAACCTAGACTTCATAAGTTACGCACGATAGATCTTTGCTCGCAACTTGCGGGGCTGTTGGATACGTGGAGTTTTCCAAGAAACAGAACAGAAAATGTATGTTTGTACTTGCATTATGTTTTTACTTTTGATTATAATTTGATTATCTCCGTTTCCTTGTAGTGGCCAACGTAGATGATCTGATCGACATCGAAATTGATGAGGAGGAAGGAGCAGAACAAACGATAGACGATTCTGAGCGGACCCTGTCCGTTATTCCAGAAGGTGGTGAACTTCCTGGTCAGCATGAGGATGCACAAATAGGCACTAGCTGCGAGTGCTGGCGTGCGGGAAGAAGTTCCCACTGGCGATCTTTCGAGCGGGATACTGCGAACCCCATTAATCCTGTGGACTTGACCGTTGAAGAAAACCTCCACGGGGGCCAAATTACTTGGTTTGGATGATGTTCCCCTTAGAACTATCTCTCAAAGACGAGAAAAAGGGGCATAGGTCCACTTCCTCGGCAGTTCTGCCAGTGCTCCTCTTTCAACTTTGAGGACATGTCTGCTGACGATTTTGCAGATTCTGTAAGTGGTCTTTTTCATAAAGCTTTCATATTTTTCCTTATTTTTCTCTTTCTCAGACGTTTTCTTTTGTAGTGTTACCGCCTGGGTAAGGCTCTGCACAAAAAAACTGCTAGCATGGCCAAAGACATTTCTGCCCTGCAGCACAAAGTGATCCAGCTGAACAAGGCCAATGCTAAGGTTGCCAGTTTGGAAGAGTCTAATCATGAAGCCAGTGCTAAGGTGGCCAGTTTGGAAGAGGCCCACCTTGCTGATCAGCAAGAGATCGAGAAGCTGATGTCCGATCTTGCCAAAGCTGAGGCTTTGATATTTACTCAAGAGGAGCAGCTAAATTTAAGAGATCAGCGGTTGGCCAAATTGAATGAGGAGCACCTGCAAAATATTGCTACTGCGAAGAAGATGAAGGCTGATTTTGACGAAACCCTGAGGCAGATGGAGGAAATCCCTACTCAGAATATCGTCCGGAAGGTTGTTCTTTGGGTATAAGTCTTCTCCCGGACCTATGAGGAAATCTAGATCATATTGGCTCCCGCTGCGCGAGAGGATATACACTTGGTGTTGATGAGGCCAAACCTCGCGATCGGTGATTAACACTCTGCCTAATCACCGGTTGTATGATAAAAAAGCAGGGGAGATCTTCACGAAGCGATATGATGAATATAAGAATGGAGAAGACATAATCAGCCAATATGCTAAGAAAAAATCTGCTCAACCTTCGAGAGCAACTCGCACGCTGACTGCCTGAGAGAAACATGTTCGACCTTCGGCTCCTCTCGCATCTTAACTTATTTTCCTTTGAAAACTTTGAATTTGCTGCCTTTTGAAGCAGCTTTTGATGTAATAGCTATGTATGTAATTTCTTGTCAGCGACATTTTTAATCTTCTACACCTTTTAAGTTTGTACCTTTGAATTTGACATTCTCTATTTCTCTGTTTAGAGATCCCTCTCGGTTTAGAGATCTTTTGTCTTCATATTGCGCTGCAAAGAAATTAGGATTTGTTATCCTTAGCTTCTTTACTTTTACTTTATATGCTGCACGGAACACAGAATTTTCTTGCCCTGCAAGTTTAACAGTTGTTAGGGGTCTTGTGCCCACAATGCCTTTGCGCTACAAACTTGGCAATTTCATTCTTTTTGTGGGACTCCTGCCCAGAATACTCTTGCGCTGCAAGTTTGCATTTATATTTTTAAGTGGGTCTTCTGCCCAGAATGCTCTTGCGCTGCAAGTTTGTCATTTATATTTTAAGTGGGACTTCTGCCCAGAATGCCCTTGCTCTGCAAGTTTGGCATTTATATCTTTGAGAGGGACTTCTGCCCAGAATACCTCTTTGAGTGGGACTTCTGCCCGGAATGCCCTTGCGCTGCAAGTTTGGCATTTATGTTCTTTGTACAGCCACGTACTGTTTTTGTTTTCTTGTTTTAATACAATTTCAGCACAAATTAAAACACCATACCACAATTATATATTGAACATAAATCAATATTCAAGGTACCATTATTTAAAAAGTGAAATTACTTTAAGGAAAAAAGTTTCTCAAATGAACAGCATTCCAACTTCTAGGAACAGTTTTGCCTGAGGCATTAGCTAGTTGATAAGATCCTTTTCCATGCACTTTGATGATTTTATAAGGACCTTCCCAATTTGGATCTAGCTTACCAGTGGGGCCTTGCTTGCTGGCCTCATTTCGCCCCAAAACTAAATCGCCTTCTTTAAAATACGTACCTTTAACTTTGGAGTTGTAGTATTGAGCAATTCTCTGCTTGTATTTGGCCATTTGTATCAAGGCTATGTCCCTTTTGTGCTCTAGCTCATCTTTGAGATGCAGCATGTCTACTTCCTGAGTTTCTGGATAGTACAATTCAGTTCTAGGAGACTTGTGTCCAATCTCTGCTGGTATTACTGCCTCGCATCCATATGCTAAAGAGTATGGAGTTTCCTGTGTAGCCGCGTTCGGTGTAGTCCTGTACGCCCATAAGATATTTGGGAGATGATCTACCCAGTGAGATCCCTCTTGTTCCAGTCTTTTCTTCAGTCCCTGTTTTATCTGCCTATTTGTCTGCTGCACCTGCCCATTGGCTTGGGGATAGGCCACTGATGTAAAGTTTTGAGAGATTCCAAGATTGGTGCACCAGGCTTGTACTCCTTGATCTTCAAATTGTGTGCCATTATCAGAGATGAGGACCTTGGGGATTCCATATCTGCATAGGATGTTTTTCCACAAGAATTTCTGTATTTGGTTGGCTGTGATGGTGGTTAAGGGTTCTGCTTCCACCCATTTAGTGAAATAATCCTCTGCCACCACTAAAAACTTGAATTTTCCCGGTGCTTAGGGTAATGGACCCACTAAGTCTACTCCCCATTGATCAAAAGGCCATGGAGACACAATCGGTATCATTTCCTGTGCAGGATTGTGCGATAAGTTACTATGCACCTGGCATGTTTGGCAAGTCCTGACCAGAGTCTCTACGTCTTCTTGCATGGCTGGCCAGTAATATCCATATAGCCTACATTTCCTGGCCAGAGCTCTTGCCCCCAAATGATTTCCACAAATTCCGAGATGGATCTCTCTTAATACATAATCTCCCTCAACTGGAGTAACGCACTTCAACCAAGGGGTTGTATAGGATTTCCTGTATAGAACGTCATTGAACAGAGCATACCTGGCCGAGAGTCTGATCACTTTCCTGGCGCGTACTTTATCCTCAGGCAGTCTTCCATCTCTCAAGTACATGACAATTGGATCCATCCAGGTTTCTGCCTGTGTTATTGGTTGTACCTCATCATATCACAACTCTTCGCTTCAATTGCTCGACCAACACCTTTTTATTGGACAAGAAGTTTGATCCTAGCTTTGACAAAGCATCGCTTGGGTGTTTTGGGCTCGAGTTATCGTTCCACCTCTATCATCAAGAAATTTTGTAACTTCCTCGGTGCTACTGCCAGATACTTCTTCATAGGACCTTCTTTCGCTTCATACTCTCCCTTGATGTGATTTGTTACCAATTGTGAGTCTATGTAGACTTTTAAATTCTGCACACCCAACTTCTGTGCCAGGTTTAGTCCAGTTATCAAAGCTTCATACTCTGCCTCATTGTTAGTTGCTTGAAAGTCAAAATGAAGAGCGTATGGGAATTCTTCACCTTTTGGACTAATGAGTAGGAGTCCTGCTCCTGCTCCCTCTTTGTTGGAGGCTCCGTCGACATAAAGCGCCCTTTGTTCGAAATTATTCTTTTCGACCTTGTTCTTCTCGGCCTCTTTTCTATAGCCAAAGCTTTCTCTTCTGCCAAGAAATCGGCTAATGCTTGAGCTTTAATTGCTGTTCTAGGTTTGTACTCGATATCGAATCCTGCCAATTCAACTACCCACTTAGCCAGTCTCCCAGACTTGTCTGGTTTTTCCGGATCTGCTTCAAAGGTTGATTTGTTAGCACAATCACCGGATGACTTTGGAAGTACGGCCTCAATTTCCTTGTGGCGTGCACTAGGGCTAAGGCCAATTTCTCCACCTCAGAATATCTAACCTCGGGCCCTTGTAGGGCTTTGCTTACAAAATATACTGGTTTTTGTATCATGCCATATTGCTTTACCAACACAGCACTTACGGCTTCATTGCAAAAAGACAAATATAGGAACAATATCTCACCTTCCTGTGGAGGGGTTAGAGTTGGCAAATGACTAATGTGATCTTTTAACTCCTGAAAAGCCTGTTTACATTCTTCATTCCACTCAAAAGGACTGGCCTTCCTAAGGATTTTGAAGAATGGCAATGATTTATGTGCAGATTTCGACAAGAATCTGTTTAGAGCTGCTAATCTTCCTGTTAATCGCTGAACTTCCTTGATATTTTTCGGTTCAGGCATGGCCTTCAAAGCTTCCAATTTATCAGGATTGGCCCTAATGCCTTCTTTGGATATCATGTAACCCAGGAATTTGCCTGACCTTACTCCAAAAGTACACTTTTTTGGGTTCAATTTCATTCCGGTTTGTCTCAAGACTTGGCAAACCTCTGCTACATCTTTCAAATATTGGTCAAGAGTCCTGCTCTTGATCAATAAATCATCCACGTACACTTCCATGGATTTGCCAATTTGTTGTTTGAAAATGGTATTGACTGCCCTTTGATAGGTAGCCCCTGCGTTTTTTAATCCAAAAGGCATAGACACATAGTAGTAGAAACCAAATTCAGTAATAAAGGCGAGTTTTACGACATCTATTGGGTCCATCATAATCGATGATATCCCTTATAAGCATCTAGGAAAGCAAAAATTTCATAACCAACTTTGTAGAGTCTACTAGCTTTGTCAATTCTAGGGGAAGTGTAAATATCCTTAGGACAAGCTTTGTTTAAATCGGTGAAGTCCACGCACATTCTCCAAGCGCCATCCGGTTTCTTGACTAACACTTTGGGTTTGCTAGCCATTACGGATAGATAACTTCTTTAATCATGTTGGCTTGCAACAGTTTTCCACTTCTTCTTTGGGCGACTGTATCCTTTCCGGAGCAAATGATCTCTTCTTTTGTTTCACTGGTTTCCTGGTTGGGTCTATGTTGAGTTTATGGACTGCCAACTCTGTTGATAGTCTTGGCATATCACTTGCCTTCCATGCAAACACATCTTGATAATCTTTCAAAGTCTTGATCGGCATACTTTTGTTCGACCGGTATCCAAGATCTATCTTGACCGTGGATTCGGGTCTATTTCATTTAGCATTATTGATTCCACTAGATCATTACTTTTTTCTTCATCCGGAACCAAGTCTTCCATTGTCACTTGCTTTGCACCTTCATTTTTCCACGATTGTGGCCGTGTAGCAATTTTTTGCGACGTCTACGTCCCCTTTAACGGTAGCTTCTCCATCGAAAGTTGGGAATTTCATCTTTGTTATGTGCGGGCGACACCACTGCCTCAGATCAATTAGTGCTGGCCTTCCAAGAATCACATTATAAGAAGATGGAGCCTTTACCACCACATAATTCACCATCAGAGTCATGCTCTGTTGTCCCTGGCCAAAAGTTGTCAATAATTTTAACATACCCACAGGATGTATGGGCGGTCCGGTAAATCCGAAAAGAGGAGTTGATACAGGAGTCAACTCCGAATCTGAGAGTTTCATTGCTTGGAATGCGTTATGATATAGCACGTTTACTGCGCTGCCTGTGTCTACGCAGATCCTTCTGACCAGATTTTTCTGAATAACCGCTTCTATTACCAGTCCTTCGTTACTCACGATGGCTGGTAGGGCATCTCTAGGACCGTACTGGACGGTTCCCATAACCTTCTGCTTTTTCGCTTCCCCTTGTTTTTCTGCGCTGCCCCTTTTATCTTCCTGAGCAGCCTTGCTACCATCTCCTGGTCCACCCACAATGGTATTCACAGTATTAATTGGGGCATTTTCTCTGTGCCCATCTGTGTCTGGAGACGGATCTCTGTGTCTCCTCTGGTTGTACCTGTCATGACTGTTATTATGTTTTTTGAACTCTCTCCTTCCTCTGGGATTATCTCCCTGCGCTCGATCGATGCACTCATCGATTTTTCCCTCTATTCTTCTTTGCGTCGATATCTCTGATCAGATCCCTGCACTGTTTAGAGTCATGTCCAATGTCTTTATGGTATTTGCACCACCTGGTGTGGTCTCTTTTCTCCCTTAGACCCCTCAACGGAGGAGGAGTCTTAGCAATTCCTTTCTTCTCCATAATTGCCAGCACTTGGTCACGAGATCTGTTTAGAGGAATAAGGTCTCTGTCCTGCAAAGCGCCTTTTTTCCCTAATCTTTCAGAGATAGGAGCGGTTACTCTATCCCAGACAGATTTCCTTTTCTTGTCATTCCTATCTTCCGTTTTTCCTTTCTTAGCATCCCTATGGGATTCTTCTCTCTTGGCTCTGTTGGCCTATTCTCCCTGACAATGTCTGTATGCTATTTCCAGACATTCTCCCCTCGTTTTTGGATCTTTGCTGCTCAGCTTCGCATGTAACTGCCCTTCTTTAAGTCCTGCTATGAAGGATGCTACCAAGAACTTATCATCCAGATCTGCTATCTGGGATGATTCTCCATTGAATCTCTTGATAAATTGTAAAACTGTTTCATCACTTTTTTTGCCTAATCGTCAGCAAATAAGTCCTGTTTCTCTGGAAAGGCCTTGCTGCGATGAATGCATGCATGAACTTTCTGGTCAAAGTGGGAAAATCCGGAATAGATCTGGGGTTCAACTTATTGAACCAATCTCTTGCCTTTCCAGTTAGAAGAGTTGCAAATGTCCTGCATTTCATCTCTTCTGGAGCATTATACAGATTCATATGTTGAATGTACTGATGCATATGGTCATATGGATCCTTGGTTCCATCATATGCTTGGATCTTTGGGATTTTAAATCCTGGAGGACATGGAAACGCATCAATGTCTTCGGTAAATGGAGACACCGACCTAAATTCATCGGCTTAGGTTTCGACATGGCGTCTAATTACGCCTTGGCGTTATCACCACCTGGGTGAGTAACCACCACTTTAATGCTAGATTACGCTTCTGCTTCTCTTTTTTAGCGAGTTTGAAGCGGTGTGGTTGCTTCGAAATGTCGTTATCTGATTCCTCGCTTTCGAAGCTTGCCTCAAAAATGGCTTTGATTTCTTCTCCTTTGAGATTTGCCAGATTTTCTACCAACATCTGTTTGATTGCATCTGGGTTGCTTGTCAGTCCCTCTTCCATCACTTTCTTTCCAGTGTCTTGAACATTTTGATCTGGACTATTATTTCCAGCTTGATTTTTTTCTTGTTGATTTTGTTGTTTCTTCGAATTGCCTTGATTTCTCGCCATTTTTTCTATATTGACTACTCACTAACTAGAATAAGGCCCTCCTTCTAGCGCCAAATGATGCAGTATGAATATTATAAATGGGTAATCGGGTAATTCTAATTAGGAAAATAATACTAGAACACGAATGTTTGGGTATAATCAGGACTGAACTCTTGAGAGAGCTGCCTATGTATCCAATTTAGGTAATAAACTGGAATCAAGTCCCCCTCGTAGTTCAGGGTGTTCTTTATATAGTAGTAGATCGTGTGTTTCTCCCTGGACGTGCTGGGAAGTTATCATGGATTATGTCCTGGACGTGGGATCTACCCACGTCCATAAGCAGTTGAGATTTGTTGACCCGGTCTTCACCACGTTCAGCCTGTTATGCTGACCAGAAATAACTCTGGTCAGAACACGGTGGAGTCCTGCTCTTGCTCCTCTGACTATTCTGCCCAGCGTCTTGATCTGGTTAGCACTCGACGGTCTAGCTTGCCTAGTCCGTTTATCTTTATTATTAAACTTTGGGCCTGGCCCAATTACAAATAATCCGACCCAATGGGCCCATATATCATCAATAAACTTTTTTTTTCTTCCCGATTCTAACCTTTGACTTTGAGGTATTTCTTTCATATATAGGCCCCTAAAGGAGTGGAGGGTAATAGGGGTAACATCTACTTATCATCTACAAGCCCTTCAAATGTGGTAGATGCATACTTGAAGCAATTCACAAGAGATTTCTCAAGCATTTTTGAGATATCGTCTTTGTGGAATTGGTAGGCGGTGGATGCATCGTTCTTACGATATTAGGGAGAAGACTAGAAGATCCTGGTAGCTGGTGGATACGATGCATGTAACTCCGTATAACGCCACAAACCTGCGTCTGCCAGCGCTTATTGAGCCATAATCATATGCGGATCTAAATGGAAGCAAATTAAATGAGGTCCGCGGACTCCGTTAAAAGTAAGAATACTCTATATTTTATCTTTAGAAAAATATTTCGAACCTCGTGAAAAAATTATTTATTTGAAAATATTTACGGACCCCGTTGAATATAATTTCTGGATCCGCCACTGGACATAATGGATCCGGTTAACTACTAAATTAGAGCATATCGTCCTCGCTTGGTCTAAGAGTTAACAATTCCATTATGTCTCACAATTATATAAATGTGATGTTTCTCCCACGTTAGCAATTTAAGATATTGACATTGTTGTCTACGCCTTTGGTCATCTGCGCGCAGGGCATAATTGAAGAAGAGAAATTAGATTCGTTCAACCTTCCTATCTACCTCCCTTCACTACTAGAGCTAAAAGCTTTGGTTAATATGGAAGGATCTTTCACAATAAGCCGTGTGGGGCTCGATGATTTCAACTGGAATATTGTAGACGACGATGAACCTTCTTCTACTCCTGATTTATTAAAGTATGCTGGACTGAATGTAGCAAAGACTATACGAGCGGTATTTGAACCGTTGCTTGCTAGTCATTTTGGTGATCATGTGATGAATGATCTTTTTAGCAGATTTGCTATGAATGTGAGTGATTGCATGTCAAGGGAGAATATTAAAAACCATGTTATTACAATTTCCTTGAGGAAAATAGAATGATTATCCATTAATTTTGATGGTATGCATGCTATTATGGGTAATTAACCCTAACCTACTTGGGATGCCACTGTGATATGATATGAAGTTTGAGATTTCCATGTATTTTTATTTTTACTTTTTTCATTAGATTTGTATGCGTAAGTTATGTTATACTCTTCCCTTTTTTTATTTTTTTATTATGAATTTCCTATGTTAGCGATTTGCCAATCTAATGTACTTCTAAGAGACTGGAAATTACCAAGGGTTCCCACATTATTTATTGTATTTTTCTATATTTACCATTATTTATTAAAGAGTGAGAGATTGAAAATATCATTGCATTAATCATATTCAAGGGATGTTATTGTCATTTTGATGTTAAGTCAAAACATTAACTACTCTCCTTAAATGTGTGTTTTTATTTAACTGTCGCACTTGTTAAAATCAAAAATTTCGTAGTTACATTTTCAAAGCATTATTTATTGTATTTGTCTATATCTACCAATATATATTAAAGTGTGAGAGATTGAAAATATCATAGCATTAATTATATTCAAGAGGTGTTATTGTTATTTTGATGTTAAGTCAAAACATTAACTACTCTCCTTAATATATGTGTTTTCGGCAACTATACAGTTAAATAGGAACGGATGGAGTAGATGATGAGTGTGCGTGTGAAGTTTAAGATTTAAAAAATAAAATAGCATTCGCTTAAATTTATGCTCTGATTAAAATCAAAGACATTAATTCCACGTGAATTGTATCCAATGACGGAGCCATAAAATGAAGCTATGGTATCCTACTGTATTGTACACGAGGGGTCAGATGGGCAAGATTATGACGACTTGCTGGATTGAATTAGATTATACTACCTCCGTCCTAAAATGTAAGTCCGTTTAGGGTATGTCGCACAGATTAAGAAAGTTGGTTAAATTAGTTATGTGTCATTAATTTTGATGAAAAAATCTAAAATAACCTTTGACTATTATTAATGTAGAGTAGTAAAAAATGGGTGATTAGATAATAAATGAGGGGTAAAAATAGAAAAATGTAATAAATGCTTCTTTGGTATTTAAATGGACTTACATTATGGGACAAAACAAAAAAACTAAAATAACTTATATTTTGGGACGGAGGTAGTATAAGTTCTTTTAACGTGGGACAAAAAATTGGATGGGTCCAGAAAAACATTTCAATAGGTGCACAGTAATCTTCTTATAAGTATTTGTTTTTCAGCAGATGCATTTTTTTTTTTCCAGCTATGTTTTTTTTTTCGGTTCAGCAGGATCCGTGAACCCCGTTGGATGTATGGGAGAGATAGATATCGAAATGTTAAATTTAACAAGAGAGTGTAAATTTATAAGCGCTCGGTACAACAATTGAACACACTTATGCCTCCCCAAAAAATCACAAAGCTATGCCACCAATCAACCAAACCAAATTTCTAGTTGTTTTTTAGTGACCAAACCTTTGCATCCCCTATGAAAGTCTAGAATCAGGATAGTGGGAAAGTCTTTGGGTCGAGAGTCGAACCCTTTTTTATTTTTTTATTTTTTTTATTTTTAATCATTCATTATTCTTCACATGAAATATCATTTTTTTTATTGATGTCTCCCCTAATCCCCAAACCCCAGATTCTAACCTCTCTGGCTGACTCAGGAAAGCCCCCCCCCCCCCCCCAATGCCCCTTCTTAAAAGGAAGGTTTTTAATTAATTTGGACCAATGTATAGGAATAAGAATTTTTAGATTTTTTTGTTTTCATCCCTCAACTATCATATTGTTTGATTTACCACCATTTATTCATATTTAACCTTTTTAAAATCTTTAATGAAGGATAAAGTTATCACTTTCATTTCGGCTCGCTTACCTTCAGCTCCATCCACTTATTCTCCTCCACCTCCAACTCCACCAAACCCACTCCAATACCTGCATACCCCCCCATCTTTCACAAACAAATCAATGATAAATAAACATACCCTCCACCCACCACACACACCTTAGTGATGTAATCCTTTTGTTTGTTTTCTTCAAAAAGAAGAGCGCAACCCTGAAATTCATTACATCATCCGGAGTGAAAATTGAGAAAATAAATTCGGTGGGAAACTACCCTAAAAAATAATTATAAATAAATTAGTGGGAAACCAAGGGACCAGAGCACTGTGACGATTCGGAAACACGACCTAGTCAATCCTGTTAATATATTTTATTATTTTAATTGGAGCTCTATGTACATGATGCCCCATTTCTCAAAACATAAAAGTTTCCCACTATCTCCGTCCCAAAATATAAGTCATCCTACACTTTTAGTTTTGTCTCATAATATAAATCATTCTACATTATCAATGCAACATATTTATTACTCTTTTCTCCATCTTACACCTAATTTATTATCAATCCAACCACTTTTCATTACTTAACAACTATTGCATTAACGATAGTCAATGGGCATTTTAGACATTAACCATCAAATTTATGACATTCAACTATTTTCTTAATCTGTGTGAAAACACCTAGGATGAGTTATATTTTGGACTGGAGGTAGTATTAGGTAGGAAATTAGAAAGAATGCTGCATTAATTGTATCATAGAGATTTTACAGTCATTGCATCATTAAAGTCATAGCATTAAATCAGATTCTTAATAAGCGTCGTTTTGACAACTGTCTTAGATATTTCGGAACGGAATTAGTAGTTTTCATTTAAGACAGCTCATAATTCTATTTTACTTTTTGTTTTGTTTTGTTTTGTTGTTGTTGTTGTTTTTTTTTTTTTTTTTTTTTTTTGATTGAGAAAAGACAACTCATTATTGATGTTATGTAAGAAATAAAAACGGGTTTTACAACAGAAATGAGAAATAATAGAAACATACATTTGATTGATACATTTGGACAATGAACGACTTACCGTTTCTAACTTAGTTACCATTGTGGAGAAGAGAATGAGAAACGTATAAATGTAATTTTGTTCAAATATGGAAATAAAAGGGAAGAAACACCTACGGGTCAACAAAAACGTCAATCAATGGTGAACTCTCGTCGATCATCTCTCGTTCATAAACAAAACATTTTTTTTATTTGCATCCTCGACCTACCGCACTCTTGCTGTTTCTAGAAAATGATGTCGTAGTCTTTTTTGCATCTTTAAAGAGGGAAAAAATAACTAATTCTAAGTTCATAACAAAATAGATGAATAAAAAGTCTCAATACATCTTACACGATTGATTATGGTGTAAGACTCATTAATATACGAAGAAAGCGACTGTAACGTCCGTTCTCGGATACCAAGTCTTACCCGGAAAAAACGTTCGGCACGTTTAACATTAATTACATATAACATTATACGTAACCCTCACATCATTGTATCATAAGTAAAGCGTCGCGGAAGATAAAAAGACTCGGGACATATAAGCCATGATATAACAAGAGTTATAATGTTGTCAAACTAAAAGGTAGAAACGATATGTATTACAACAACGAAACCAAATCTTGCAACAAATGAAGTCTTACAACTTAAAGGAACTTATCTTACATTATATGTCTTACACAAAAGTCAAATAAAATTACAACACGTCAACAAAAAGAATACTGGGTCGTTACAGTACATAACTAGAAGTAAAAGCATGATATAAAGCTCCAATCAGGCATAGCTCAAACATTCTCCTCCTCATCATATATAAGATTATCCTGCACATCTTCTCAAGAAGAGAAACATACAGACATGTAAAGGGGGTAAGTACATAGCGTACTTAGCAAGATGTAAAAACTATTGAACAATCAGGTTTTATAAGGAAAGGAAAGTAATACATTATTAATTAGATTACATTTATGTACTTGACTCAAACTCTAGAGTTCACTAAATTCTCATAACATGTTGTGAGATTCCTATTTTGTTCCTTACTTATCTTATCTTCATTACATCAAGTATTCAAGAGCACTACGCACGATGTTGCTCACCATGGAAGCTTCAAGTGCGACATACTAGCGATACATACACTAGCAGCAACGGGCTAGTCCCGATAGTATGTGTTTTCGGCGGAGTTCCTTCACTCTTAACGACCGTCTTATGAATCAGTGAACATATCCACTTATATCTGACCACACCACTCATCAAGATATAGTAGTGTGCCTTACCAAGAATAACATTGATGTTTAGGTTTTTAACTACACAAGTATGTATGTTATTAATCATTAACTAGCCACCTAATTGATTTCAAGTAAAGGCGCACTTAACATCCTACTCCCTCGTTTTAGACCACTAGACTTTATCCTAATCCTAGCACATGCATAGCCAATGATGAGTTCTAACTCACCAAAGCATAATGCCAAGACTAAACTTCCAACGGTCCCGACTCAACTCTTAAAAGAATTCATTCGGTGTCGGAACCAAACACATTAAAAGCTTAATCTGGGCTTTGTTATCTTCATTTACCTTGTTTATATCAGTATAATAAGGTTATGAACCATTTCCAACTTTCTACACTCAAAAATACGCAAAAACGGGGAAAACAACATTTCTAGGCCATAGGCCTGCGCCCATGGCTGCTGTAACACATCATGAACTCTCTGTATCGATAGGCCAAAATGATAAGCAGTTAGCCTGTCTACGCAATTTTTTGATTTTTTGCGATTTTCAACCCTTTCTAACCCATTTCCAGGCATTTATAACCCAAAACAGCAGTATATTATCATTTAAACATGCCATAGCATCTCATAAACCAAAAGCAATCATAAACAAGTAACAACAATTAACATTACAATTACATAACCTAAACATCATAAAACAAGAACTGTTTATCATGAAAATCCTCTTACCTTGATTCCAAGCAAAGCACTTCAAAGTTCATACACAAATCCTTGAAACCTTCACTAAAACCTATCAAAACACAACCTAATTTTGAATTAACTTGTGTTCATGGTTTCTAAACAAGAAGAACTACAAATTGATCAAGTAGAACACCAAAACATGATCTAATCTCCAAGATTCTAAATTTAGGGCAAAACCATACCTTTCCCAAACTTCAATTCCTTGGTACCAAAACGTTCCTCTTCCCATGAGGATTCCAAATCTCTACTTAAATCTGAAATTCGGTAGAAATCCGGAGATATAGGATGGAGATTCCTTTTGTCTGAGTTTTCTGTTTTTTTCTTTTCTCACAGGTGGCAAGAGGAGTTTGAACATCAGAAGTTGTATTCTGACAACTTCCTTTGATACTTGGGAGTTTTATTTGGGTGGTAAATTTTAATATGGTACTGGACCAAGTATCACTTGGTGATCCAGGACCAATAAAAAATCATTAAAAATAGATGGGCCCTACCGTGTAAAATATATATGCATGCTTTTGACAAATTTACCCCTCTTTTAAGACATTCTATTGGTAGAACAAGAATAACATGTTGTAGCAGGACCACCATTAAATTGCTGTTGTTTGGGAAATAAACTCCCAGCATCAACTTTTCTTTTTTATTATTTAATTATTTATTGTTATTATTATTTGTCGAAAATAGGGATTTAAGGGATTAAATTCCATATTACCCTTTAAATGACAAAATTGTCATTTTTCGAAAATCGAGGATGTTAGATCATCATAATCAAATGTGTAGAATATATAAGAATATTGTGTCACTCTTTCTAAAAGGGATATTGTGTCACCATATAGTTCCCTATTTGCATCCAGATTCTTGGTCAGGTAGGTTCTCTTCAACAGAGCTTGGTGATTGGGAAAAATTTACTGACTCTTTCTTCTTTTGCAATTTCCCAGAAAGTTGCGAGCTTAAGGATTTGTGGAGGGCATTCAACAGGGTTGGCAAAGTGTTGGATGTTTTTATCTCTAAAAAAAGGACGCGGAAAGGCAGCAGGTTTGGGTTCATTCGGTTCAAGAAAGACATCTGATTTGGATCTTATCGTCTTAGAGCCAACAAAAGCAAGTTTAAAAGAAATCCTTCATCATCCAAGGACCAAACTAGGAGGAATGTGGGTTTTAGTGGGCCGGAGAACTCAAAAATTGTAGAAGGCAAGAGTTTTACAGATGCAGTATGCTCTTCGCATTTCGGAATGGACAATTGAGCTGTGTCCGATAATGCTCGGGGGATGCTACTGACGAAAGATTCAAGTGTTGAATCTCCTAAACATCTTGAGAGCTTAAAGCTTGATAGCACAGAGGAGGTTTGGCTTTCAAGATGCCTCGTTGGGGAGTTGAAAAACGATGCTCTGATCAAGAACATTGAAAATTTGCTGAAAATGGAAATTTTGCAATCACCTCTGTCAAATCTCTAGGAGGTAGACGGGTCTTATTGGAGTGCTCCTCCTCAACTGAGAGTAGGAACAAGCTTTTGGAATCTCTTGATTGTTATAATCAGTGGTTTGCTTGGCTACATCTTTGGAATTTCGAAATTCTCAAGAGCGGGAAGGATTGTGAAACTTAATTGTTTTGGCGTTCCTCTTCAAGCTTGGAATATATAAACAAAATTTTCAGAAGATTGGGGAATTGGTGGGGGGAGTTGTGGAAGTGGAAGCGGAACCATAATTAAATAAGCTCAATCTAATTTGTGGTTCTGTCCTCATTTTTACTAATGATTGGAGCACCATTTCTCAGCCAAGTTCTAGTCCATTGAATGTTTTGGGTCAAAGCCAAAATGGGGCCTCTCCCTTCAGATCTGAAAAATCAAGACCACTGGACCGTACAGAGCCTTTTCCTTTGCTGGATTCCTCTTCAATCGATCCAAATTCAACAATTAAAGAAGTGGGAGATGACAAAAATGGTATTCACACAACTAGAATGGACCAAGCTGAAGAGGATAAAGATTACAAGACATTATCAGAAATTCTATTGAAATTAGAAGTCATAGGACTACAGCTGAATATTGGATCGAAGCAAAACAAAGGGAGAAGGAAGAAAAAAACCTCGTCTAACCGTGCGTAAGAAAAAATCAAAGGATAAAGGCCAGATCGAGATTTTAGCACCTCAAATTGATGGTGTGTCTATTTCAGATGATGGAATTCGAAATATGGTAAGAATTTTAAGAAATGCTTCGGTATCTCCTATGCAATCGAAAAATTCTAAAGAATTTATTAATGATGAGGAACTGGCAAATCTGTTTGGATGCTGACTGGGTTCGCAGTTTTGTTTAGATATCTGGAATGGACAATAAACGGTTTTTTTTGACAAAATTTGCTCGATGTTTTGAGATTTATACTATTTAGAACTGAAGCTTTATTTAGAACCGGTTGAGGGTGAATGAAATCCTGATGACAAAAAAAAAAAAAAAAAAAAAAAAAAAGACTAGTCTGCTGGAAAACCGCCCGGGTCACCGGGTTGACCGGTCCGACCGTCAGGTTGGACGGGTCAGAACTGTTCACTTGCTTAAACGGTCGAATGCTTGACCCGGCCCAGGTTTGGGATCGGGTCGACCGGTTCGACCGTCGGGCCCGGCCGGGTCTGATAACTATGTTTTTAAGTGTAGGGGAGGGTATGGGTTTGCATTTTCAAAACCCGACATGGGTAGGGTAGGGTATGGATATATATTCTCTACCCGTCATAATACCCACCCGCCCCGCCATATACTATAATATTTATAATTTAATGTTTGTAATTAACAATATGAAATATAAATAAAAATAACCCTACCATCTAGGAAAACGGCTTTCCTAAAACAAGAAAAAAGAAAATCCTAAATAAGAAATCTATCTAATTAAGGGCTGTACTCCCCTACTCCTTCGTATTTACAAAGCTATCAAAATATCACTTCCTTCATATTCATTGCAACCCTCATGATCAAAACAATTCAAGTGTGGAATGCACGGGTCAGATTTTTCTAATATATTGTTTTTTTATGATTCTTTAACTTATTCATGAAGTAATATGTATTTGTCGGTTTGTGTCATGAGGAGCATCAACCACAACATTATTGATTACACAATGTACAATTGTTCACTTATTGAGATGTCTTAATTCATTACTCGCTAATCAAAATGAAGATGATTTCAAACACAGTAAGTAGTATGATGTATCAAAGCTAAACCATGAAGTATGGCAACATATTAAAAGAAAATAATTAATAGGGCACTGAAAATTTTATGCAATTATATTTACATTAAACTTTCACACTAGAACTTGTCTATCTATGTCAATTGTTTCAATTCATGACGTGACTTTCTTTAATATACGAAATTATAATACGTTGTTGTAAATAAAAAAAATATATCCATGGATATCCACGGACCCGTGGATATCCGTATGGGAGGGTATGGGTTTAAGAATTTATACCCGCATAGGCGATGGCGAAGCTACATATAACCAAGGGGAGTCAACCCCCCCCCCCCCCCCCCCCCCCCCCCCCCCGTTGATCCCGAAAAATTACACTAATATATGTACAAAGCATATCGTTTGCGCCCCTCCCCCTTAAATTTTATATTTGTTAAGCTATATTATTTTATTTAGCTGTAGCACAAGTAAACTCTAATTAGTATTGTTTATAATTAACTATACTCATTTGTTGGAATTATATGATGTGTGTGAAGTGTTTTACAGAATGAGTAGATGTGAAACAAATTCCATAATTACCGGCATAAAGTATAGAAGAAATTATGCGATAATTACTATGTACGAAATACTACGATCCAGTCAGTACAAAAAAACTGGACGGTCCAGTTTACTGTTAGATCAATATTAAAATAATATCAACCGTTGGATTGATTTGACACATTATTAGTTATTAAGTATCATAAAAAAAATATTTTAACCAGTCAAACAGGTAACCGGTCATCATTAAAAATTAGAATAAAAGCAATACGATTAGATTTTTTTATTTTTTTTTGAATACCCACCGTTCGTATACTCTCCTGTCTGTCTTCTTCGTGTACTTTTTTTTTAAATTTCAGAACTCTTATACTTTCATAGTCGTCTTTTTCTTCTACCTTCTTTTTTTTTTTCCTTCAATATTCCTGTTCTTCCGTTTCTTCTACCTTCTTTTTTTTCTTCAATATTCTTGTTCTTCCGTTTATATTTCGAAGTGATTTACTTTTCGTTTCGGATGATTCTGCACAACGAATTGATATCAAAGTCATGGTTCTTAAGAAACCCGACACAGGAAGCTGCTTAAAATTGATTTCTATTTATCTAATTGAATAGTTCTCGATTTTTGTAATGCAACGCAACAAATGGTGCGAAAAACGGACCGCGAAATTGCAAGATGTCATTGGTCAAATTTTCTTTTTCCCTTCTCTTTTCATTAAAATTGCAGCAGTACCGGGCGAAGAAGAAAGGCCCGACCGTGCTTTAACCCGACTTGGTCACTTTTTTGATCAGAAATTGAACAAGTCCTTGGACAGTTCTTTTGAAAGGATTTTCTGTATTTAGTTTCAAAGCCAATTTAAGTGGAGGATTCACGATATATATATATATATATATATATATATATATATATATATATAGGAAATCCAAGTTACAAGTTTTAAACAAATATTTCTAACTAACAATTCTGGACCTATAAATAACAAAATAAGTGAAACATGAAAATGCACAATTCCTATTCTGCATATTCTCTGTGTTGAATATCTTCTAAATTAATTTTCACCATGAAAACCTCATCTTGGGTTGAAAATAATTACATCCCTACATGGGTACGCCCATATATTTACCTGATGCGATGGCATAATGTATTTGCATCTCCCCTCATATCTTCAACTTGTCTGTGGTCAATTGCAATCTCTACTGAGCCAGGCAATCTTCCTGATGTCCAAATGCTTGCACTTTTCTTCATTGTTGGCATCGTCCATGCTGGAATCGGTTGCACCATTAACGACATCATCGATCGGGATCTCGATGCAAAGGTGACGTACTCTGAATTTTCTCTCTCTCTATACATATGTATAAAACATAACCCCAGCCAATTTAAAGTTTTCGCCAACAATCATGATCAAAGATTAGTTTCTGCTAAAAATAAGCATATATATCAATATCAAACCAGCACCTCATATAGTGTAATAATTGACATATTCAAGCAATTGCATTAAAGCAATCAAACAACAAAATTATAAAAAAGGCATTCTTAATTGCACCACAGTCGATCTATTCGACACCACACTTCGTGTAAATTTCGATTTTATAGAGATCGAAATATGTTTTAATGTTGGGACATATTGCCCACACTCTTAATTGATAAGGAAATAAAGTAGCCCTTTTATTAATACCAATCGGTTTTAGTATAACGGTAAGCGCTTGATCCTAACATGGTATCGGAGCCAGATGTCACAAGATCGAACCTTGATTGGAACATTATTTAAAAAATATATAAAAAATTGTGCAAGTGTTGAGACAGATTGCCCAGACTTGAGGGGGGTGTTGGGACAGATTCCCACACTCTTAAATGATAAAGAAATGAAGTAGCATGTTTATTAACACCAATTGGTTTTAGTATAACGGTAACCGTTTGATCCTAACATTCAACCCCTTCGACTGTGGAATGGTTGAAAACATATTTCGACCTTTGTAAAATCAACATTTGCATAAAGTATGTTGCTCGAATAGATTGACTGTGGTACCATTAACGGTATCCTTATAAAATCATATAGCACAACAATTTATTAGCATCTTCATCACCCCGTGTAACTTCACAAACTTCTTTTGATGCAGTGTTGTTCTATCTTACAACCTTCATTTCTCACATATCTTTTAGTCAACGTTGTTATACACTTTATTTATGTAATGGTGACATAAACTATACACCTGAGTCTGTGTAGATACCTACAGTCAACTGAATGTTTGTTCGGTGAGCCGAGTCAGTGAAGTCGGTGAGTTGGTTCTCAGCTTACCTTGGTGATCACGTCTGCATGGCTTCTAATCAGTTACGTCTGTCGAAAATGAAGTAAAGAAGATACTCTAACTCCAGATCTAACAAGAAAGTTAAGAACAATCGAAAGAAAGTTGAATGAACAAGATGAACATTTCCAGAAAATTTGAAAACAGAAAAGGGCGGGAAACTTTATTCTGTCAAATTGATCGAATTACAACTTTGATTCAACAATTGAACCTCCTAGCTACTTGTTTACAACTTCAATTGAAGTATATATATAAGCTAATTCGGTGATGTGTGATTTTCAATAAATAATCACTAAATCCTACCACAAGCACACGGCTTATCGAGTAGTACTTAGGATGTCGATCCCACAGGGACTTGTAGTCAATCACCAAACAATTCCCGATTTATATTAGCTAGACAAATCAAAATTTTGGAGGTTTTTATCTAAAAATACTAAAATTAAAGAAAATAAAGAAAGTATAATTGTGAACCAAGAACTTTAAGTTTTAGGTAAAGATTCAAATTAGAAGCATTTCTAGGATTTCAGAGTCACCACGGAACTACTAGATGACTTTACCAACAATATTTCCCCCAAGATATGAAATTTACACTTATAAAGACAATTATCAAATGTTATCGCAAAAATATTCTATCGAATTATTCTCGTGATCGTACCTAAATTCATACTACACCCGGTTTCCCACGATAAAGAACGAATTTAGATCCCTTAAAGAACCATAATTTCACGCCATCAAGCTTTTTACCAAATTTTCATTCCAATAAAACCCTAGATTTAGTTCTTGTTTCCTAAAGTATCAATTAAGTAGTACTTTTTCGGTCACTAATTAATAGAATAATTTCTCTACGTAGAATTGCGATTATTCACCCTCATTAGGCTATTAATTACGACAACAATACAAGAATAGCATACAAGAATCAATTTATAAGCATCAAATTCATAAAACAAGGGAAAAATTGGGTTTTTACATCATATATTCATATCCGGGTTTCTCCTAATCCTAGAAACTGATATCTACTCACGTTCCATATCAATATTCCAAGATTCAATCATAAAATTCATACTTTGACAAGAAAAACAAATAAATATAAAAGAGGAGAAAATAGAGTGAAAGAAACCGTCAAAGTATTGCATAAATAATCCAACCTCGAAAAAGCTTCGTTCTTGAAATCTTAAAACCTAAAATTCTTGTTCTTGGGGGTGGGAGATGATGATAGTGAAGGAGAGCACAAGTCGACTTTTTTCTGATGAAAAATGCGTGAATTCTCAATTGTCTGCCTTAGGGGATTAAATAAAAGGATAATTACATAATATAATGAGTTTCCATAATTAAAATTTCCCAAGAAAATCTCTAAACATCAATTGCCTTCAATCTTGGACTCATCTGGCGTGTAATCCCCCTAGAAAACACGTTGCTTCTTAAATAATTATTTGGAAAGCTCTCCACCAATCAGAACATTTCGTTGGCCTGTGGAAATTCTAAATAGTTTCCTCATTTTTTCACACCCTGTTCCAATCTTTCACACCTGGGTGTGATTCTTCATGCCTTCATTACTTAGACTCCTTTTTAGGTCATTTCATTGCCTTTTATGCTCGGATTCATCATATCTGCAAATTATCAAAGCCACAACAGAAATATAGTCCAAAAAGGTTATCATACGAAAATCACAAAATATGCATCAAAACAGGGCAAAACGATCCAAGAATAACCACATATGGTGGACTTATCATTCGGTTATAACTACTTCTAACAAAATTCAACTGATTTGTTGTAGAGTGTTCAACCAAATGCCTCAATGGAAAAACCAACTTCATCTTGTGTATACTTCAACACCCCCCCTCAATCTTGGCTTGGGACAGTGAATGAACCAAGGGAAGCTTGCGAAATCAACTTCACCTTGTGTATACTTCAACTAGAGTAATGCTGACATATATCTTTCAGAGGGTAGGCCTGTAGTAGTCTAGTAAATGTGGTCTTGTCCAAAGGTTTATAAAAGATCAGCCGGTTGGTTCTGTGTCTTTATTGGAAGTGGTTTGATGACTTTTTATAGGTATTTTTCTCTTATAAAGTGACAATCTATCTCAATATGCTTAGTCCTTTCATGGATTTTCCACAATATCTAATGCACTTTGACTGTCACAGTAGATGGGTATTATGTCTGTGTGATTAACCTGAAAGTCCTTTAGCAGGCAGAGTATCCAATGTATGTCACATGATGTTATGGCCATTGCTCTATATTCTGCCTCACTAGAACTTCTTGAAACAATAGGTTGCTTCTTAGATTTCCATGAAACTAGGGCATCACCAAGAAAAATTAAGAAACCAGTCACTGATCTCGGGTTTTTCTTACATATTGCCCAGTTAGAATCACTAAAAGCCTTGAGTTTAGGTTGGCTATTGCTAGGAAAGAAAAGCCCTCTTGCTGGTGCTAATTTTAGAAGTCTTAACATTCTGTGTGCAGCTTTGAGATGAGCTTCATTGGGCTTGTCGAAAAATTGGCTTAGTTGCTGTATAGGATATGCTATGTCTGGTCTGGTATTTCCTAGGTATAGCAGCTTTCCTACAAGACTTCTATAATATGTATTGGGCTCCAATAATGGTGCTTCAACTTCTGTTAGATTCTGAGATGTGTCCATAGGAGTTTGAATTGGTTTACAATATAGGAAACCAAATTCTTTTAAGAGATCAAGACAAAACTTTTTTTTGGTTGATTACTATGCCAGCTTTGGATCTTGCAACTTCAAATCCAAGGAAATATCTGAGTTCTCCTAGGTCTTTGATTGTAAAAGCTGTGTGCAACAGATCCTTGAGGGATTGAATTTCTTTCAAATATAGACTTCCAACAACTATGTCATCTACATAGACTAGTAGGGCTATAAAAGAGGCACCAGAACCCTTTATGAAAAGACTGTGATCATTAGGGGATTGTTTATATCCATTGTCCAGCAACTTCTGTGTTAACTTGGCATTCCATTGCCTACTTGCATTTCTTAGACCATACATGGATCTTTTCAATTTGCAAACCATGCCATTTGTTTGTAGACCAGGTGGAGTTCTCATGTAAACATCCTCTTCTAGATCTCCATGCAAGAAAGCATTATTTACATCTAATTGATGTAGATTCCATCCTTGTTGGGCAGTTAAAGCCATGGATAACCTGATTGTTGTCTGTTTTGCCACAGGTGAAAAAGTCTCCAAAAAATCCATGCCTTCTGTCTGTGTGAATCACTTGGCAACCAGCCTTGCTTTATACTCTCTATTGAGTCATCTGACTTCCTTTGATCCTATAAACCCATTTTCAACCTATAGGTTTAACATCTTTAGAAAGATCCACTAAAGTCCAGGTGTTTGTCTTTTTTAAAGCTTCCAATTCCAGATTCATGGCATCCTGCCGTTTTGGATTCTGAGTTGCCTGAGTGTAGGTGTTTGGTTCCATTTTTCCATGAATGTTTTCTATAAAACCCTGATAACTTGAAGACAAATTAGCATAAGACATGACATAATCAATAGAATGAGGAGAAGTCCTCTTGGTGTTACTGGAACAAACATAATCATTCAGATATGAGGGTACATGCCTCTGGCTTGTAGGCCTTCTAGAAGGCCTTAGATGCATTATTAGAAACACCTTCATCTATAGAAATAGCACTAGGATCATTAGTTGTATTTGTGTATGCCAAAATAGCAGAATCAAAAGATGTATCATTATCTAGAATAGGCAATGGCATACAAGGATCCTTAGTGGAAAACATAGATGGATCAGTAGAGAAAGGGAAAGTGTGTTCATGAAAAATGACATTTCTGGAAACAAAAATAGATTTGGATTGTAAATCCATGACCCTATAATCCTTGATATTAGGCCCATATCCCAGAAACACAGACTTTGTGCTTCTGTTATCAAATTTTCCCCTCCCTTGTGCATGTGTAGAAACAAAGCATAGGCAACCAAATACTTTGTTTGGTAGGAAGGATCATGTCCAAACAGCAAGTTAAAAAGTGTCTTGTTATGAAGTAATGGATTAGGTATCAGATTAATCAAGTAGACTTCATGACTGACACAGTAACCCTAGAATTCCAATGGTATGTTTGATTGGATTCTCAAGGCCCTAGCTACATTTAATATGTGCTGATGTTTTCTTTCAATGAGACCATTTTTCTCAGGGGTTATAAAACAAGATTTCTGGTGTACTATGCCATTCTTTCTGTAAAAATAAGTAATGTTAAATTCACCACCATTATCAGATCTGATAGTTTTTACACATCTATCATATTGTGCCTGAACAAAAACATAGAAAGCTTGCATACGGCCATCAGTTTCAGACTTTGCTTTCATTAAAAACACCCAAGTATACCTACTATAATCATCCATAATAGATAAAAAGTAAACTTCACCATTCACAGTAGGAACTCTATTGGAACCCCAATTATCAACATGAATCAGATCAAAACAATTTGATGTAACAGAAGTGCTAATAGGAAAACTTGGCCTTTTTTGTTTAGCCAATGGAAAAATCATATAATCATTGTGAGGAACCTTTATTCTAGAGTCTATAGACTGTAAAGACTTAATCCTTTGAGAAGAAGGATGCTCTAATCTGAAGCGCCGTAACAAATAATCTGAAAAAGTACATGAATTACAAAAAGCACTAGGCAAAGTAGCAACTGGTCTTAGAGAATCAGCAACCAAGAAATTTAAGCCATCCTTCTGATTAGCTAAACCAATCTTCCTCAAAGTTTTTGGTTCCTGCACAATACCAATGTTAATACCAAAAGAAGTGTTAGGAAATCTACGCGGGAACGCAGCGGAATTCAAAATTTATTTCCTATCGACCCAAGATCGACTTCGTTTAAGCAATAAACAAACAAGTAGTAGACGGTGGTTACCTTGGTTGATCTAAAAGATCGACGCTTTGACCGTCTAAGGAGAGTAGTTCCGCATGTAGCCGCCCAAGTGTTCGGCCTCTACCGCTAGTCCACACGAACAGCCCCGCCGGAATCCCATCATGGATTGCTATTGGAAAACTCCGGTTGCTAGACCGGCCTTTTTCCCTCTCTCCAACTCTCTATAAAGATGCTCTCTATTTTACACAAGAACTATTAGTTCTTGGAATTATGATGTACAAAAAGCTTGACACCCACCTCTTATTTATAATAAAGAGGGCGCCCCAAGAAGTGTGTGGAGAAGAAAACCTTTTTCCAATAAAATAAGGAAAATATAATTGATTGATTTATCTCATTTATTATAATATCTCATATTAAATAAATCTAGGATATTGTCAATATCTTATATTGAATATTCCTAGATATTGTCAATATCTAATATTGACTATCTTTATTTTATTACCATAAATCAATTTACACATGTGTATATATCACATATATATAACACATATAAATCTATATAATATATATATCTTGAAAACAAATGTGCACAAGCACATTCCAAGTGCAAGTCACGCATGTGACTATATATATTTAATAATTATATATCTTATATTAATATATGGTAATACTATTAATTAAATTGCACAATCCAAGTGTATCTTATACACACACAAATAACCTTTTAGCCAATAAATTGGCATCCGGAATATTATTTAATTAATATAATATTATTAATATCTTGTATTTAATTTATTCATAATAAATAAATACCACCATATTAATTTACCACTATAACCTTTATAGTCTCGAGATAAACTTTCCTTATTTGGTTATCATCTATAACCACATTTTAATCCGGCTAGATGTTCTTATGTGTGTGACCCGATAGGCTTCCGAATATGTTGGCCGTAGACACAAAGTGCAAATTACGAAAATGCCCTTCATGCCTAACGATCACGGGATAGCGTCTAGCAACACACCGTGACCCCCAATCATCGGAAGAGTCAAATGCAATGACTACTACCTTTCATGTGAAACGCTTACCGTGTAACTTACAATCCTATCGCTGTAATAATATCCATACGGTCGTTAGTCGAGTGTCAAAACATCAACGACCGTATCTTATAATCTGGATATCATGCTCTCTCGAAGTAACTCATTTACTCCCACTTTGCAAAGATTCACGAGAGTAAGACATTCCTTATAAGAAGGCCATTTCGGATATTCGATCCCAATCATAGGATACGCGATTCCCGGACGACCAATCATGTATACTCCGCATGCTTCAATATCATACCCAATCACTACCGCATGATCGCCCCGTGGCTAGGGGAAACCTCAATAGTGTCAAAGCATGACAATCCACACCGTGATGCCATGAAGACTCCGGTCTTAAGGATAATTACACAACCGTCACATAGTGTGACACTTATCCGTGTAAGTGGGTCAGTCTAACGTACGCATTCTCTAATACACGTCCACGTACAGTCCAAGTGTCTCTACACTTCGATAGACGAGATCTATCTCTGCCCTTAAAGACAGAAGACATCTAATACGTGCTAGTCTGTTTATACTATCAATGCCCCGTTTAATAGTACATCGGCTAGAGACATTTAAGTATCAAACTTATTAAAGTGATTAGAGATCTCATCAACCATAATCGCCTATCATGGTTTCTCTATCACAGCTTTAATACTAAGGACGTTATCATATAACAATTCATAATTGGTTCTTTAAAAGAACATATATATGACAACATAAAAGCCATTTAATATATGTATAAACATAAAGAAATAGTAGAAATGATCCGACCCGGTCGGATCCGGTCCAACCCGATTGGGTTTAGGACACTATTTCAACAATCTCCCACTTGGCCTAAAACCAATCACTCGCACACACAAGACCAAGTTGAAACACAAGAATCTCATGCAATACTCGCAACCGGCCCTAGCCATAAACGGATCGCTATCCGTGGGGACTCGTACTATCTTCATATCACGTTCCAAATGACCAAGTCAAAGGAACCGCCTCAACACACACACGAATCTCCGACGAGACCCCGGTCCTTGCTTCAAGCAATGAATCCACTTACTATATCGCCTATATAGAAAAGGTGGAAGAACCGTACAAGGTTCGGGAATGAACCTTCTAGATCCATGTACGCTCGCTCCCGCCGCGCCTCCAAGGCACTACCGTGTTTTGGCCTAAGTTGTAGAATTTACGGTGACCCATATGCTAGAACATTTCCACTCACCGTATCACTTAATCAAAGTGATTGCAAACCCGCATCGTAGCTCCCACTCGCCTTCATAAGACTCGGGATATACGTCCGTATATCTACGTTTATTTAATTCCAAGTTTCAATAAACTAGGAAACTTTCCTTAACTTGTTTAAGGATATTCTCGACATTCACCGCATTTACTTTCATACTTGCTCATGACTATTCATGGACTATGAACATCCGGCATTACCTATAAGATGGTTCCTATCGCAAGATAGCGAAGGAAACCTTCCATAAGCATCATCTTTCACCTTATCTTTAGGACCAACGTCCTAACACGATAGATCTCGAGAACACCGCTAGCGGTATCTTATGCTATGCTAAACTTCATTTAGCATCACATCTATATAGGTAAACAATAATCTAACAAAGAAGTTAAATCTATCATATAGATTCTTATTTCTAAAATAAGAACCGCTAATTCAAGTGCTTTCGTAAAGACCTTGAACTACCAAACATTAATTGACTGTGACATGGGGTGACAATTCTCGAGAGAGATATCCAATACCTTACTCAAAAATCGTAACACACTCCCACTATCCATCTTGCACATTGGGCATATCCTTCTTTTGACTAAATCAAACTCCTTTGATTATCAAACAAAGAAATTGTCTAGAGAAACTTGTTTGAGTCCATAAATGGATCTCGTGGGCTTACATATCATGTTATCGTCTATGAACATCGAGCTTTCTGCCCAACGTCTTCAACACTATCATATAGCCATGATACGAAGTTATAACAAGCATCATCTGAATAGAACTGGCTCAGCTGGCAGCATAAAGGTAATTACAAGGTTTACACCCCGTACCCCTCAGCCGTCACTATAGCCTTTGATGGTAATCATATTACTATCCATGTCACCTTTCGGGGACATTCCCTTTAGGTAAGACACTAGGTTCACAACCTGGTTGTCACCGATGGAATCTAATTCGGATATTATGGCTCCTAGCCATATCTCTCAAACTTGCCTTTCAAACATTCTTTCATAAGTCGTGAGATATTCATTCTTCAAGATGAACATACCAACAACCCTTTTCGGGCTTGAGGTTATCCACGACTTACGAACTTTTGTGTGCACCGAGCAAAGTGTTTACACCTCATCGCTATGTGGCGTCCGCTCATGTTCCACGTTCCAATGTTGAATATATCTTTGTGGTTCTCAAACTACTTTGAGATCTAAATCTACTCCCACTCGTTTCTTTTGGAAGAAACACTTCCTCTAGAAGACAATGTTTGGAGACAAACATTTTGCTCCGCGGACAAGTAAATAATATCTAAGCGTACTTGCTAAGATATTCCACAAAGTTGCATATGTCGTACTAGGCTCCAAGCCTTTCTGACTTTGCCTATGACAACTTCAAATCATCGGTTAAGATAGATTCGACATTATCCTCTTCCATATCTAATATGGAATTTATTCAACCTTTATTCTTTGGAACTCGGTTAAGTATAAGGGCACTATCCCGAAATGTGTAAGGGATACATCGCATGGCTTGCGTCACACCTTTATCATATAAAGTGTTATTTCCATTTGGGAACACAATCTAATTGCGTATCCCAAAGATGGTATCCTTCAAGGGAGAATCTTATTCCTTTCAGACGACTTCTGAAACACCCTTCAGGTATTAATTACTTCAATCCAATTGAAGATTAATTCCTAAGTAGCTCGTCAATCTCATATTCGTACTAGCTCGAACTTTTCGGGCTTTCCGAATTGTCGTACTTCAATAAGTACTTTCAACTATTTCTAAAAATAGTCATAGAGATTAATAAACAATTATTTGTGGCATTAATTGTCATAAAGCCAACAAACATCGGTATGTTTAGGCTTTAGACAATTTTTCTAGATTTTATAACCTTTTCATAAAAGGGTATTTTAGTCCTCTTTGGATAAGATACGTATAACCCACATGATTCATAATCATATGGTTCAACATCATCAGAATGACGTTTAATTACACGCTTCTCTTCCAGAGAGTCGACATCTAGAACAACTACAAATATCAAGGATAACAGCCATACAAATATTTAGTTGAGATCTCATCACATATATCAACTATATAGTGACAACAATCTAGTATGTTAGATTCAGTGACCTTCCAACTTTATCGGAATAACATTTATTCTTTACAATTGAATGTGTCTACTAAATCCTAACAAATAACCGAACTTGTGTCCTTCATAAGAACCGGAACATAATAACATTTATTTAGTTCCCTTATCGCTTTACTAGATCCGAATATGGTAAGTGTTACAACGTTTGTTTCACCTTCCATTTTTGTATTCAATCTTTCTAATTTAATCACACTCGTAAGATATCATATATCTTAGAGTTGACTTGAACTTAGATTGATTTATCTCAACTTACTTGCCTATAATAGAAACTTCAATAAGTTCTCTATTTAAGCACATGCCCTAACTTTCATTTTAATCCTTCAAGCACTTGTAAATGTTTCTTAGTGTAGTCTTCATAAGACTTAAGAAAGATCACAAGAGCTATGTCTTTGATTTCCTTTCATAAAGAAAATCTAAAGTTTATTAAATAGTTTATTTAACCTTTTGAATCGTATTCAAAACATTGACTATTTAATTAACCTTTAAGCAATGATAGAATTAAGTCGATACTTAAATCTTACAATTTTGAAAACAACCTTTCCAAAATTAGATGTGGTCATTCTTATCCAACGTTTGAATTAATTGTCATCGTATGACGAATGATCATCTTGGATCGTATCCAATATATGATAATTCGTTGAAACTATTTCAAATGATTTAATCATATCATGAGCTTCCGCTTTCATTATAATTAAAGTCTCGGAGTACTGCATCAATTATGTAATCTCATTGTCTCTAACTACTATAACGGGATTGCTCATGTCATTGCTTTATTTTAAAAGGATTAAAATTTACTTAACCATTCTTGAGAATGTTTCTCAAACAGTCATAATTTGGTTTTACTAATCGAGAAAAACATAAATATAAAAGTTTGCTAAAAACTACAACATAAAAATGAAGATAAAAGAGTGTTGTTGTCTATACACGCAAAATCAAATATGGTCTTTGGGATTATGATTTTGCTCCCACTAGTCAACTACTCCCAATTGACTTTCAAGAATTAAAAATTCTTTAGTGGCTGAAATCCTATCTAGTTGACTCGATCCCCGACGTGGGCCGATCGACCGGGTCAATTTCGACGGGTAGGTACTTCTTACCAATCGCGTCTAACGCGACTTCCAGTGGTTTGACTAGTCAACTCTTTGACAATTCACATCGTCTATGTGATATTCAACCGTATGTCTCTAAAATCAGACGGTCCTGACGTGGGCCAATCACCGCAAGATTCTTAGTCGAGTCGTAACCCAAGTATTCATGAGATCTCATAACGATCATATCTCGATAATGACGATATACCCGTGGTAGGTCAACTCCCGACGTGGGCCGATCAGTTGGATCCGAACAAGGGCTCTTCACCGTCACTATAATATTGGGAGACATATTATAACTCGATTTTTGTTGTGGGAGTAATTTTAAATTAATTCACTTAATTAATTTTGAATTAATTCTCTTAATTAATTTAATTACGGTCTCATCAAATATATCTATCTCTATAGACATACATCCTACACATTTATCTAGATCGTGCCTAGTCATGCATCTATCGTATCATATAAAATAAATACAAGCACAAAATAAATAAATGCGTAAAGTAACCGGTATGATCATGGACTTTTCCTAGGTGCGGTTTCGAATACAAACTGACGAAACCGCGGGTCACAATCTAAGGGTAGCTGCAACCGCCAATAGGATCTTTAATGCGCCATTCTCCAATGGGATCTTTATTTTTCGTCTTTCTTTGGTCTCCATCTTCTGCTCCATTCTTGTTACATTTAATTCTATCTAATAAAATAAATACACCCGCCGCACACGGGGGGGAGTCAACGGGAATGGGATAAATGCAGAAAATAAACTAGGTCACGTTCTTCATAACGGCCTAGGACAATTTTTAAACCAACGAAAAAATTAAATCATTCACATCTATCCTATCGGTCGAGTCCATGATCAATCGGGGTCCATATAATCATATTATATCTACTATATCTAATCCATACAATAAAATCTTATGAAAAAGATAAAATTAAAATTTAACTACTTGCGTCTTAATTAATCAATTAACATTTAATCTATTAAATAATTTTATCCAATCAATTAACTAATTAACATTTAATTAATTAAATGATTTTAATCGAAATAAAATTAACGATTAATTTTAAACCGATTTTAATTTTAATTTTAATTAATTAGAACTATTCCAAAATAAATCAAAATTAAAATTATTTCTCTTTTGTTTCTTTCCTTTTGATTCGTAATCAAAAGGGATGCCTTTGGTTTCCTAAACCAAATTTGGCTTAGGCTTCGCCACTTTCCAAAATCAAAATTTTGGAAGTGGCTTGCTAGCCTAGCCTTTTACAAATCAAATATTTGAAAAGGGCCTAGGCCTATTCCAAATCAAATATTTGGAAAGGCCAAATAATTTTGGTTTAGGCTCGCCACTTTCCAAAATCAAAATTTTGGAAGTGGCCAGCCTAGCGCTTTTCCCAAATCAAATATTTGGAAAGGGCTAGCCTATTCCAAACAAAGTTTGGAAAGGCCATTATTATTTTAATGTCATGTGGCATCCCAATGGCCAAACTATTTGAACCATTGGTTAGCCACATGACACAACTAAACAAAGGAGAATTTAATCACAACTATGAACCATATTGAATCACAAAATACACAAAACAAAAATTTGGAGATCCGCCAGCATTGACCGGTCAACCGACTGCCGGCAGCAGGTTGCCCTGCTGCCGCCGCCGCCGCCCGCCCGCCGCCGTGGTGGTGCCGCCGCCAGTCGGCCGAGCACCACCCGATCCCCTTTTTTTTTTTTTTTCTTTTCATGTATCAATTTTGCAAATCAAAAATCTTTCATCTTTTAATTACGTGATTTAAACGATAAAATTAACTACGCATAATAACATGCTTATTGCTTAAGCTCGAAGCTCGCTCCGATACCACCGTTAGGAAATCTACGCGGGAACGCAATGAATTCAAAAATTTATTTCCTATCGACCCAAGATCGACTTCGTTTAAGCAATAAACAAACAAGTAGTAGACGGTGGTTACCTTGGTTGATCTAAAAGATCGACGCTTTGACCGTCTAAGGAGAGTAGTTCGCATGAGCCGCCCAAGTGTTCGGCCTCTACCGCTAGTCCACACGAACACCCGCCGGAATCCCATCATGGATTGCTATTGGAAAACTCCGGTTGCTAGACCGGCCTTTTTCCCCTCTCTCCAACTCTCTATATATGATGCTCTCTATTTTACACAAGAACTATTAGTTCTTGGAATTATGATGTACAAAAGAGCTTGACACCCACCTCCTATTTATAATAGAGTGGCGCCCCAAGTAGTGTGGAGGAGAAGAAAACCTTTTTCCAATAAAATAAGGAAAATATAATTGATTGATTTATCTCATTTATTATAATATCTCATATTAAATAAATCTAGGATATTGTCAATATCTTATATTGAATATTCCCAAGATATTGTCAATATCTAATATTGACTATCTTTATTTTATTACCATAAATCAATTTACACATGTGTATATATCACATATATATAACACATATAAATCTATATAATATATATATCTTGAAAACAAATGTGCACAAGCACATTCCAATGCAAGTCACGTATGTGACTATATATATTTAATAATTAATATCTTATATTAATATATGATAATAATTAATTAAATTGCACAATCCAAGTGTATCTTATACACACAAAATTGCGCCACCTTTAGCCAATAAATTGGCATCCGGAATATTCTTTAATTAATATATATTATTAATATCTGTATTTAATTTATTCATAATAAATAAATACCACCATATTAATTTACCACTATAACCTTTATAGTCTCGAGATAAACTTTCCTTATTTGGTTATCATCTATAACCACATTTTAATCCGGCTAGATGTTCTTATGTGTGTGACCCGATAGGCTTCCGAATATGTTGGCCGTAGACACAAAGTGCAAATTACGAAAATGCCCTTCATGCCTAACGATCACGGGATAGCGTCTAGCAACACACCGTGACCCCCAATCATCGGAAGAGTCAAATGCAATGACTACTACCTTTCATGTGAAACAGCTACCGTGTAACTTACAATCCTATCGCTGTAATAATATCCATACGGTCGTTAGTCGAGTGTCAAAACATCAACGACCGTATCTTATAATCTGGATATCATGCTCTCTCGAAGTAACTCGTTTACTCCCACTTTGCAAAGATTCACGAGAGTAAGACATTCCTTATAAGAAGGCCATTTCGGATATTCGATCCCAATCATAGGATACGCGATTCCCGGACGACCAATCATGTATACTCCGCATGCTTCAATATCATACCCAATCACTACCGCATGATCGCCCCGTGGCTGTGGAAACCTCAATAGTGTCAAAGCATGACAATCCACACCGTGATGCCATGAAGACTCCGGTCTTAAGGATAATTACACAACCGCCACATAGTGTGACACTTATCTGTGTAAGTGGGTCAGTCTAACGTACGCATTCTCTAATACACGTCCACGTACAGTCCAAGTGTCTCTACACTTCGATAGACGAGATCTATCCCCGCCCTAAAAGACAAGACATCTAATACGTGCTAGTCCGTTTATACTATCAATGCCCCGTTTAATAGTACATCGGCCTAGAGACATTTAAGTATCAAACTTATTAAAGTGATTAGAGATCTCATCAACCATAATCGCCTATCATGGTTTCTCTATCACAGCTTTAATACTAAGGACGTTATCATATAACAATTCATAATTGGTTCTTTAAAAGAACATATATATGACAACATAAAAGCCATTTAATATATGTATAAACATAAAGAAATAGTAGAAATGATCCGACCCGGTCGGATCCGGTCCAACCCGATTGGGTTTAGGACACTATTTCAACAAATATTTGAAAACAGAAAAAAGGGTGGGAAACTTTATTCTCTCAAATTGATCGAATTACAACTTTGATTCAGCAATTGAACCTCCTAACTACATGTTTACAACTTCAATTGAAGTATATATATGTAAGCTAATTCGGTTATAACTACTTCTAACAAACTTCAACTGATTTATTGTAGAGTGTTCGACTAAATGCCTCAATGGCAAAACTTCATCTTGTGTATACATCAACAACATATGGTATATTTTAATCATTGACTGGTTTGACTGTTATGGTTGTTGCGGTCTGATTCTCAAGACCAATAAATACCTCTGTCATGGTAACAACTATATGTAATTTTCTATGCATACTAAATTCTTCATTTTGCCCGTGGAGTAGTCGACACATCATCAAAAACCACGTTAAATCTGTGTTTTCTTCATTATTTCTATACTTGTGTGATTTTTTGTTGTTTGTTCTTTCTCAAACCATCAGTTCCTTGAATCTATTACAACAAGTTTCTGCACTAGAAGAACCATTAGAAGTTTCATTTAAGACAATCATAGTGAAGAGCCGGGGTTATTGGATTTTTACTCCTATAACTTTCCCCGTTTTTGTGAATAGTCATCTTTTTGCGCCGGTATCATTTTCAGTCTTATAACTTTCTATTTTCTGGATTTTTAGTCCTTTTTTCTTAATCATCGCCGGAGCTCCGGTGAGATGGCTTAAGTGGCTGCCAAGTGTATTGTGGGACCCATAAAATATGATGTGGCTGATTCGTGGCATGTGGGGCTCATTTTGAAGAGTTGGAAATAAAAATGCAGCCGAGGGGATTCGAACCCATGACCTTTGGGTCATTTTACAATCAGTTTACCATTACACTACATAGAATACTTTGTTCGAACTAGAACTAACAAATATAAGTACCAAGTATTATATGTGAATAAATTCGATACATATTATGTATGTTACGTACGTGCGTGTGTGTATGTATGTATATGTATGTATATATATGTATGTATATATTTACTTATATATATATATATATATATATATATATATATATATATATATATATATATATATATATATATATCACCCTAATACGCAAGTGCCCCGAAGTGACAAAAAAGTTGCCGCTTACATCGCCAAGGGGGGACAATTTCGGGAGAGGGGGGTGTTAAGGGCTTGTAGAAGAAGCCCTAAAAAATAGATATGATATATGGTCAACAATTATAATGGAGTCCACATCCAAATCTGACTTCCTTTCTAGGGTGCAGGCTGAGCAGCCATTCATCTGGGCTACCCAGCTCAGAAATCTGGAATACGCTGCCAATTCAAGATGGCCTGACATTCAACCACAATACCAGCCCAGATGGACAAACTTTATAAACATTCCTCAAGCACTCACAAACTGGGTCGACCAAAATTTATTTTTGGTAAGTAAACATTTTGAGAACCAAGATATCTCCCTCTCTGTTTTCCTATATATTTTCTCTCTCTTAAATTAAAAAAATGACTCGCAGAAACGCTCCATACAGATTACAAGGAAAATCTGTATTTTTAACATACCCACACTGCCCACTAATCCCTATCTTCCTAATAGATTATTTATATAATCTATTAAAAGATTATAATATTTGCTATGCAAGGGTATGCACTGAACCACATCAGGACGGTGAACCACACCTTCATTGCTTGGTTCAGCTAGAACAAACGTTGGACACAAAGGACCCTAGGTTCTTTGACGTCAAAGAACCCAATGGGAATCAAACATATCACCCTAATACGCAAGTGCCCATATATATATATGTACACACGTAAGTATATATTTATATATCTATATACGTGTATATATACATGTATCTATATATATACACACACGTATATGTGTGTGTATATACATACATAACATATATATATACACACACACGCACGTACGTAACATACATAATATGTATCGAATTTATTCACATATAATACTTGGTACTTATATTTGTTAGTTCTAGTTTGAACAAAGTATTCTATGTAGTGTAATGATAAGCTGATTGGAAAATGACCTAAAGGTCATGGGCTCAAATCCCCTCGGCCGTATTTTTATTTTCAACTCTTCAAAATGGGCCACACATGCCACGAATCATCCACATCACATTTTATGGGTCCCACAATACACTTGGCAGCCACCTAAGCCATCTCACCGGAGCTCCGGCGATGATTAGGCAAAAAGGACTAAAAATCCAGAAAATAGAAAGTTATAGGACTGAAAATGCTACCGGCGCAAAAAGATGACTATTTACGAAAACGGGTAAAGTTATAGGACTAAAAATCCAATAACCCTTGAAGAGCCGCTGCAACAACAGTGAATTGACACAATGTTGTCTGCAATTGTTAGTAAAAATTTACGATTTTAAAAATGACATCGGAAGGGGTCAAATGAGATCTTCAAAGAGAGATGACGAATTAGTATGAATTATGGAGAAAATTTTAGATTCTAACTATTGTGTCAAAGGAAACTATTTGGTGAGGCAGGGAACCCCAATTACATCGCCCGCTCTGCTTGTTTGGCTGATTTAACGTAATAAAAATTGAGTGTTCTTCTGATTTTTTTATTTTATTTTAAATAATCTACTTTAATTCTCCACGGAAAATGTTAGTTGATGTTTAAATTAATGGGAAATTAGAGATAATGACATAATCTGAAATATTTTTAAATAACAAGACAGCTACATATTTTTTATTGGGAGAAGAACAACTGCATAATTTTTATAGCGAGAAGGATAAACAGTGAATCTCCCCAGTGAATCCCGAAATCAGTGAATTTCAACAGTGAATCCCGAAAATCAGTGACTTTCGACAATGAATTTTGAAAATTAGTGAATTTCGACAGCGAACTTCGGCAGTGAATTTCGACAGTGGATAAATAGTTTTGTCCTTTATGCAAAAGTTTCAAAAGACTGTGCTTCTACTCAATTGATGAAATATTTCTGTCATTCTCCCCCATTCCCCCTTAAATTAATAGCGTGAAAGTTTTACGTTTATTTGTCATTTACTCCATATGTGGAGCTAAAATTAATCTATGTTGATAATCTATTTTAAGAACAGAATATGATAAATTGATAATCTATTTTATCTAATTTTCTTTCATATATTTAAACAGGTTAAACGAACGAAACAGAGGCCTCTTGCTTCTGGGGCGTTGACACTGTATAATGCCATTTCATGTCTTGGTCTACAAATGCTATTATGTTATAGCCTTCTTCTTCAAGTCAACGATTTAAGGTTTGTGGGTTATTTTTTTTTTTTTTTTTAAGGGTAATGATAGAGTTACACTCTTTACCTCTACATAATTTTTACACAATTTAATCTTCTGGTTGTGATTTTTTTTTAATCATTTTATATACAATTGAAAAACATGTGTTGAGATGATGATGATATAAAATAGTGTAGATTTGATGGAGTAGCTATATCACTCGGGAAATAGTTTCATTTGATATTTAAATTGTGTGATTTTGATCGTTTCGTCTATTACTTCACCTCAAAATCCCCTATCCACACAAGTATTTCCCTATCACTCCCCTTTTTTTACCCCTATTGTTATGAGCTAAATGAATAATTTATTTCCTTTTGGGAAATGATAGAGTTATTTCTTCAAGTCTATATCATTTTTACATCATCGTCATCTGACCACATTGTTTTTTAATTGTAAAAAGATTTTAAAAAAACTTGAAAAAAACACAACAACAAGATTATGTTAGGTATAAAAATAATGTTGATTTGAGCGAGTAACCTCTATCATTACCCTTTCATTTTATATACCTTAATTGTTACCCTCTTTGTCTATTTTCAGCCGTAAAATGTGGTTTGCAACTCTGGTGCTTGTATTCACTTATCCTCTGATGAAGAGAGTGACATTTTGGGTAATATGTATTTTTTTTTTTTTTTTTTTTTTTTTTTTTTTTACAATTTTATTTGATTTTCAAATGCAAAAATAAAATATAAATAAATAAATAAAATTGAAATTATGAGAACACTTTATAAGTAATTCAGATTATTTAATGCAGCCTCAAGCTTACCTGGGTCTCGCGATCAACTTTTTAAATTTATGTGGTTGGTCTGCTGTTAAAGGAAACATTGACGTACGCATTATGCTTCCTCTATGCACTTCGGGTATTTTTTGGGTAATGGTTTTCGAGACAATATATTCTCATCAGGTATAAATTCTTACTCATCATTGTAGTTGTTTAGCACTTGGTAGATGACGATGCTCAAAACCGATGAAATCAGGTTAAGAACCGTGTAATCGGGTTTTGTGAGAATAAGTCAATTACTTTTGACTGGTGGATTTGATGATAGATTATAGCTGAGCAAATGCAGAATTGACTGCATATGTACCTAGAGGATTTGAGATCAAACTATTAACATAGTTGTGAATCGTAAGGATAATAATCCTTGTATCGGCCTCCCTCGCGTGTGGGAAGTTGATTGTGCAGCCATTTAAGTCGTGGTCAATGTCTTGAACCGGTTAAGAGGGCAATCATGGTGTGTAATCGATACCATGGCCCTGACAATGTAAATTATGGAACCGTTAATGTAACGCCCTTAGACCCCGGGCCTGATAGCGTTAAATGAATCATAAATGGTCTGGTCAACTGCTTAGACCGTCGTCCTAGCTTGGTCTAAAAGAGCTAACCATAGTTGACAAGACATTTACGTCTCACACTTATATATATGAGGGTGAGCAGGATTTTATTTTACCGATATGAGATTTTACAGTTAAGAGATCAATAATTGAAGTCTTGTTGATTTTATAACCGTTATCTGAGATCATTATTAGACGTTTACTTGTTTTTTTATTTTTTTGTAATCTTCTCTTTACTCATTCATTTTAAAACGCTCATATCTTTTAACTTAAATCTCCAAACGTGATAAAAATTTGACCACATTCTTTATTTTTTCGTGTTATTCGTTTTGAGCTTTGTTTGATATCATTATAAAAATACATTTTTTTTGGCTGGACCTTACTACTGAGTAAGTGCCAGACTCTACAGGCACGACCGAACCGAATTTCGGATTAGTCGAATCAGTTGGTTTCGGATACCGAGACTTTAAGAAAGGAAAAAAATAAATAAATTTCTCTAGAGACCAATGAAATAAAAATCCCCTCCCTTCGACTAAAGTAAAAATAAAATATGAATCTCTGTTTGTTTTTGCATTCATTCCAATATTATATGTATATGGATTTTGGTTAATCGCATTCCGTTTCCAGAATTTTTTAGTCACTTTTCTTGTCCTCATTTTTTATTTTATTAATTTTATTTTTTTTTCGTGTTTGTTCAAAGGATGGCCATATTATGTATCTTTGGTTGTTGCTTCAAGTCATTTAGCATGGCAAATAAGCAGCGTTGACTTAGATTCCCCAAAAGATTGCTTAATGAAGTAAGTTAATATTTTTTTTCCTTTTCTTTATTCTTTGAGCTTTTTATTTAGTGAAATTTTAAAATACAACCGTTATAGAAAGGTTTTACCAAGTGTCATATATTAACACCATTCATTTCTAACATCTCACACACGATAAAAATGTATTATGTGAAAGAGAGTAAAAATGAGAGGCTCTAATATATGCCACTTGGTATAAGCTTCGTACAACCGTTGCACCATAAAATCTCTCATTTATTTAAGGGAATGAAAGGAGTTTTTTTTTCTTCTTTTTTTCTTTTTTTTTTTGGGGGGGGGGGGGGGGGGAGAGGAGAGAGATTGAGATCAAAACAAATTTGACAATGTGAAATTTTACAATACAGTTTTTTCTTTTGATGTTTACAATACAGTTGTTGTAGGAAGGTTGTACCAAGTAGCTAGCATACATTACCACATTTTATTTTTAACCTATCATATACGACAAAAGTGTATTATGTAAAAGAAATAAAAAATTAACGATTCTAATATTTGTCACTTGATACAATCTTCTTTACGATCATAATGTCATAAAATCTTGATTTTCCTCAAGAAAGGTAAGGTAATAGCCTTGATCATTATCTAGATTTGATTGCTTAGAAGTTCAAACACTCATGTAAATAAATAGATCACAAAACATTGACTTTATCATATATATAACCTTTATGCTCTATTGTCAGATTTTTATCCAATGTGCAATTCGGAATAATCATCTTATGTGGGATTCTACTCGGAAGACTCTATGAGTGGTACTTGTGAAATATTATTGTACTCAAAAGGACTTTGCAAGTGTGGAACATTAATGCTTCTATTTCATTTCTGTTTGTTTTCATGTACTCAAAAGTAACACCTACAAACATGTGATAATAATGCTTTTATTCTCTTGTACTTAAAAGGTACTTAAGAGCCTTGGGAGAAGTTTATTTTTATTTTAGTGACTCAAATATCGACTTTTTCTTTATTTTACAGAATTTCTTCTCTGTTAAAATTGAAATTTATTAAAATCTTTACGATGTATAATTTGAATAAAGAATATGTATTTTGTGAATTCATGTGACGCCCTGGCCTGAAAGCGAGAGTAATGTCCGGATTCGGACGGCAGAATTTGTGGATAAATTGTGGTTGTGTCGTTGAGACTGTCTACGTACCCAATGCGTATGACATCGAGCCAATAAGGTAATTCTAAATGTGAGGAGAAAGTTCCTTGTATATAGATGTCCCTCGTGAGGGAGTTAATGTAAGAATCCATGATTTGGAGGGTCTATGATTGAGGACCAGTGTGATGCCAATCATTGGACAATAATGGCTCAATTAGACTAAAATCGTGGGATGTAATCAATTATGGGTTGTGGCAGTTTAATGGGGATCATCATGGAATCCTGTCTATTAATGCGATATAACTGCCGGGCGGTCGGAGATGACATATGCATCTCGGGAGCGACAGTGATGGTCTGGTCAGCTAAATGTTGCTGAGATGAGGTCGGTTGAACTCTGAATGCGATCCGGACGATGTCGGCTTGTTTCTGAGTGGATCTTTCGGTCATGCGGCCCAACTTTGGGGCGGAAATCCATGTTGGCCCCCTAACCAATTTGACACACTTAAGGATCAATTTGAGCGATACGTATAATTTCCGAATTATATCCATGTCAAAAGTCCCCGACCTGAGTTGGGTCGTAGATCGCAGGTTAGGTGTTTTGTTAGAGTGATGTGGCCCAAACTGATAGGATAGAGAGCCCAATGATCACTCTAAAGATCATTAGTAGAAGCAAGAGGATTAGACCAATCTTGATATAGTACGGCGAGCAAAGGTCGATACCAATGAGACAAGACAACAATTGAACAACAAAAATAACCAAGGTCTAGATACAAATTAAAGTGGTCTTGGACCAAAACAGTCACTAAAGGTCCTAAATCTTAAAGCTAAAGGCTCTGCGGCACAAATTCAATCTAATTTAATCTAACAATTACGAGAACGAGTTAATCAAACCGGTGCTAAAAAAAAGTTAATCAAACCAAGCATCAAATAATCTACCACAGTTTATTGTATGAGCAGTATGATTAATGCGAGTCACCTAATTATAGTTGCATTAATTGATATATCCCTGCAAATGCGTTCAGATCCAGCCTGGAAAAAAGAACGACTACGTTACCCTAATGGCCTACCGGTCAGGGCTAAGCTAAATTAGTCAACGTGGATTAAAATACTTTGTGGGATGCTCTATGTTAAGGATGGAAACCTCGTACGGTAAACTACCAGTTAGGGCTAATTTAACCTTGTGATCCGAAAACCTACGTCCTAGCATGTCCCTTAAACTCCAGTTCTTTTGGAACTAGATTTCGATGGCATATTAGCATTTGGCCAGACTAATAACATGCAAATTATTATAGGAAATTAGAATTAATTACCTAGAACGACCAGAACAATTCAGATATGCGGCTGACGTATTAGCATGACTTTCCGTCTAGACGGCAGATCCAAAACTGAATTCTGGTTTTGTGCTCAACATACATGTTCATACATGCATATAAAATGGTTTCGAATTATTCTAGCATGATTTGATTAACTACAACGTTATTCTAGCATTGAAATTGATAAAAACGAGAAAAACATGCAATCAACGGTAAATGAATACATAATTGAATCGTAATACCTCAAGCAAACTTCAATGATGGAAATAATCTTCTCGAACTGAAGATAAATACAATAAATTTCTCCCAAAATCAAACTAATATGAAAAGTATATGAATGTATTGAAGTGTATAAAATTATATGACTACAATTAATGTTGATCTCTTCCTTAAATAGGTTCTAAAACCGACTTATGGTCGAAGTAATGATGCTGAAAACACATATAGCCGACTTAGGGTTTCTTTGGGCTATTTCGGCCCACCGTTGAGACGGTGTAAGGGCTGTCATTAGGTCGGCAGACTCCAAGAAACTTTGCAGATTTTCTCTTTTGGATCATTGTACCCACTAAGTCTTCAACTTTAAACTCCTGGTTTGAATTCTTTCTGATTTAATTTAACTCTCGAACCTCGACTCGATTCATTCTTCCATCATGTCGCTCGTTCTCTCGACCTGAACACTTCTGCCAATGCTATACACACACCTAATACCTGTCAAATACGAGAAAATACCCAAAAGTAGTTTTTTCTAGACAATGTAGTAAAACAAATGAAACGTTGAACCCACGAACTACTAAATATAGAAATTCCCCATTTCGCTTTCAAATTCTACCATAGATTAAACAAAATGCTTTGTAATGCCCGAAATACGGGATCAAATGATGATAAAATTATCATAGAGTTGACTTGCATCATCTACCCCTACTTAGGCTTTGATCATCTCTAGCAAAACCAATGTGAAATAAACATCGAAACTAAATAAACTAATCGCAGACAAACTAAATTCACAAAGTCAAAACAAGATGCAAGTCAACTAGAATCAAGAAATAACGTATTAAGAACTATCCGGAAATACAGTCGATGTGTGTGTGCGATATATTGTCATGTATAATCGTTAAAAGAATAAATTATGTTTGTCTCAACGTCTCCACCTAACTAACTAGACTTGTTTTTCATATCTTGCTCATTCTTACATTTACTTTACCAGCGAAAATGCAACCTTCGGTCCGGAAGGATTTGGAAACCGAGTACTACTTGAGTCACTATATTTTTCTACTTTTTTAAGGATCGTATAGGCTTCTAAAACAAAAGACTTGCAATGGTGGGTCCCTAACAAAAATCTCCCATCGAATTTCCAATACAAATTTGCTTGCTTTTTGCCTATATCTTCTTTTGAATTGTTTTTGCTGGCAGTTTCTTTCCATTCTTTCCTTTTTCACATTACAAACCCTAATAAATACCTCATACCCAAAGGAATTCAAGACTCACTTCACTTGAACTTACACTTTACAAAAGAATCAACAAGTTCTAGTGACTAGTATTTTTGACGATCAACTCGCATTGGTCGTCTTATAATACAACAACAAAAACAAATAGAAGTTATACGTGAAGTAAAAGTTGACTCTACTTTAAGATAGATGATTGATATGACACTACTTCATCCGGTTAACTCACCTCTTATCCATTTTTCGTGAAAAAGATGTGTAAACGAAAAGTTTAAAAAATCTAAAGGCTTCGTTCTACTCGATTCATGCTCGAAACATACAAAAGACTAAATGAAAATGTTAAGAATATTTGTCACATTTATCAAAGCTAAGTGCCTACCCCACTTAAAATGTTACATTGTGTCAAAATCAAGCGCATACCGTTCTACTAAAACCTAAAGACGCAACTTTATTTTCTTATACATTGAGAGTGTGGGCAATCTGTCCAAACACCCTCCCCCCTTTCAAGTATGGACTATCTCTCCCAACACTTGCACAATATTAATTTTTTAAAGCGCATACCGTTTTATTAAAACTAATTGGTGTTAAGAAAGACGCAACTTTATTTTCTTATACATTAAAAATATGGGTAATTTGTCCCAACACATTGTCACCAATGTAAGCAAGATAAAGAACAAGGAAAAAAATAACACTTATCTTTAGAAAAGGTGGTTTATACCGAAGCCTCGAACCGATCATCCAACTAAAGACAACATGTAATAATGAATTTGAAAGCACTCATCACTCGATATATGCAGTAATTAAAGCATGAAACAAATTAATCTACCTAGGAAATAAATTGTTGTACATATAAGCCCCAAAATAGAAATAAAAGACCGTGAATAAGTCGGAAAGTAGCCCATGCTTTACAACACCAAAAATCAAAATTTTGAATGAAATATCAAATAGATTAATAATAATCAAGCATCCATATCCACATCATCAGCTGGAGTAGGAGCGAGAAAAGAGGTATCAAAAGCATCATCAATGGAGTCGATTGTGGGAACATCCTCAGGCGGCACATCACGAAGCAATGTTTAGGGGTTGGCTAAAGGATACAGGATGACAGGAACTGTAACGCCCCGTTCTTGGACAACGAGTCCTTATCCGGAAAAGGAACGTTCGGCATGTATAAAATAAAAAATAAATCCACTTTATACGTAAGTCTCTACTACGTCGTATCAAAAATAAGCAAACGGAAGCAAAAGACTCGGGTATAAAAAAAATTCCAAACATTCAAGAATAGAAACATGAAATCTAAAGGTGGAAATGTAACTTATTACATTCAAGGAAAATACGAAATCCAAAAGAAACGTACGATATTCTCAAAAGAAATGTAAAAGTACTACAAGTCTCGAAAGACCAAAAGTCTAACACAGCCTAATGAAGAATAATAAAAGAATAAAAGTAAAGTCTTCAATGAGGCGTCTTCAAACATCATCATCGAACTCCTCCTCGTAAACGTAATCAACATGTTCATCTTCTCACCCCCAAACACACAGAAAACATGCATTTGAGGTAAGTACAACGTACTTAATAAGAAAGAGAAGCTATGACAACAATTACAATTTATAAAGAAAATATATTTAAATGTTTAGTTGTTTATGTATGACCGACTCAATCTAGGGTTCATTTCATGTCCATCAACATGAATTGACTAAACGTTTCTACTTAACTTATCTATGTTACAACCGCACTCAAGGGCACTACGCGTATCCACTTTTAGGACACTCTTGGCAACATATTAGTGGATCACACCAATATCCACGAAGTCTAGAATAGGTAGACTCCGATAGTACGCGCGTCTCAGTTGAGTCCCTCCGTACTTAGGGTTTTTTTGACCTACGGATTTCTTCCACCTTCAGAGGTAGCACACACATCGCGATATAGACTGGTGCCTATCCAAGAGAGACATGTTGTTTAATCTTTTACTAGTCATGTACGTATTTTATTAGAATGATTAACTAACCACCTAAGTGTTTTCAATTAATCTACCTCACCAATACTACTCTCTTCCTAGACCACTAGACATAAACAAAGCCTAGCAGTTACACAGACATTGATGGATACTAATTCATCAAAGCACAAGCCTATCATGCTCTTCCGACGGATCCGAACTTCAACTCCCTTTAAGAGTACATTCGGTGTTTTCAGGCTTGTTTAGGTTTAAACAATGTTAACATATCAGAATTAAGGGTTTAAAACTCAATAATATAACTTAAACAACATTTATGTAAAAACAGGGGGCAATGCGTGCGCATTAGCTGGAATGCGTACGCATTCCCTGCTGCTGAAACCTGCTGAAACTGTATGTCCAAACAATGCATGCGTATTGCCTACAATGCGTACGCATTACTTGACCAGAACCCAAGCTAAAACTCTCTGTTTGAACAATGCGTGTGTATTCTTAGGAATGCGTACGCATTCAACAACCAGAACCAAAACCAGAACTCTCTGTCCAAGGAATGCGTGCGCATTCTATTGAATGCGTACGCATTCAGCGTCCAGAAGCCGAACTGCAAACCTGTAACAGGAATGCGTGCGCATTGATAGGCAATGCGTACGCATCCTGCCTGCTGCCCTAAATCCTGAATTCGATCTTAACGGTTTCTAATCCGTTTCTAACCCAATTCACATCGATTTCAACACAGTAAAACATAGATAAACATATCTAACCATACCATATCATCTATGATCCTTTGATCAATGAAAAACGCATCTTTCTAACATTGAAACGTCTTAAATCATGATCTAAACCCTATAAACAATATTTGAGATCATAGGAAGAGCCTCTTACTTGATTGCAGCCAAAAACCAGATTCAAAGCCTCCAAAAGTCTGCTGCACTTCCCACAAACTGGTATCCACACGGTGCTCTCCTCACGACTGTTCCGAATCTCTCGTCCGATCTAAAAACGGTTAAGCTTTGCTTCAGTTAATTAGAGAACTCTTCTAGCCCTTTTCTCTTCTCAAAACCGCGGAGATGAGAGCGTGTAAAATGAATTTTCTGATTAGTTTAGGTTATGGGATTAATCTGTGGTAATTTCCTTAATACCGATTCCCAATTAATCCCCTTTCCTTAATTGCCCTTAATTACCAAATAATCAGATTTTTCCCTTAATTATATTCAAAAATCATATATAAATAATTAGTGAAATACTTAACTCCAATAAAAGAAAAGAAATACTAATATTTCGTTTTCGCAAAATGACACGTCTGCCCTTTCCCGAAATCGGAATATTACATTCCTCCCCCCATAAAAGGAGTTTCATCCTCGAAACTAGAACATACCTGGTAGATCCACAAACTCTTGGAATTCACTGATCATATCATCTTCAGCTTCCCAAGTTGCCTCCTCGGGTGAATGATTGCTCCACTGAACCAAAACCAATGGGATCATCCGTCTCTTAATCATCTTTTCCTTCCGGTCCAAAATCTTGATCGGTCTCTCATCATAAGCAAGATTGTCTTGTAAGATTTCCGGATCAATTGTAGTTTCAACATCATTCTTCGTCAGACACTTCTTCAACATCGAAACGTGGAATAAACTATGGACCCTTGACATCGATTCTGGTAACTTATGCTTGTAAGCCAACGGTCCAATCCTTTCCAGAATTTCAAAAGGTCCAACATACCTTGGACTTAGCTTTCCCTTTTGTCCAAAGCGTTTCACTCCCTTCATCGGTGAAGCTCGTAGATACACTCTGTCACCGACTTCAAACTCAAGCGGTCTTCTTCTAACGTCTGCCCAACTTTTCTGCCTGTCTTGAGCTGCCTTCAGATTCTTCTTAACCAATTGAACCCTCTCTTTAGCTTGCTCAACCAATTCCGGCCTTGTGATCTGTCTTTCCCCGACTTCATCCCAAAACAGTGGCGTTCGACATCTTCTTCCATACAACGCTTCAAACGGCGGCATGCCTATACCTGCATGATAAATATTGTTGTAGGCAAACTCTGCTACCGGTAGGTTATTGACGTGGCCTTTCCTAGTGCTATTCCAGTCCTTAACCGACAGTGTATCGGGTCAAACTGTAGTGCTAGTGTGGTGAGTCAGGTGTCGAATCCTCAGGGAAACGTATGGTAATTCAGTGTGTGGCTAAACACCAAGAAGCTATTATTAACTCAATCTAAGTCGTAATTTTTCTTTTTCCTTTCTAGTAACATTAAAACAGTAAATAAATGCATAAAACTAAAACGGATATATATATATATATATATAGATACATAAATATATATATATAAATATATAGAAATACATATATATATATATAGATATAAATATATATAGGTACCAATACAATATATAAGATATAAATACTAGTAATATATTAGAAACTAGCCAAGAATATGTCACTGAATCAGTATCTCTTTTTAGTAGAAATAGATGTGCTTGATCTTTCCTTATTTTAAGGTGAATCAATTATATATGAACCGGTGTACTCCTAAACTAGACAACTCCTCCTCACACGAGCGTATGAAATTGTCATATGTCAAATTGTCAACAGTTCAATCTCCACAACTGCCCATGCTAATCTCAGTTAGTCTGAACAGGTAACGAGTACAAATCTACCCGGATAAAAGAGGTTATTCCGTTTGTCAGACGGCCGATGTTATTCAAAAGGCTCCGGTTGTCAGGCGGATCGATTTAACTTTCCGGTGTTAGTTTCAATTAAACCGTTGATTTTAACATTATTACGATCTTGAGCACAAATTTAATAAGATTAATCTTTCCCAAGACAAATCTGCCCCCGGGTAGGAAATAGGATTCCGTTGTCACGTTTTCACTCGGCCATTTTTACCCTCCGGTTTTTCTATCCTTTATCTCATATCCTAACTTCTCCGGTCGGTTCATCGTTAGGTTATATGTTGCGATTCATCTTGGTTAATTACGTCAATCCGAATATTATCAATACGTTGCAAGATAGAAAAAGATTCATTATAATCGATTTTAATTCAATTTTAACATAGTCATCATCTATTTCCCTAAAAAGATAAACTACTTCAATTTCATATCTTGGCTAGATATAGAGTTAGCCTAATATCATTATAACTAATATATAGATACTAATAACAACAAACAAACATAAATACATTAAAAAGTTACCAGATTACAATTGTAGTGTCAGAGCCGTATTCTCCGGAAATAGCAACTCCTTTAGCAACAACGAACCTTGATAAACCTTCTAAGTACTAAAACGATACTTATACTACATTATTATTTCGACAGAGTGTCGTTTACGGTATTTACAGAACTACAAACTAGATTAAGATAATATATATATATATAGAAGTGATATATATATATTGGTACAACTCCATCAAACTGCAAATGAGGAGTATTTATAGAGTGCATCACAAGGCCGGCGCGGGCCGGTGTAGTACCGGCGCGGACCGGTGCTACGGTGGAGATTCTCTCCCCGACGGTCCCCATGTCTTTGGTGGCAGAGAGATTCCGGCTCGGGCCGGGTTTTTGGGTTCGGGCCGGATCTTGAAAAATATCTTTCTTCCGTTTCTTACTTGTTTCGGTTTTAATTCTTCGGTTTTCCATCACACGTACCCCGAAACAAATCAAAAACACGAGCCACGAGTAATTTTGATCATAAAAACTATAAGTTTTACTAAAATTATAACGATAATATCTATTTATAATGATTTCGATTTTTATGTGTTTTTAGATATATTTTTATAGAATTTATACGATATTATCGTAAATACGATATAAAAAGTCATATAATATGGTTATATTTTTATCATACATCAACTACTCCCCACTTAGCTTTTGATCGTCCTCGAGCAAAATAAGCGATAATATATATAAACTGTTATAATGCAAACAATATAGTTCTTCTAGACTAAATTTCTAACTTAGTAACGCGTGCTGTCAACATTATAATCATATTAATTTTATCTATCTAAGATTATTAAAAAAAATAAAAAGTGTGTATAACTTTAATAAATTAGTTATAAAATATTATCTAAATGAATTTCTACATGAATTACTTAATAACTATAAAATAAAATACTTAGAATAATTTTGTAATCACCACTATATGAAATTTCGGAATTAAGGACTAAGTCAAGTAGTTGGCAAAATGGCTTATAACGTTCAGGCTCAGGGTGTTTGGCTAATCGAAAGGATAACAAAGGGAAATCAAAAGAAAATAGAGGCAAGTCGTACGTACTTACACCTTCAACTTCTGATCAAAAATACCTTGATTAGTAACATCCTGACACTGTTTTTTTTTTTTTTAATAACAACAAACAAACATATCCGAACTCATTATCAGAATCGACTATCTTTCAAGTGTCATGAGGTGAGTACGGATACATCATCACTTAATTATTCCAACTTTTTCTTTTTCTAGAGAATAACACTTTTCTGAAAACAGATTGCCTTCCGAATAATATTTATTCCAATCTCAGCATATACCATTATTGAATTTCGATGTCGTCACCGCTATCCATAAGTACATACTAAACTTGCGGGATTTCAAGGAAATGTAGACCAATTTAAGTTAAGGGTCGGTTATATCTAGTTAATCATAATGGCTAATTTCGAGTGAGGTCTTGATCACTCGCAAAAATGCCGAGGTGAGGACAAAAATTGGAAATTACGTTCGGGTAGGCTTATTTGGCCATAGTTAGTCAAAGTAATGCCAAAAATCTCATCATTCCTAATCCGATTCCAAATTCATACTTGTCTTGAAAAGAAAATCATTCTAAAATTTTATTATAATTAAAAGTAACTTTTGTCTAATTTCATAAAAAAAAAATATTTCATACTATTTATCTAGGTATACATACTTAAAATCTTGATAAAAATCTAACATAGATATAAATAATATAGAAATAATATATCGAGATTACTTTACTTAATTAAAAATTTATTCTATCCAAATATATCATTTTTATTATAATGTTTATATATTATTTCGTTTATTTCCTTAAGATTGATTAAACTAAGTGCATCAGTAATTGATATATTAAATTCATTTTATTTACTAACCAATCTCTACTCCCCACTTACGAATTGACATCGTCTCGATGTGTAATGAGTAGTAAAAGTTGGTTTAGGAAATAAAATAAATTTTATAACGTGTGAATATTGTTACGTGTCATATAGATTAGCGTTTATATAATATAGCATATTAAAAACACAAACAAATATATTACAATATTAAAAAGTACAAGTTAACTACTAAATACTTCTATAAACTAAAAAACTGAAACTAAGTTAATCTAAGTTATGATTAAACTAATTTATTCTAAGTTAATTTATTCTACCATTATTATTACCTTTGATATTCCTTACAACCATCATAACTATCTAATTTTCTCCACTTGAAGATCCTCCCGGAATATCGACTGGTAGTAGCCCTACCTGAGGAAGGCGAGCTGGAAAGTACTCATCTGTCGCTCTTTCCGGTACCCTAGCCAAACGAACACTTATTCGGAAATCGGCCATGCAAAAAGGCATAGGCGACGGATCGGTCTGCTTTCAAATGCAAAACTAACAGCTGCTTTCTGAATCAATATTCCCCAATCTATAACAGCCCCGCTCGTTATAGCATACAACAGTAACAATTCATCATCACTGATTTCCGAGAAATCATCAGTTGGATAAACTCGTGAATTGATGAAACGTTTCCAGGTTCTCAAATGAGGAAGTAAAGCGGCAGTGGAGACATCTCTATCCCTATCATAATGTTGGAATAAAACTTGATAAGATTCCGAACATTTGTTAATAAATCCTTCAGCGGTATCAAGTCTCCACCGATACTCATAATGACTAGAGGGTGATGTTTGACCGGTGGTATATGAAAAATTTGATTGATTATGGTAGAAGTAAAAGGAACAACGGTACCTCTAATGGTAACAGATCGTAACGACTCTACGGTACTAGCCTCTCGCAAGTACCGAGTAAAACTCTCTTACCATTGTAACATTAATTCTTCCCCCGGGCATACGACAAAAATAATCCCACCCATCTGCGTCCATTCTTATGAATGCCCAAGTATCCACTTTTCGAAAATTTAGACCTCTTTCAACCAGCACCGGTGATTGGTTGAAATTACTCAAAAAAGGGTTTGGATTTGATTCATTCATATAATTGTAAGGAATGGGGTGGAAAAACGGATAATGCGAATCAGGGAGTACGGAGTTTGGGGTATGCGGAGGAGAATAACTGTTAACTGACGAATGATCGGACATTTTATACGGAATAAATAAGAAAACGAGAGACTTAAGAGGTGAATTGGCAAGTTGAGGAGTGAGCCCTCTGTTTCCTTTTATAGAAGTGCCAGAAATAGATAAGAAACAACCTGAATGAGGTCGGTAGAACACCAGACCGGCGCGGGCCTGTGCAGTACCGGCGCGCGCCGGTGCTACAGTGCTCGGTCACAGATTTTTTGCATTTCAGGATGTTCTATCAGGTTTATTCAGTGTGAATGTATGTAATGTTATCTAAAACAGGGGTGGAAAATTCTAATAATACAGAAACAACGAAAAAAACGTAAAACTGCGTAGTGTACTAACCACAGAGTACATCAAATTGTCTAAATAAAAATCAAACCAAAGTATATCGTCATACATCGTAAAATAGGAAAAGTTTACTTAACTACTCATCTCCATCATAATCTTCATCTTCGTCATAAGATGAGTCAAAATGAGCCGAAAAATATCCAAGCATACTAGAAGTAAAATCAACCCCTAGAGACTGAGTCGTACTAAAATCATAGTTAAACTGTTGTGGATCCACTGACGTAGAAGCTTGAAATGTAGCCTGAGTTTGCCTCGTCGTCATCGTCACCGAACCTTCCAATCCAAACGAGCCGAGACCTGTTGTCACATCTGCTACTGAAGTTACTCCTCCCATGCCCATGGATGCATCAAACGAACATGTAAACATACTACCCTGTCCTACAGATGACGGCATATAGTCCTGGAATAAAACTGGTGGTGGAACAGGTGGAATCCAATCTGGCATAGTATATGGGTCAGGCTGACTCTGAGGATAACGTGTAGAAATCTCTGCATATCTGGGTTCTATTGCACTGATGAAAGCTCTGTGACCTCTTTGGCCAATCCTAAGATCTTCAGCCCACTTTCTATTTTGTTCACAAGCTAAGGCTATATTAGCATTAGTTCTAGCCTGAGCTTGAATCATATGCTGAAACATAGCCTCTACTTGGCTATTCTGGCCCTGAAGTGGCTGCGGCTGAGGTGATTGCCTAGGAACTTGAGATGTATGAATAGGAGATGGCTGTGGTGGTTGTTGATGTTGCTGGCGGTTAGGATTATTGTAGTTGATTCTACCAGCAGGCAAGGCAGTTAGTTTCTGACCGATAAGTGTAGCAAAAGGTGACATAATCCTATCTGAGGGTAGTACGGTACTTCGCTGAAGATCACACAAGCGAGAAATAAGACTAGGGAACGGCGGACGTCCTCCTCGAGTTCTATTCTTTACAAAATCACATGCCTTGGTAAAAATTAACTTCCCTAGATTTATTGGAATGTCATGCACCATAGCCCAGGCCAAAACAATATCCTCACGACCATAAGCACGAGAGATGAGTCGAAGGATTAACATTATATCCTATAAATTGCTTGATAGCCCCGATGTCCCTTATACACCGTCCATAAGGAAACCTATTATCCTTCCAAACTCGCTTGTGGAATCAAAGGCGACTGAGCTTCAAATGATTTAGCTAGTAGTCTACCAGAGCGAGTCTAAATTCCAAACGATCGATAATCATCATCCTCAAGTATCTCGGGTAACCCATAAAAAGAATTTATCACGACAGGATTGAAGGAGACATTAACTGTCCTAAGAGGGATATTTTCTAGATCATCAAGAGTAGCCCTATCATATGTAGATAAAACGAATAAAATTCGGCTACCATTGTGACATTTATGTTATTAGTGCGTTCCATCGCAATTTCCATCCATTCCCTATCTTGGAAGATTTTTTTCACTTCTTCTCCTAAACAGGTCAAAATCCATACCACGTTCTAAAGTGACCCCGCACTTACCGAAAAATCCATCATAGGCATTTTTAGCTTCCATACTAGCGGTTTTTTCAAAAGAAACGGCTTCTTCAAGTTCAGTTAAGGGTCGCGGTTCATGAACTGGTACTACTACAGGGTTATCTGGTTTTCTTTTCTTAGAGCTTCTCCTAGATGATGAGGCCATCTACGATATTGGTATGACAAAATAACAACCAAAACAACAACAAACAACAAACACAAACAAGTACTTAGACCAAATTATAGGAAAAAATTAAAATTAAAATTAAAAGCTCTATAAAAATTGAAATGATTGATATATATATATATATATATATATATATATATATATATATATATATATATATAGTTACCGTAGAGAGCTAGAAAGAGTAGATAGTTGCCGGAATAAATGGTGTTGCCGCCGAAAATGTGTTGAAAAAGAGAGGAGCTTTGCTTGAAAAATCTATCCTTTTATGCCATGGTGATGAATTTGTGGAGTGGAATAGAAAAGAAGATGATTAATTGAGTGATTTGGGATAGAAAATTTGGTGAAAAGTGATGAAATTTTTGAAGAGGGGAAAAGGGGTGGGGGTCGGCCTCTTTGGTGGAAGAAATGAGGAAGATGAAGATGAAAGTGTGATATTTTTAGGTTATAAAGCTAATGAATCGAATCGAACTCCTATCGACTCGAATCGTTAGTAATTACTCGATTCTCCTTTCTTTTTTCTTTTTTTGTGTAATAATTTAGATTGTATCATAAAATATTTTTATAAAATCATAAAATTATTTAATGATAAAATAAATTATTACGATTTTTATAAAAGCTTTTTAAAGAAAATATTTTTGGTATGATAAATTTTAATTCTATCATATAAACCATATATGATATAATAATAAGTTTATCATAAAATTTTCATGACATTTTTGAAAAATAAAAATAAAAATTTAATTTAATTCTACTCCTATCATCCTTAAATCTTCGAGATTTCTATAATAACGATCCATCAACCTAATTCCTAGAAATGATGCATTTGAATTCTCTCTTTGTTGTCCATCGGGATTTTCGGATAACCACCTAGTCGTTCCCATCTTAATTACATTCAAACATTCATCCTGGGATTTGGTTGTCTTGTCCCCACATTTTCCATTATGTTCACTTTTGCCACAAATTCTACATCTCTTTAGAAATCTTGCCCTTCTCTTTATAGCACTTCTTGAATTTCCGGTACAAAGATCTCTTTCTCGATTTTGCGTATCGCTTCCTTGTTCGGAGTTAGAAACTAAGGCTTCTATTCTAAAGGCAACATCTTTATCTAAACCTAATTTTAAAAGTAAAATAAAAACTTCTATTCTATCTATAAAAGGCATTCCAGTTCTTTTACGTCTATCCGGTAAAAGACGAAACTACTTAAATTGCATATTAAAAAGTGAATTTAGAAAGATAGTACCCGTAATCAGCTGAGTTTAGAATTCCTGCTTCCTTAATCCGTTGGAGGGTCGTTAAGCAATAATATTTCTTCTGTTTGAGGTATCCCTTCAGTTTCCACGAATAATTTTACCCTGTGACCATTGGCTATAAAAGTTGTTTTTCCATCAGTCAGTTCAACAGCTCCAGACTTATAGACTTTAGTTACGTCGTAGGGACCTGTCCATCTAGATTTAAGTTTTCCTGGAAACAACTTTAAACGTGAATTGTACAAAAGTACTCGATCACCTACATGGAACTCACGATTATAGATTTTCTTATCATGGAAAGCTTTCGTGCGTTCCTTGTAGATTCGAGCATTTTCATAAGAATCGAGTCGAAACTCCTCCAGCTCGTTAACGAAGTAATCTATAATCACCAACGACTTTAGGATCAAAATTTAGGAATTTAATAGCCCATAAAGCTCGGTGTTCTAATTCAACGGGGAGATGACAAGATTTACCAAAAACTAATTTATACGGAGAACAACCAATTGGTGTTTTAAAAGTCGTTCTATATGCCCATAATGCATCATCTAGTCTTTCCGCCCGGTTTCTACGATTTGAGTCCACTTTGTTTTCTCCACGATTCTTTTAATTTCTCTATTAGACACCTCTACTTGTCCACTAGTTTGCGGATGATAGGGTGTTCCTAGCTTATGAGTTACACCATATTTCTCAATTATCTTAGTAAATGGTCGGTTGCAAAAATGTGAACCCCTATCACTAATGATAGCCCTCGGAGTGCCATATCTTGTAAATATATTCTTTTTAAGGAACCTTAACACAACCTTGGTATCGCTAGTGGGAAGAGCTTCAGCTTCTACCCATTTCGAGACATAATCGACCATTACAAGAATAAATCTTTTTCCAAACGATATAGGGAAAGGTCCCATGAAATCTATACCCCATACATCAAATAATTCACATTCTAAAATCGGTTGCATAGGCATTTCATGTTTTTTCGATATATTTCCCCATTTTTGACATGATTTACAAGATTTTACATATTTATACGCATCTTTATATAGTGTAGGCCAATAAAAACCACATTGTAAAACTTTGAAAGCAGTTTTCCATCCTCCATGATGATCTCCTGCCTCACGATCATGACAGAATGATAAAACACTTAAAATTTCATTACCAGGAATACATTTTCTGATTATTCCATCCGAGCATCTTCGGAAAAGATCTGGTTTCTCCCAATAGTAAAACTTTAAGTCGTAAAAGAATTTCTTTTTCTGCTGCCAAGTCCAATGAGACGGGATGTAATTACAGGTTAGATAGTTAACAATATTCCCAAACCATGGTGAATTTTCTTTTAATGGTATTCTATCTTTTAATAATTGCATGGTTAAGGGAGTATCGATCCTAAAAAGTTGTTCATCCGGAAATGAATCTCGTATTTCATTTCCTCTTCCTTCATCATTTTCCATTCTACTTAGATGATCTGCTACTACATTTTCACTTCCTTTTTTATCCTTGATTTCTATATCAAATTCTTGAAGTAACGAGAATCCATCTAAGTAGTCGTGGTTTAGCATCTTTCTTACTTAACGATACTTCAAGGCCGAATGGTCGTATAAATAATAACCTTAGATCCGACAATATATGATCTAAACTTTTCTAAGGCAAAGATTACAACCAACGGTTCTTTCTCTCGTAGTTGCATAATTGAGTTGAGCGTTTAGAGTGTGAGATGCATAGTAGATTGCCTTGAGTACTTTGTTATGTCGTTGACCTAAGACAGCTCCTACAGCTAAATCACTTGCATCACACATAATTTCAAATGGTAAATCCCAATCTGGTGCTACCAGTACTGGTGCAGTAGTCAACTTCGCTTTTAGGGTCTGAAATGCTTCCATACAATTATCATCAAAGTTAAATAGTACTTCCTTTTCAAGCAAATGAGTTAGAGGTTTTGCTATTTTTGAAAAATCTGCAATAAATCTCCTATAAAATCCAGCATGTCCGAGAAATCCTCTCAAAGTTCTTAGATTGACTGGTGGAGGTAACTTTTCAATTACTTCGACTTTAGCTTTATCTACTTCGATACCTACTTCAGAGATTCTATGACCTAAAACAATTCCTTCTGATACCATTAAGTGACATTTTTCCCGCTTTAATACTAAATTGGTATCTTCACAGCGTTGTAACACTCGTTCTAAGTGTGATAAACATTCATCGAAAGAATCTCCATAAACACTAAAGTCATCCATAAAGATTTCTAAGAATTTCTCGACCATGTCGAAAAATATTGCCATCATACATCGCCGAAATGTAGGCGGTGCATTACATAAACCAAATGGCATTCGTTTATAAGCAAAAGTTCCATACGGACAAGTGAAAGTGGTTTTTTCTCTATCTCCCGCTCGCAATGAATATCTCGTAAATATCCCGAATAGCCATCTAAGAAACAAGTAGTATTTATGTCCACTTAATCGTTCCAACATCCGTACGATGAATGGAAGTGGATGATGATCTTTCTTAGTATGTTCATTCGAGCTTTTCTAAAATCAATACACATTCGATATCCTGTAATTTCCCTTGTCGGAATCCATTCATTTTTATCATTTTCTTTTATCGTGAAACCTCCTTTCTTTGGTACCACTTGAGTTGGACTCACCCATTCACTATCTGATATGGGAAAGATTATCCCCATTTCTAATAGCTTAATGACCTCTTTCTTAACAATGGATTGTAAATTTGGGTTGAGGCGGCGTTGCGGCTGAATACAAGGTTTAGCTCCCTCATTTAGGATGATCTTATGAACGCATATCTCAGGGCTAATTCCTTGAATATCTGCCACTGTCCATCCAAATGTTTTCTTATGATTTCTTAACATTCTAAGTAATTGATCTTCATGTTCATTAGTTAAGGTTGATGAAATAATAATCGGTAGTAAATTATGAGTTTCAAGAAAAGCATACTTGAGATTTATAGGAAGTGGTTTCAATTCCAGATTCCTTTGTGGATCTTCTATTGAAGGTTTTAGAACTGGTCCTTCTAGTTCTAATTCCAAATACTTATGCCACGGATGTTTAGAAAACAGCCCCTTATCAAGATAAAGGATCACTTCTTTCATTTCAGTATTATTTTCATCTTCTTTATAGATAGATAATGTTAAACGTTCCTCTAGCTTATCTTCATAATCTTGCAATTGGTCTTCACAAAATGTAGATATCTCATCTATAAATGAACATGATTCTGGTGATTTGTATGGATGATTCATAGCTTTGAAGATATTGAAGGAAACTTCATCTTCATTAACTCTTAGTATCAGTTCTCCTTTTTGAACATCGATTAATGTTCTTCCCGTAGCTAGAAATGGACGACCTAGAATAATTGGCACTGAATATCCTTCTTCCATTTCCATTATTACAAAGTCCACTGGAAAGTAAAATTTGTCTACTTTAACCAACACGTCCTCGATGATTCCCTTAGGATGTTTAATTGATCTATCTGCCATCTGAAGGGTCATTTCAGTATTTGTAATCTCTCCTATGCCTAGTTTCTTATAATCCTCATAAGACATGAGATTTATACTTGCTCCAAGATCACATAGTACTTTCTTAAACGAAAATCCTCCAATCTCACAAGGGATTGTAAAACTACCAGGATCTTTAAGTTTAGGAGGCAACTTATGTTGAAGTATTGCGAGCATTCTTCATTAAGGCATATATTCTCATGTTCTTCTAACCGTTTTTTGTTTGATAGGATATCTTTAAGAAACTTTCCATAGGTAGGCATGTTGATTAGGGCTTCGATAACGGGGATATTGACATGAATATGACGAAAAGTATCAAGGAAACGAGCATACTTCTTATCGCTTTTATCTTTTTAATTTGATCCTTAGGTGGGTAAGGTAAAGATTCCAAATCTATAACCTTTGGTTCTGAAGTTATACCCTCTTTTCCTTTTTCCTTAAATCTTTGAGCATTACTTGTCTGCCATGTTTCATTCTCATACGATCTTCTCTTTGAAACATCTTCTGTATCGATTTTCCCTTTTTCGGTTATTGGCAAATCTTCCTTCTTCTCTTCAGTATTGTTTTTTCTAACATGTTCCTTAAATAAGGTTCTCAGGTCTTTATCTGTTGGATCTCTTAGAATCCTAGGGATTTTGACCCATTCTTCATTCTTATTTTCAGGTTCAACTTTACTATTTTGTTTCAAGAAATCTTCAATAATTTCTTCTTCTTCATCAATAAATTCAAGTTCGTCCTTTTCCTTTATAAATTTACCATCTAAATCATTTTCTACTTCATTATCTTCTGAGTTTTCTGTTCCAGTATCTCCACAAAGTTTTCTACTTCTCGTAATAACAGCATTTACCTCTCTCGGGTTTCTTTCGGTATTACTTGGTAATCCTCCTGGAGGTCTAGTGTTTTTACGTTCTCCTTCTCTACTCAAATGATCTTCCATATTCCTTATTGATGCTTCTATAGTTCTCATTCTGGTATCATGTCCACTCATGGATGTTTTCAACGTACTCATATCCTTAGTGACTGTCCCTATAGAAGTTATCATAGTTTCTACATTTTTAGCTTGAGTAGAAACTACACCCATCATATTTTCCATTAATTTCTCCCATTTATCAACTCCTTCAAAGTTGAGTTGAACTTTGAGTGACCGGTATACTTTGAGTAGTATGTTGCGGATACGATCTAGGTAATGATTGTAGGTTCTGATTCGCGGTATCTCCTTGATAAACTTGATTACTATATTAATTCTTATATTGAACTGGATATGGTGGTTGTCCTTGCTTACTAGGGTTTTCAGACCAACGATAAGTAGGGTGATCTCTTCTAATAGCACTAAACGAGTTTGAATACGCGTTGTTCAAATTCTTATGCTGTTGTAAAAAACTCACCTCCTCCCTTGAATATCCTGTTGGTTCTTCAACTCCTAATGGCACATTATCCTGATTTGAGTATTCAGTGGGTATACTATTTTCTGAACTTAGATTTTTGTTTGATTGTAGGCCATCAAATTTCCTACTTAAATTCTCCAAGTGTGCTAGAACTTCCGTATTAGATGTATATTCTCCTGCAAATGCTATTTTTCTTGTGCTAGAACCGGTTTCCCACATTCAGTTATTTTTGGAAATCTTTTCTATGGCATCGTAAACTAATTGGGCTTCACTCATCATTAAAGAACCACCACATGCATGATCGACATCTGCACGTGAGTCTTTCCTTAGTTTACGACAGAAAAGTTGGATTTGCATATCTAAGGAATAACCATGATCGGGACAAGCTCTTAATAGTTTCTTAAATCTCTCCCAAGCATTCCCAAGCGTTTCTTCAGATCCTTGTCTAAAGTTAGCAACTTCGACCTTTAACTCCAAATTTCTACCAGGAGTAAAATATTGCTTTAAGAACTCGGTTTGAATCTCCTCCCAATTTGTCAACGAATGATGTGGGAGTGACATAAACCAATCTCGTGCTCTTCCTTTTAAAGAAAAAGGAAACATAGACATCCTTGTTAATTCACGATGAGCACCTTGACTTTTGGCTGTATTACACAATTCTTCGAAAAGATAGAGATGATGATGTGGATCCTCGTCATCTTCTCCTAGAAATTGGGCTCTTGTGTCAATTAAACCAAAAAGATGAGATTTTACTTCGAAATTATTCGCTCCTTCATTAGGTAAAAGAATTGGATTATTAGTCGATTTCTTCTCACGGTCGATCACGATAGGTCTCGGGTTTGGTAGGTTAGGATTATTATGATTATTCGGTTCCGATTTTGATTATTTCTATTATTAGGATTTTGATTATTTGGTATTGGTAGATTCTGATTAAGGTTTTGTCCATGTCCTTGGGCATGTACAATACCTTGTTCAGGTGTTTCATCACTGATTTCAGCCATACTTGTTTCTCGATTTGATGATGATTCGCCAGGATTTCCCTGACTAGTATGACCACGTTTACTCTCTGCTCTTAACTGCCTTTCGTAAGTATTTATGTCAGGCTTATAAGGAGTGAGTGGGGCCGTACCGCTTCTGGTCATCAACTATCGAAAACAAAAAATAACTTGATAAAAACAGAAGTAAAAAGATTGGTAACTTACCTACAAGGTAAGTACCAACGAAAAATAAAAAGAAATGTGATAAGAAGAGTGTTGACTTATCCTCGAGAATTTTGAGCTAATACAAGTAGAAACCATTCGAACACAATGAATTAGCGTCGTGTCCCCGGCAACGGCGCCAGAAAGCTGACGTGGCCTTTCCTAGTGCTATTCCAGTCCTTAACCGACAAGTGTATCGGGTCAAACTGTAGTGCTAGTGTGGTGAGTCGGTGTCGAATCCTCGGGGAAACGTATGGTAATTCAGAGTGTGGCTAAACACCAAGAAGCTATTATTAACTCAATCTAAGTCGTAATTTTTCTTTTTCCTTTCTAGTAACATTAAAACAAGAAATAAATGCATAAAACTAAAACGATATATATATAGATACATAAATATATATATATAAATATATAGAAATACATATATATATATATATATATATATATATATATATATATATATATATATATATATATATATATATATATATATATATAAATATATATAGGTACCAATACAATATATAAGATATAAATACTAGTAATATATTAGAAACTAGCCAAGAATATGTCACTGAATCAGTATCTCTTTTTAGTAGAAATAGATGTGCTTGATCTTTCCTTATTTTAAGGTGAATCAATTATATATGAACCGGTGTACTCCTAAACTAGACAACTCCTCCTCACACGAGCGTATGAAATTGTCATATGTCAAATTGTCAACAGTTCAATCTCCACAACTGCCCCATGCTAATCTCGCTTAGTCGAACAGTACCGAGTACAAATCTACCCCGGATAAAAGAGGTTATTCCGTTTGTCAGACGGCCGATGTTATTCAAAAGGCTCCGGTTGTCAGGCGGATCGATTTAACTTTCCGGTGTTAGTTTCAATTAAACCGTTGATTTTAACATTATTACGATCTTGAGCACAAATTTAATAAGATTAATCTTTCCCAAGACAAATCTGCCCCCGGGTAGGAAATAGGATTCCGTTGTCACGTTTTCACTCGGCCATTTTTACCCTCCGGTTTTTCTATCCTTTATCCCATATCCTAACTTCTCTGGTCAGTTCATCGTTAGGTTATATGTTGCGATTCATCTTGGTTAATTACGTCAATCCGAATATTATCAATACGTTGCAAGATAGAAAAAGATTCATTATAATCGATTTTAATTCAATTTTAACATAGTCATCATCTATTTCCCTAAAAAGATAAACTACTTCAATTTCATATCTTGGCTAGATATAGAGTTAGCCTAATATCATTATAACTAATATATAGATACTAATAACAACAAACAAACATAAATACATTAAAAAGTTACCGATTACAATTGTAGTGTCGTAGAAATTTGTATTCTCCGGAAATAGCAACTCCTTTAGCAACAACGAACCTTGATAAACCTTCTAAGTACTAAAACGATACTTATACTACATTATTATTTCGACAGAGTGTCGTTTACGGTATTTACAGAACTACAAACTAGATTAAGATAATATATATATATATATATATATATATATAGAAGTGATATATATATATTGGTACAACTCCATCAGGCTGCAAATGAGGAGTATTTATAGAGTGCATCACAAGGCCGGCGCGGGCCGGTGTAGTGCGGCGCGGGCCGGTGCTACGGTGGAGATTCTCTCCCGACGGTCCCCATGTCTTTGGTGGCGAGAGAGATTCCGGCTCGGGCCGGGTTTTTTCGGTTCGGGCCGGATCTTGAAAAATATCTTTCTTCCGTTTCTTACTGTTTCGGTCTTAATTCTTCAGTTTTCCATCACACGTACCCTGAAACAATCAAAAACACGAGCCACAGTAATTTTGATCATAAAAACTATAAGTTTTACTAAAATTATAACGATAATATCTATTTATAATGATTTCGATTTTTATGTGTTTTTAGATATATTTTTATAGAATTTATACGATATTATCGTAAATACGATATAAAAAGTCATATAATATGGTTATATTTTTATCATACATCAGTTATCATCCCATGATCCACCTACTTCCAAAACACAAGCTCTTAGCATGTCCTCGAGCGTTTGGATTGTCCTCTTAGATTTTCCTTCTGTCTGTGGATGAAAAGCCGTACTCAAATCTTACTTGGTTCCAAAGGCTTCTTGTAAACTCTTCCAAAACCGACTGACGAACCTCGAGTCACGATCTGAAACTATCGAGATAGGAACTCCGTGTAGCTTCACTATATTATCCAAGTATAGTGTCGTCATCTTCTTCAAAGGCATATCAACCTTATACGGTAAGAAATGGGCAGATTTGGTCAATATATCCACGATTACCCAGATCGCATCATGTCCTCCCTTAGTCTTCGGTAAGCCGGTGATAAAATCCATCGTAATCTTATCCCACTTCCATTCCGGGGTGTCCAAGGGCTTAAGCATTCCTCCCGGTCTTCTATGCTCTGCTTTCACTTTCTGACAAATGTCACACTCTGCTACGAACTTGGCTATTTCCAACTTCATTGAGGGCCACCAAAACCTTTCCTTCAAGTCTCTGTACATTTTAGTAGCTCCCGGATGAACTGCAAAATCAATCCTATGTGCCTCTTCCATGACTCTTCGTCTCAAATCACCCACAGTCGGCACACACAAACGATCCTGATACCAAAGATTTCCATTCTTGTCTAACACGTAACCCACTGTAGGCTTCTCTCTAGCAACTCGCTTCAAATCAACCAAAACCGGATCTTCATCTTGCTTCTCCCGAATATCATCCATCAGTTCAGATCTTGCTAACAATGGCGCCACAAACTGTAGATCCTCAATCTGATCCAGTGTTCTAAAAATCTCCCTGGGCGATCGCCTAGGCGCCGCATAGGCCCTGGACGATCCCCGGGCGTCTCGACTTGGCTCTAGGCGATTTATCTGGGCGCTCAAGTGTGCTGGGTGATTTTCTGGGCACTCCTGGGTCCTTCTAGGCACTCCTAGGCCCTTCTGGGCACTCCTAGGCCCTTCTAGGCGCTCCTAGGCCATTCTAGGCGCTCTTAGGCCCTTCTAGGCAATTAGGGTTCCATCTGGGCGAACATCCAAGTTTTCCCAGGTGTTTAGACAAGAAAGAGGCATAAAACCCTAAACCCCCCGTACAAACCCTAAAACCCCCCGTACAAACCCTAAAACCCCTCGTAAAAACCCTAAACCCCCCGTAAAAACCCTAAAACCCCCCTTAAAACCTTAAAACCCAAAAAGCGCCTAGGCACCGCCTAGGCGCCCTAGGCCCTAGGCGCCCCTGTAGCGTACCGACTTCGCCTAGCGAGTTTTAGAACATTGATCTGATCAAACCTGTTGATTTCCAGCCCATCTAACTTTTCTGCCACACCTTCGACGCTTGAAACTGCAAACACTGATTTCCTGCTTAAAGCATCTGCCACTACATTGGCTTTGCCGGGATGGTACTAAATATCCAAGTCGTAGTCCTTTACGAACTCCAGCCATCTTCTTTGCCTCATGTTCAGATTCTCTAGAGTGAAGAAATACTTTAAAATTTTGTGGTCGGTGAAGATCCTTGCCTTAACTCCGTATAAGTAGTGCCTCCAAGTCTTTAATGCAAACACTACTGCTGCCAACTCTAAGTCGTGTGTCGGGTAGTTCTTCTCATGCACCTTCAATTGCCTAGATGCATAAGCAATCACCTTTCCTCCCTGCATCAACACACAACCTAAACCCTGTCCCGAAGCATCTGTGTAGACGTCGTAGTTATCAAAAATCTCCGGAACTGCCAAAACTGGGGCTGTAGCCAACTTCCCTTTCAACGTCTGAAAAGCTATTTCACACTCTCTAGTCCATTCAAACTTCACATTCTTCTGTGTGAGCTTAGTGAGTGGAGTAGCTATCTTCGAGAAGTCCTGCACAAACTTCCTATAGTAGCCAGCCAATCCAAGAAAACTTCTTACTTCTGAGACTGTGGTAGGTCTAGGCCAATTCTCAACTGCCTCAATCTTTGCGGGATCCACTTGAATACCATCTCCAGAAATGACATGACCCAAGAAACTAACTTGATCCAACCAAAAGTCACACTTAGAGAACTTAGCGAACAACTGGTTCTTCTTCAAGGTATCCAACACTATCCTTAAGTGTTCCTCGTGTTCTTTCTCATCCTTAGAGTATACTAGGATATCGTCTATGAACACTATCACAAACTTATCCAAGTATGGCATGAAAACGCGCTGCATTAAATTCATAAATGCAGATGGAGCATTAGTGAGTCCAAAAGGCATGACCAAGAACTCATAGTGTTCGTACCTCGTGCTAAAAGCCGTCTTCGGTATATCTGCCACCTTAATCTTCAACTGATGATAACCAGACCTAAGATCAATCTTAGAGAACACTCTCTTACCTTGCAACTGATTAAACATGTCATCAATTCTCGGCAAGGGATACCTCTGTAATCGCTACACATTCTCATGCTACCATCCTTCTTCTTCACGAACAAAACAGGGGATCCCCAAGGCGAAGTACTGGGCTGAATTACATTCCTCTCAAGCATATCCTTAAGTTGGGCCTTCAACTCTTTTAATTCAGCCGGTGCCATTCTATAAGGTGCCTTGGCCACTGGTGCCGCTCCTGGTATCAACTTGATCTCAAACTCGATTTCCCTATCCGGCATGTTTCTCGGTAACTCTTCTGGAAACACCTCGGGATACTCCCTCACTACAGGAGTTTCTTCTAGCTTAGGCTTCACTTGTTCCACATCCACTGTGTACAACAAGTAGCCTTTTGACAGGCCCTAATTGCCTTAACCGCTGAAATTATCAGATGTCGCTTCTTACTCGGCTTGTACACATTCCCTTGATACGTCTTATCTGATTTCCCGGGTACTTTAAAGGTCACTTTCTTCTCTCTACAATCTAAGTGGGCAAAATTCTCGGATAGCCAATCTATTCCAAGTATCACATCGAAGTCTGAAAAGTCTAAAACTGTGAAGTCACTCTTGCATCGATATGATCCAACTCGAACTTCCACTTGAGGTATCATCCTAGTTACCTTTGTTACCTTTCCTAACGGTGTAGTTATCTCCAGAGTGTTTCTTAAAGGTTCCGAGGGTAAACTCAACTTCTTAGCTACCTTGGTCGACACAAAGGTGTTAGACGCTCCCGTATCAAACAAAGCTCTGACCACTAGATTATCTAACATTATCGTACCTAAGGTGCATATTCATTCATTTAAATAAAATTACAGCATGAACAAACGTGCTATAAAATATCTTAATAAAATAAACAACAACAATAAGGTACCTGAGATAACATCGTCCTCTGCTTCTGCATCTTAGCGTCAACGGCAAAAACTCGGACTGGTCGACTTGGGACGCTTCTACCGTTTCCTTGGCTCGAACTGCCCTTGTTTCCTCTGTTTGGACACGCTCTAGAAAAGTGTCCTGGCTATCCGCAAACGTAGCAACCATTAGTATTTTGCTTGCACTCCCCTGAATGATTTCTATTGCACTTAGGGCAAAGTGGTGCTCCGTTTGGAGGTTTACTCGCTGCAGGGGCTATTGTCTTCTTCAGATTCTGTTGTGGTGCTCCCCGGTTATTACCTTGGCTTGTTCCAAAATTCCTCTTGTTCCCAATAACAACTGTGGCCTTCTTCCTGAAGGTCTCAACCTCCAAGGCTTTATTCAAGAGCTCCGCCATGTTCCTCGCTGTAAATCCCAGCATGCCAGACTGAATCTCATAGGCCAATCCTTCCTTGTAAAGGGCCATTTTCCTTTCTTCCACTTTCATCGGCTCAGGGTAAAACCTTCCCAACTCATTGAACTTATTGGTATACTGAGATACCGTCAAGTAGTTGCCTTGCTTGAGTTTCAAAAACTGACTTGCCTTATCCGCTTGCACTGTTGCCGGGAAGTACTCGTTGTAAAACATTGCTTTGAAAGCTTCCCAGTCTGTTACTTTGCCATTGCTACTCTGTATCGCATCTATCCATGCTTCAGCTGCACCCAAATGAAAACTTACCGCCAGTTGTGCCATCTCAGTCTCAGGCACATGTATATTCCTGCATGCCTTTTCAAAACTTCTCAACCACTCTTCAGCCTTTAGATGTTCTACATTCCCATAGAAATTTTCAACCCGATTCCTTCTCAACCTTGTATACCAATCCACAGCTGGTGCTTGCTCAAATGCCGGTCTAACCGGTGGAACTGGTGGGTAAACCGGAGGATAACCAAAAGGTACTTGCTGCTGGTACTGCTGTTGCTGAGGGTAAGTTGGATTCGCTTGAGGTTTAGGCTGAAAAGGGTAGTATCCATGATGGTAATTCTGGTGATACTGTGGGGTTGGCTGAGGTTGTTGGAAACCAAAGGGTGGGTAACCAAAACCTTGCTGATGGTCTAAAAGCGGTGAAGGTGGTACGGTAGGTCGAGGGGTATGACTTACGGGAGGTGGGTAGAAAGTCTGCTGTCGTTGGTGAAAACTAATGGTGAGGGGTGGCTCGCTGGTGGAGGGTAAACGCTGACCGGTGGAGGGTAGCTTACCGGCGGTGGTGCAAAACCTGCTGGAACATCGCTCACCAAAGAGAACTGAACCGAACTCCCCACGTGCCATCGTGGAGGTTGCTCCTGATGAGGTCGTGGTGACAAACCCTGTTGAGACCTTGGTATGGGTGTCGCAGTGTGAGGAGGTGGTGACAAACTCCGCTGAGGTGGAGGAACGCCCCCAAGATATTCAACCCACTTGCATTCCAGATATTTAGTTTACTTAATTACTAAGTTTACTTAATTGCTAAGCTATCATGTAACACCTGTCTTACTTAGCTCCTAAGCTTCCTCCTCATATAAAGGGAAAGCTTGTGTAATCAGAATCATATAGACATTCTAATAGAAAGCAGGCCAAAGCTCTGCAGAAACACCATCTCTCAAACACTCCTCCTGATAGTGAACGGGTCTAAAAGAGATTTTAAAAAGCGGAAGATGGATCGGACGAGGGTTCACCAATGTTAAGGCATACGAACCCTTGCCTCCTGCTCTGATACCATGAAGAAAAACATAATACTTAGGCGGAAACGTAAAATAATAAACTGATGTTTATTTTTTTGATTGATGGAAAATAATACAGTGGTCTCCTTTATATAGGGGATGAATAGCATAAATTTTAATTTAAAATAAATCATAACAGAATCCTAAAGATATATCGCAATCAATTCAAATCCTAACCATAAACAAATATTTATCTACAATATCTCTAATGATTTTATCTCCAAACATATCTTTAAGAAGTTTATCTTCTATCAAAAGTGTCTTGGGGCCTCTATCTAGGACCATCAACGAATGGTTAATGAGGTAGCACCGTTGAGAATTATTTTAAAACACAAAGTTGGTGAAATAGGGTGGAACTTTAAGGATACGATCAAGGCCGGCCCTACAGTGAGGCCAAGGAGACGGTCGTCTTAAGCCCAACGGTGCCGGGATGACTCAACGGTACATGTTTCGCTAAAAAAAAATCCGTGTAGATTCAATCCGATCCGACCTAATATAATAAGTTTTGTTTTTTTGATAAAGGCCCAAAATTTTTTTACTCCCTTCTTGAGCCCCGTTTCGTTGCGATAACATTATTTCGTTCGACAAATCGTATGCAAGAGATTACAAGAAATATTTATGAAAAAAAATCTAACAAAAGGTCCCAATAAAAAAAAATTTCTTGACCCAAAAGACTACTTTGTAGGTATGTTTTAAGACTATCAATAAATTGAATTTTGTATTTACGGATGTTAAAAACGCGATAATTAAGTATGTTTAAAAAAATAAAAAATAAAAAATAAAACTTCAACTAAAAGACTCAATATGAAGACTTAGCCTTAAACCCAAAATATGTCAGGGCCGGCCCTGGATACGATGCATGTAACTTAGTATAATTTTCCCACAAACCTGCATCAAAAAAAAAAATTCCCACAAACCAGCGTCCGGCAGCGCTTATTGAGCCATAATCATAGGCGGATCTAAATGGAAGTAAATGGGGTCTGTGGGCCCCGTTAAAAATAAGAATACTCTACATTTTATCTGTAGAAAAATATTTCGAACCCCATGAAAAAAATTATTTTCTTTGTAAAATATTTACGGACCCCGTTGAATATAATTTCTGGGTCAGCCACTGGTCATAATGGATCCGATTAACTACTAAGACCATCAACCTCGCTTGGTCCTAAAGTGTTAACTCGAGTTAACAATTCCATTACGTCTCACACTTATATAAATGCGATGTTTCTCCCACGTTAGCAATTTAGGATATTACAACAACGGTCTTGTATGCACCGGTGCTTGATATTTCCATCCCTATGGTGCTTGATAATAACTATTAACATTGTTGTCTACGCCTTTGGTCATCTGCAGGGTTCTAAGAGACTGGAAATTACCAAGGGTTCTCACATTGTTATACCTTAATTACACCCACTAAGTTTTTGATCATTCTCGAGCAAAATACGCAATCAAATCAACTTCAGCTGGCTAGCTAGCAAAACATTTATGAAACTAATGAATCAAATCAAGAATCACATCAAGTCAAATTAATCCATAGGCAAACATTGTTCTAATCTAAACATGTCCTCCCTCCGTTACTATTTAACCGTCGCAGCTGCCAAAATCGAAAATTCCGTAGTTATATTTTCAAAGCATTATTTATTATATTTTTCTACATCTACCCTTATTTATCAAGAGGTGAAAGATTGAAAATATCATTGCATTTATTATATTCAATGGGTGTTATTCTCATTTTGATGCTAAGTCGAAACATTAACTACTCTCCTTAATATGTGTGTTTTTTTCAAATGCGACAGTTAAATAAAAACGGAGAGAGTAGATGATGTGTGCGCGAGTGAAGTTTAAAAATAAAAAATAAAATAACATTCGCTTAAATTTATGTTCCATTGAAAATCAAAGACATTAATTCCACGTGAAGTGTATCCAATGACGGAGCCATAAAATGAAGCTATGGTATCCTACTCATGTATTGTACACGAGGGGTCAGATGGGCAAGATTATGACGACATGCTGGATTGAATTAGATTATATAAGTTCTTTTAATGTGGGACAAAAAATTGGATGGTTCCAGAAAAATATTTCAGTGGGTGCACAGTAATTATTTTTGTGAGTAATTGTTTTTCAGCGGATGCACAATTTTTTTCCAGCGTAAAATCTGTCTCCATTGAATACATGGGAGGGATAGATATCGAAATGTTAAATTTATAAGCTCTCGGAACCAATCAACCAAACCAAAATCTTTCACGTTTTATAGTTGTTTTTTTTAGAGTCATCACGAACGGAGACTTTCACAGTAGAATTTCCTGCCTTCCACACGATCACCAAACCTTTTTATTTTTATTTTTATTTAAGATAATTGATTTGAAGACAATTAAGCCAGCAAAAATAATTGGGCTCCAAATCGATCAGTGCCACAAGCCAGCAAAAATAATTGGGCTAATGAAGACAAGCACATGCGTCAATGTGGTCCTTAGGATTTGAAGTATAATTTGAAAGAACTAAAAATAATAATAATTGTTTGCTCCAAAACAAAAACAAAAATTAATAGCCAACTAGCGCGGCTTAAGTGGTAATGATTTGAGAATTCCTAGCTAGGAAGGTCACCGGTTCGATTCTCCTCTGATGCGTCTGTTTGAAAGAGTTTTTGGACAGACCTTACCCTGAATAAGAGTCGAACTCTGCAGCCTACGACTCGGACCGAACTTCGAATTAGTCGGACCAGTTTATGTCGGATACCTGGGCTCTAGGGAAGTTTTTGGAGAAACATATAGTAAATTCACACTTATTTACTTATTACTTTTTTTCCCAAAATTTTATTTTTTTTCCATTACTTTATTACAATTTTTTTATTCATTTTATTACAATTTTACTCATCCATCATTTCTTTATCACGCAAAAAGGAAAAAAAAAAATCTCAAATCTCGTCAATATTTCACTGCTAATCGAAATAAATAATGTCAACATACATTATAGATTCTATTTTACTCCCTTCGTTCCAAAATAACTGAGGTAGTTGTCAAAAAGTTTTGTTCCAAAATAAAATCCAATGGGTCATCGGAGTCTAAAACATCATTTTTTATCGACAAAATAACACTTTTTAACAACAAAACTATATCGTTTTAATACTAAAAAAAATCGGATCTGAGTGGGGTCACGTGACCCCACCCTACAACATGTGCCTCCGCCACTGATTGCATCCTTAAAGTCACAGTATTAAATCAAATTCTTAATTCAGTATGGTTTTCGCAACTATCTCAGATATTTCGGAACGTAGTTTTTATATAAGATAGCTCATAATTCTATTTTTTCTTTTTTTTTTTTGGAGAAAAGACAACTCATTTTTTATGTTACGTAAGAAATAAAAACGGGTTTTACTACAGAAATGAGAAATAATAGAAAAATACATTTGATTGATACATTTGGACAATTAACGACTTACCTTTTCTAACTTAGTTACCATTGTGGGGAAGAGAATGAGAAACATATAGATGTAATTTTGTTCAAATATGGAAATAAAAGGGAAGAAACACTTACGGGTCAACGAAACGTCAATCAATGGTGAACTCTCGTCCGATCATCTCTTGTTCATAGACAAAACATTCTTTTTATTTGCATCCTCGACCTACTGCACTCTTGTTGTTTCTAGAAAATGATTTCGTACTCTTTTTTACATCTTTAAAGAGGGAAAAAAAATTGACTAATTCTAAGTTCATTACAAAATAGATGTAGTAAAAAGTCTCAAAACATCTTATACGATTGATTATGGTGTAAGACTCATTAATATACAAAGAAAGCGACTGTAACGCCCGTTCCCGAATACCAAGTCCTTACGTACCGGAAAAAAACGCTCGGCACGTTTAACATTAATTACATATAACATTATACGTAACCCTCACATCATCATATCATAAGTAAAGCGTCGCGGAAGATAAAAAGACTCGGGAAATATAAGCCAAGATATAAAACGAGTTATAATGTTGCCCAACTAAAAGGTAGAAACGATATGTATTACAACAATGAAACCAAATCTTGCAACACACGAAGTCTTACAACTTAAAGGAACTTATATTACATCATATGTCTTACACAAAAGTAAAATAAAATTACAACACGTCAACAAAAAAAATACAGGGTCGTTACAGTACATAACTAGAAGTAAAAGCATGATATAAAACTCCAATCAGAGCTCAAACATTCTCCTCGTCATCATATATAAGATTATCCTGCACATCTTCTCAAGAAGAGAAACATACAGACATGCAAAGGAGGTAAGTACATAGCGTACTTAGCAAGAGGTAAAAACTCTTGAACAATCAGGTTTTATAATGAAAGGAAAGTAATACATTATTAATTAGATTATATTTATGTACTTAACTCAAACTCTAGAGTTCACTTAATTCTCATAACATGTTGTGAGATTCCTATTTTGTTCCTTACTTAAACTTATCTTTATTACATCAGTATTCAAGTGCGCACTACGCACAATGTTGCTCACCGTGGAAGCTTCAAGTGCAACCTACTAGCGATACATACACTAGCGACAACGGGTGGTCCCGATAGTATGTGTTTTCGGCGGAGTCCCTTCACTCTTAACGACCGTCTTAAGAATCAGTGAAGATATTCACTTATATCTAACTACACCACACATCACGATATAGTAGTGTGTCTTACCAAGAATAACATTGAAGTTTAGGCTTTTAACTACACAAGTATGTATGTTATTAATCATTAACTAGCCACCTAATTGATTTCAAGTAAAGGCTCACTTAACATCCTACTCCCTTGTTTTAGACCACTAGACTTTATCCTAATCCGCACATACACCGCCAATGATGAGTTCTAACTCACCAAAGCATAAGGCTAAGAGTAAACTTCCAACAGTCCCGAACTTCAACTCTTAAAAGAATTCATTCGGTGTCGGAACCAAACACATTAAAAGCTTATTCTGGGCTTCGATATCTTCATTTACCTTGTTTATATTAGTATAATAAGGTTAGGAACCATTTCCAACTTTCTACGCTCGAAATAAACTCCCAGCATCAACTTTTTATTTTTTATTATTTAATTATTTATTATTATTATTATTATTATTATTATTTGTCGAAAATGGGGATTTAAGGGACTAAATTCCCTATTACCCTTTAAATGACAAATTACATCAACATAATGAAATGTGTAGAATATATAAGAATATTGTGTCGCTCTTTCTAAAAAGAATATTGTGTCACATAGTTCCCTATTTGCATCCAGATTTATATATGGATACTAAATATTTTTTTCTGTTGTCTTCAATGTCCAAATACTTTACTCTGATTTTAAGGATAATAGTTCCATAAGATTTCATATTGTTATTATTATTATTATTGAGAATCGTTGCCTTATTTAAATTGCAATTAATAGTGTTTTCCTCGAAAAAATGTGTAGCACGTTTTTTTGGTAATAATTCTACTACGCACATCAGGCGGTCCACATTTCTTTGTCAAATTTAACATAGCCATGAAAATTTTCTTTTCAAAATGGGTATAAATTAATTAAGTTGTACTATATATACATACAACCTCTATATATTACACATATATAAATTGATAATATAATTGAGATCAACACAGTACGTGAAGCATGGAGGCTATAAGAGTTCTTCATATGAATGGAGGTACTGGGGAAGATAGTTATGCCAATAACTCTTCCCTTCAGGTACTTTAACTTATATATATATATACATATATATAGATATATATATATAAATATATACACTTTAACAATTTTTAGTAGTCTAGAGTTGAGATGAAGAGAGAGTTTTGTTAATAATGCTTATCGGGTAATATAAGTGACGGAAATACATAATATAGATGGGTTGAGATCACCTGTCTAATTTGAGTGTCTAATTTCGATGTCTAAGTAAAAACTACGTAGTTTTATGTGTATCTTATTTAACTACACATAAAAACAATTTAACTAATATAGAATATTTATTGTTTTTCCCTGGCTTTATTTGACAGCGTAAGGCTATTACTATTGCAAAGCCAATAATAGAAGAAGCCATTAAAGATGTTTACTGCAGACTACTTCCAAAAACCTTATGCATTTCAGACATGGGTTGTTCAAGTGGACCCAATACTTTCTATGCAACTTCTCTGTTCATTAAGGCCGTTGACGGTGCCCGTCTAACTTTAGGCCGCGATTCGCCCGAGTTTCTGATACACTTGAATGATCTTCCGAGCAACGATTTTAACACGGTTTTCAGATCCTTGCCCGGGTTTCATGAAGATCTGGGTTCCGGGTTCGGATCTTGTTTCTTAGGTGGAGTTCCTGGTTCATTCTATGAGAGGCTTCTTCCTTCTCAAAGTTTACACTTTGTTCACTCATCTTACTCACTGCATATGTTGTCTCATGTAAGTATTCTTTCAAAATTTCATGTATCTAGCTAGGATGCGCGGATACGGATATGCGGATACGGGATACGCGAATACGGGATATATAGATACGGGATTTTCGTAAAATATAGGATACGGATATGGGGTGTATTTGTAAATAAAGAAAATATAAGGACTAAACTGTAAATAATTAAAATGCGAGGACAAAACTGTAAATATAAATACCCAAGAGTCCATATAGAGAATAACAGAGAAGATGGAAAGAAAAGTTACAATTCTTGGGACGGAGGAATTTTGGGACTTTGAAAGAGCACAGGACTTAATCTTCACGACATTATGAAAACAAAAATGAAAAAAATATCAACTTTTCTCGTTGTAGCCGTATCCGAAGACGGATACGCGTATCTTATTAGAATTCGCGTATCCGAAATGCCGTATCCGAAGTTTTCAAAACTACAAATCAGCCCAATTCGTATCCCATCGCGTATCCGGCGTATCCTTGACGTATCCGTATCCGCGGCATATCGGATACGCGATACGTCGGAAAACCCACGTATCCATGCATCATAGGTATCTGGTTATAGGTGGCATTATAGGTGCATAAAATATAGTATTTTTTTGAATTCTAATAAGCATTTGAGGTATTTTACTTCCTAGGCCCCTAAAGGAGCAGAGGGTAACAAGGGTAACATCTACATATCATCTACAAGTCCCTCAAATGTTGCAGATGCATACCTAAAGCAATTCACAAAGGATTTTACGGCATTTTTAAGATGTCGTGCTTTGGAATTAGTAGCCGGTGGGTGCGTGGTTCTTACAATGTTAGGGAGGATACTAGAAGATCCCGGTTCTTTGGAGAGTCAAGGCATCATGAGGCCTCTATCTAAGACCATCAAGGATATGGTTAATGAGGTGTTATATATCTTCGTCCCGTTCTATCATATTATCTTTCTGTAAAGTCCCACGTATGTAAACTAATAAAGCATGCACATCACCGTATAAATGTGAGACATATAAATGTCTTGTCAACTCGGGTTAGCGGGTTTTAGACCAAACAAGGACGACGGTCTAAGCGGTTGAGCCGGCGTCATTTATGACTCATTTAGCGCCATAAGGCCCGGGATCTGGAGGCGTTACAGAATGGTTTTCAGAGCCGACTATCAGAAGGACCAAAGTGCCACACCGTGAGAGACAGTGGCGGCCACCTCTAGACTCCTCTGGTAGGGACGAGACTGGGACTAGTCCTGGCCAAATTGTGGCGAGGACGTCAGTCCCTTATAAAGGGGAGAATTTAAAGTCCACATCCGTAAAGTAATAGCTTGTTCACCCATATATAAGTGTCGACATAAAAGTCGTGTCGGCCGGGTTAGCCAATTTTTGCACCAAGCGATAACGATGGTCAAGAAGTTGACCGGATCATTTTATTACTCATTTAACTACGTACCAGGCTCGGATTCGCCTTACGATAAAGTTAATTAATGGGACCTAAGTTTCTTTGCAGGGGCTTAATTGAGGAAGAGAAGTTAGATTCGTTCAATATCCCTATCTACTACCCTTCACTACACGAGTTAAAATCTTTGATCGAAGTGGAAGGATCTTTCATAATTAGCCGCATGGGGTTAGCTGATGTCCATTGGAATGTGGATGACATTGAACTTTCTACACCTGATCTATTGAAGAATGCTGGATTGAATGTAGCAAAGACTCTTCGAGCAGCAAGTGAACCGTTGCTAGCTAGCCATTTTGGTGAACATGTGACAAGTGAGTTGTTTAGTAGATATGCAGAGAATCTCAGTGATTGCATGTCAAAAGAGAAGACTATGTACCATAATATTACTATTTCCTTGAAGAAAATAGATTGAAGTCTGTATTCATCATCAAATTCAAAATTTGTATTTCATATATATATATACTAGTGGGAAAACCCGTGCGATGCACGGAACGCTGTAAAATTTGTATATGATATATAGTTTGAGACATGTGAATGTTATCCAACAATATTTATTAAAAAAAATGCAACAATGTGAAGAACACAATTCAGGACATTCAGAAATCATTGAGTGGAAAAATGCACATTACTCATCACTACAGATCTCCTCTTACATAGACAACAACTATCGAACAAACAAGTCTACGAAGATCGATTACTCCTTATGAACAATAAAATCAACCCCCGTTATAAGCTTGTTTAAAATATTCTTTTAGTGAATTTATCTTCGAAGGAATACGTACTCCCATATTTCTCTTTAGGTCGGCTATCGGACATCTCATGTCCCGATAACTTTCGCATTATACTCCTCTTAGTATAAGTTTTATTACATCCTCATTATGCGCAAAAATCATCTATAGATTATTTGCAAAAGGGCTCGAAATTTCTTTTTAACATTTCAATCAATGGTGGATAAGCAAGAGGAAGTCGGAGGGGAAAAGAAGAAAATGATGAACAACTTGAAATCTAGTGGAAACTTCACAATAAATTGCTAATTGACAATGTCAATATCCGGATTGTCGCACTATGTAAGAGGTCCAATGGACTTTTCCATGATCTGTCAACAAATCAAAGCAATTTTTTTAAAACAAAGGCACACTTTTGGGGGAGATTTTTAGGATGTATACATAACAAAATGGAAGATATATTGCTTTAAAAAAAGAACCAAACAAAAACACCTACAGCCCCCATTCCGTGTCATATTGTCGACCTCATGTGCCTTATACCCCTTTCTTCTTCCCCAAATTCCACAAACACCCTTCACCAAACAAATGAACATCTATGTAAGAATATGTAAGTAACTGAATAATCATAGAGATGTGAGAAAAGCATTAAAAAAAGAGAAAGATTTTTACATATGTTCACTTGAGAAATCCATATAACTAAGATAGATGATCATCTGTTTTTATGTGAAGCAAGAAAACGTAAAGCAAGAGATAAAATGATTAATATTGACATTAGAGCAGGAATCAAGAGTGACCAGACTCACCATCTTTTTACCCAAATCATCAACAAATTTTCTTGGCAAAGCTTCTAAAAGTCGTGCTTGTTCCCCTTTCCCTGTCAACCAAATATTTTAAGCTTATAAATGTGCAATATATTGCTTCGGCAACAACATAAGGTGAGGTCTGCAATGTTTAAATCAAAGTCCATTCCTTTTCCAAATTTATAATCAACCATCAATATACATCTCAGCAACATATGTGTTTTGAGCATAAATTTTGCCTGGCACATAAGAAAGGAAAACGTAGGAATGACTTTAATTAACAAAAAATGCAAAGGAAATAATGTTCAAATAAAAAACAAAACAAAAAATCAAATTGCTCTCACCGCCGTACATTAGTAGATCTGAGTGTTAATTATTTTTCACCATGAAAAGCCCCTGAACCCACAAACATATAGAAGTACCGGCCACTGCAGCTGACTCAACTCATCTTTCCTTTCTAATATTGGACCTCGAATCAAATGCAAAGTACAGCTAGCTACACCATTTTGGATTCTAAATCAAATAATTTTGCATTCTGATTTATGAACTAAAAGCTTACTCAGATGCTTTGCTGACAGCCCAGCCCATCCCTTGGCATTTCAAATGGCGTCTTCTGCAGTTCTTTTGGCGTCTTCTGCAGTTCTTTTGGCGTCACCGGCAGTCGACATAATTTTTTAAGCAGCCAAATTCACTTTGTCCCATGCCCCCAACAATGCAAGGCAACAAAAAAAAGTGGAAGATAGACAACCAAACATAAATATGGAAAATGATACGAAAATATTCATTAACCAAAAACCGGTCAAAATGAGAATCATTCAGGAAATACGTACGGAAGATAAATTATTTAGAAAAACAAACAGAAGTGATAATAATATCCTAAATGCACTTATGCTAATGACCCTGTATATATCATGCAACAACATTTCCTTTCAGAAGCAAAGAAACATATAAGAAATGAAAGTACCATCTCCAATAGGCTGCTCATCCCATGCGAGGATGGGCAATATGGGAAGTGTACTTCCAACATACATCATTTCAGCGGACTGTTTAGCTTCCTCCACAATAAGATCATCGATTCTAACGCTTTTAAGTCGTCCCTGCTCGACCAATTTAGGAGCGAGTTCAAGTAGCCAAACTCCCTGAAAGACACAAAATTTAACCTTAGAATTTTCAAAATTCAAAGATAGCCGCCAAAGAGGGATGGGATTATTACACTTTTCAATAAGCTGAAACGTACTGGACTAAAGCTTGAAACTAAAAAGGATGCATAAACCAATACCGTAAAGTCCCTATAATTTTCTCAACTTTGATGCAAATTGCAAGTGAATAAGAAGTCTTCGAGTGTCGAATGAGAAAAAGGGGATGTAATCTTCCCCTTTGATGCTGATCTTTGAAACCGATGTAAATGGACATCCAACTCATAGAGGTGTCTGTGACACAAAACAATCGTATAATGTACATGTTAAACACTTGTAATCACAATAATTATTTCATATCGAAATGAAGAATCAAGAGCCTTAACAATGAGACATGGCAGTTTTCAATATAATCAAGCATTCTGGTAAGTATCATCTAAAAGTAGAAGAGGGAAAAATGTGAGCTTCCAGGGAAAACATACCTTCGGATCAACCGTTCATGTGTATGTACCTTCATCTCCCAAACAACGTGGCATACTGATGTAGCACATCCAATTAATTAATAGTCTTTTATTTATGTTTTATTTTGAGAGATTAGTTATGTGGGTTTTGAATGGTAGGTTTTATCTTAATGGGCTTTTAGCCTTTATAAATAGGTTCAGCCTCCTAATGTTAGTCGGCTGGTAATCTTGAATCTATTTTCTCTATTGAGAATGAATTATCTTTGAGCTTGGATTAGCTCGTTTTATCCGTTATTGTAGATCTTCTACATCATTTGGTAAGCGAGCCGGGTTTTACCTTTGCTTGTTGATGACTAGAATGAGTTGGGAAGATAATGGATCCGCGACGGTGTTCGGGATTCAAGATCCGATGGGATATTCCGCATAAACTTAATCAAAAGCTTGGTTCTTTTACTTCCAAATTGAATCAAGGTGCGATTGAGCAGCATAACAACATTCATGAATCCAAGTTGGTTGTTCATCGTTCAGGTCGAGTTTTTCCTCGTGCCGTACCAGGTGACTTCAACAAGGGTTTTAGCAATTTACACGATTGGGGTTCAAGTAAGCAGATGCATAAGAACACACAATGCTTACTCGAACAACAGCACACACAAAGGAGGTACACAACTGCTAGTTCTCAGCTACCGACTTTCAACGGTTCTTCACTTAGGCTGGATTTTTTGGATTGGATTGACACAATGGAGGACTATTTTGAAGCAATGGATCCACCTGAAGCTATGAAATGTAAATTGGTTGCTTCCAAGTTAAAAGGAGAAGCTAGAACATGGTGGAAGGAGTTGCAAAACAACCGATTTTTAGAAGGTAAGAATTCCATTACTTCATGGACAAAAATGAGAAAGCTTTTGATCAAGAAATTCTTACACACCTCACGTTTGACATATTTCTACAAGCAAGAGAATGACGATAACGTGCAGCACACCAAGTGTTCGACAGAATTCCTCAACTAGTAAAACAAGCATGAGGGAAAAGAAGTGGTGAAGCACACAAAATCTGATGGATCATCGCACGCCGACTGTTTGATAGAAGTCCCCTTAGAATCGTTTAATAATGGAAAAAATCATGATACGGACATAAACCTGCAACAATCTGTTAACTGCTACACTGTTGGAACTATTGAGTTTGCAGCTAACAATCTAGATATGCAGAAGACAACATATGCATATAAGCCACCTACAGCAACTCCATTGGTAGCTTTGGCAAAATCGACGGAAGAAGAAATTCCTATGGTGGCTGAAACAAGTGAAGGAATAACAGGACACATTCAACCCGAAAGTAAATTTTATAGTCCTGAACTGTTAGTTTGTGTTGATGAGTGTGACGATAAAAGGAAAGCTAAGCAAACGCTTGGTGTGGAAACTGAGTATGGCATGGTGGAGGAGCTTGGAGGAGAGGTTCCAATTGTAACTCTACCAAATGCGAAAGTACACCAAGTGAATGAGGTGTTGCATAGTCAATTGGATGATGGTGACACTGAATGCTACAAGATTGGAGTTGTGCCTGTTTTGATTGCATTTGATGGTGACAGTATTGAGAGGTTAAGGAACTCATTTGGAGCTACTATCTTGCCTCTAGCTCAGGATCAAGTGCCATTGTACGTTGTTGTTCATGAATCTAGTACTCACTCGGTGCAGCCACATTTCCAATTTGTTGAACCAAATTCAGATTTGAATTCAGCTAAATATGTCAATCTAGAGATGATGCTTCCCGAATTGTCGGTTGGTGACTTGATTGGAAGGTGCGGTCCAAACACCTCAAGGATTGATGAATATGTATACTCCCTGATGATGCTAGAAACTGGTGCAACCCTACATGTTCATATCATACCTGGTTCTTGTGCGAAATCAACGTGCACTGTCTTGAAGATGAATGGTGAAAATCTACTCATGAATTTTGATCCGGGCGGCAAGTGGCGGAGTCAATCAACCAAGGGTGATAATCACAAGAAGTTAGAGTTTCTGACTTCTTACATAGATCCCCCACAATTGGTTACTGAGATTGTGGTACTAAATATGAAAAGCGCTATACACCGGAGGTATGATTTGGTCGCTAACAGAGGTATGTTTTGTTTAGACAACCCACTTAATAGTTGGATGAGCCTCATTATACTAAACCTCATTAGACTGAACTCTAAGTTTTATGCTTCTATTTTGGTCGATTTGGGAATCGAGTGCCGTGTTATTTCACTTCATTTGCGAAAGATGATTAGTAATAATCATGTCTTCTCACATTTTGTCAACAACGGAAGTGGTTTTACCATCACTGTCAATGAACACAACGTTGCTCAGGAGTGTGACCGCATCCAAAGCATTATCTCGGACGTAAAGGGATTCAACATAAAGAGTCAGCCTTGTATATGTAACAATTCAAAATGGTGCAAGCTTACTCTTACTACTGATTCATTTAGCAACGGATCCATCTTGCTTGGTGAAATCACGACAGTGGTTTCCATCATTCTTGGAAAGGAAACCACCACTTGTGCAATTGCTAGAATTCTTTTGGAGGCAAAGAAAAGAATGGAAATGGCCTTTACTACTGCATTTAGCTCCATTACAGTAATGAAAGTTCTTATTACTACTAGTGGTCATCTTGCATGGAGCATAGCTGTGGCAATTGGTGGAGAAATAAGAGAACATATATTGATTGATACCTCTGCGATGATGACAAATTATCATCTCATTAAGCTTGCAATTAGCATGCCTGTTGTGTGTTTCAGTTTTACATTGGATGGACATGACAGGGCGGTTGGGCTGTTCAGGTTATTCAATGGCATATTTGTGCAACACTGTAATGTTTGTACGAATAATGACCCCGATCTAACTCGTGGACGAGCTAATCCATGGGAGGGTTGGAATGATGAGAACAACGTTAATGTGGGAAGAAAGATCATCATGGTGGATATAATTGGGGTTATAATGAGTTCATGTGTGAATACTTTGTGCAAGAATGGACAATCAATGGTCTTGAAATTGTTTTACAAGATGGTGAATGGTCTTGACCCACCAATGGATCTTGATAGTGCTTGCGTGGCCTCGATGCGGATCTCTATTAGTTCGCTCGTGGACGAGCTTTTGAGAAGGAGGGATGGAGATGATGTAGCACATCCAATTAATTAATAGTCTTTTATTTATGTTTTATTTTGAGAGATTAGTTATGTGGGTTTTGAATGGTAGGTTTTATCTTAATGGGCTTTTAGCCTTTATAAATAGGTTCAGTCTCCCTAATGTTAGTCGGCTGGTAATCTTGAATCTATTTTCTCTATTGAGAATGAATTATCTTTGAGCTTGGATTAACTCGTTTTATCCGTTATTGTAGATCTTCTACATCACATACGAAAAGCAAGAGCGAAAGGATGAAGCAAAATGAACTTATTGGCTCATCAACACCATCACGTACACCGTACATTTAGAAAACTGATATACAAACAGATCATGGAAACAACATGATAAATAAAGAAAATTTTGAAAGCTAGATGATAAGCTTAATGTCATTTAATGGAGCTTAATGAGACAAAATGAAACGCAAAATGATAAAATGGCAAGGAAAGTATACTGAATTTCGATTAGGCGACACAGTGGATAAGTACAATTGATGCCGTTGCATGTGATTCAATCGAATTTCCTGAAGAGAGAAAGAGGAAAAGAAAAAAAAAAACAATTTCAAATAAAACTGAATCAAAGAAACAAAGAAACAACATTTTAAGTAGAAACAATTCTCACCATGCTGATAGTGAGAATATCAAAGTTAACAGGGCAAAGATATTCGAGAAATATCACACTACTCCACTCCAAATCGACAGTTTTAATATCAATGACAAATGACAGCAAAGAAAAAAACACAGACAAAAAAAATCCAGCAAGTGACGAACATTCATCTTAATGGTCCAGGTTGAAGAGTTCTAGTGTGGATTGAATATAACCTACCCACCATCATATAATCTTCAATTGAATACAAACACAAAAGCATCATTTGAATTAAAAAATAACACAATGCCTCATTTACATACAAACGCTAGTTACCAAACTTTCTGATGACAATGCATTTTAAAAATACGAAAGTACAACCATGCATATCAGAAATAGCAATCCTGATTTGACAAATGTTTAACATTACTGGATTACCCATCATTATCATTAAAATTGAAAAGTACAACCAAACGAATCCATTGAAGTTGTGAGGAAGTACAATACCACCTCTTAGTGCATAACATTCTAATTAAATTTGTTTTCACGGGTTTTCACTACACCTTTGGCCTTGCATCTTTTGCACTAAAAGAATCCAATTTGAAATTTCAAAACTCCAAAGCTAGGTTGAAGACATTATTTGATCCGCAAAAAATTAAGAATGCCTCATTTGCAGGCAGCTAGTAATCATAAGTGTACATATTTCCTTAAACTTAACCACCATATTGGCAGAAAACATAGTCCAAAAAGCAGAAATGATGTAGGACGACTGAAAAAAGCTTACTCATAGTAGATATGATAGAGTACAATGTCTTAGTCCTTCCAAAGCAGCAGCAAAAATGGCTTGCATCCTAACGTTTACAAATGATGAAACAAATAAGAATTTGATAACATCATGATAGAATATCATGTAAAAAACAAACAAATTTTGTAATATTATATTCATGGAGAATGAAAACACATCATAAGAAGATTAATATCCTACCCATAAAAAAATAAAAGATGAAAGATCGAAACCTGCGTACACATTGCTATGAAACAACAACCTTTAAAGTGCATAAATTATACATAAAAATAATAGAACTTTACTTGCTCACATACAATGGTTCTCTTGTCGATTCGGAGACACATTTGATAAGTACAATTGATGCCATTGTATGCGATAAAATCGAATTTCCTGCCCAAAAAAAAAAAAAAAATATATATATATATATATATATATATATATATATATATATATATATATATATATATATATATATATATATATATATATATATATATATATATATATACTAGTAGGATGTTCGTGCTTTGCACGATGAGGCCCTCGGATTTTTTTTTGCGTGTTCGAATGGCGAAGTTGTTTTTTTATGTGTTGCGTTGTGGGGGTAGGGGAAAATGTGGTTGTAATATATCAAAATAATTCCGTTAAGCCTTTTTTTTACTGAAAGTAGTTGTGGCTAGAAACACGGTGTACATGTATCAGCGTGTTTCTCAAAATACATTGTCACTGTTCAGTGTGATGAAGGCTCTCTACTCGAGAATCTGCGACGAAACTCCTCTCTTTTGGAGCACTAAGAACCTTTACTGATGTCTTGGCAGAAGTGAGGGAGGGCAGTAGTCTGTATTTAGTAGTATGTATGTAGTAGTATGTATGTAGGGTCCAAAAGAACGACCAATCTGATCTGTCACCTAACCTACTTAAACAACCGTCAGGCTTTTCCTATCCCGTTTGGAGATGACCCCTTATAGCATGGTTTAAGCCCCCTACCGTACACATTCTAACCTTAATTTTTACAAAATGCTATTCTCACAACTAAATACCACTACAAGTCACCGAGGCATAACAAAGGCTGTTGTGATGCTTTGCTAAGTGAAGTAAGTTTGATGACAGACATATGATACGAACTTACTTCCACTTCAATTCTTGTTCTGCTTTTAATGTTGATCCATATACAATCGCAGCATCTCCCGGTCGGCGACCAGCCATCTTTAATGGTATTTTCTAAACAATCACAGAGAAGAAAAACCAATAGAATGAACATATGTAGAAACAAAATCTTGTCTAAGAGGACTTTCAATAAATATAAGAAAATGTTAAATAGAGATTCAAATCAATCAGATACACTAAAAACTACAAAAGGCAGACTTGTGCCAAATTATCCCATTTTTACACTAAATCATGCCATTAACTGAAACAAATACTAATGCAGACGCGAATAATAATATAGTAAGAACACAACACCAGCGGCATTTAAATAACGAAACAGAACACAACACCAGCGACATTTAAATAACGAAACAGTGAACATTGAAAGCCCAATATCTTATTATTACCTTGCCTGATGCCTTCTCAAACGCGGCTACCATTTTCAAAACAGATGTACCTTTCCCTGTCCCCAAGTTGTAAACTTCACATCCTACAGTTTCATGATTCGTTTATCAAATTTTCGTAAAACAAAAAAATCTATAACAATCATGCCCGCAGACACATATAAATATATTTAACAGTTAGAACGTGAACTCAGTTAGAAACTCAATGTTTGAATGACATGCGCGAAGAAAATCAAGTACAAGTACAAGTTTGGAATGACCAACTAAAGATTCCAGGTCCATAAAAAGACATTTTAGTACTTGATAGAGTGCAGACACAATTAGAGCCCAAAAATAAAATCGATACTGATATTGGGATCGGATAATTTGTTCAGTGCAGCTATATGACCATCTGCTAAGTCTACTACATGGAAGTAGTCCTGCACCTGAAAATGAAATAAATAATATCGTTAAAAAAATGATGCAAAATACTCTTTAGTGTAGCAGGTCAAATAGCACCATCTCCCCCAAAAGACTTGGGCACAAGTCCCCTAATATATACAATATATACAATCCCCCTAATACTCCAAAGCTGACATTTCACTGTTGATGATAGTGACTTACTCCTGTACCATCCTTTGTTGAGTAATCTGTTTTATAAACAGTTAAAGCAGGCCGTCTACTGACTGCTACTTGTTGTACAAACGGCATGAGGTTGTTCGGAATTCCTCGAGGGTCTTCACCGATATGCCCACTGGGATGAGCACCTACAGGATTGAAGTACCGTAGAAGTATGATTTTCCATCCAGAATCCGAGCCGTGCATGTCACGCAACATCTCTTCAATGAAAAGCTGTCCCAAAAACAATTATTATGAAAATGAGAAAAACAAATTACCTGCAAACTATGGACTAATTATAGATTTGCATTGACAAAATGTATTCAGAATGAATACTGAAGTGGTACCTTGGTTCGCTCATAAGGGTTTACGGCACATAATGGAAATTCTTCAGTGCAAGGTACCTCTTTTGGCGAACCAGAAACAGTAGCAGATGATGAAAATACAAGCTGGAAATCATAAACAGCGGGATAAGAAAAAACAGCTATTGACTGCAGGAATACGGTAAATAAGCAGCTATAAGACTAAAATAAAAAAGATTTTGACTGCAGTATACTACAAAGGACAAACCTTTGTGCATCCATGAGCAGCCATAACTTCCAATAGGGTGATCGTACCAACGAGATTATTGTCATAATACAATAGTGGTTTCTGGACACTTTCACCCACAGCTTTCAATCCAGCAAAATGAATTACAGCATCAAACTTGAAGATAAGTAACCCGTAACAGGACCAATTATTAGTGTACGCAACTGTACCCACACATGATTCGGCACCCTGTTGGTCTTTGTGAATCTCATCACCTTCTCCAACTGCTTGTTAATTTTATCAAAGCTCTCTTGCAGACTAATCCAGTCATTGATCTTCATTGCGTTTCTGATCTGATCAACAATAGCTATCATCTCCTCAAACCGCTTGTCCTTCGCAGATTTAATGACGCCTTCCCTCGACATCATTTTCAGTGTCACTATCATCAGACCCAATATACTTGTTCTTAAGCACATTCGTAGGTTCTCTTAGTGGTGATCCTTCACTTGGTAACTCATCAACACTGTCTTCATCGGACTCAGATACATCCTTGAAATCCACAAATATATAATTTCAGTTAACAATAATAACATTAAACAAATGGCTCCATCTGCGGCATCACACGAATAATAAAATATTTTGTACACGGATAATAAAAAACTATACGCAGCAACATCCTTTGCGGTAATAAACTGTTGAACGGTAGATTCCTCTACATCACACGGAGAATAAAGATTGTCAAAAAACACCATTTTTTATGAAGTGGGCAGAGCAATGGTATTTGTAAAGTAAAAAGTTGTAGACAAAGGAAAGCTAAATGTGGACAAGAACGATGAGGAATAGTCAAATCTCACTATTTTTGGCATGGCACCACACCGGCTGAAAGTCGATTCCAGGGCTGAGAATCGACTTTCACTTGGCTGATTGTGACGACGGACTACCAGAAACTCGATTATCGACTATAGCTGAGAATTGACTTACACCCAGTAGTTTGTGAAAATAGACCACTGAAAAGTCGATTATCGGCTCTAAAATTGACAATCGACTGTGCCATGTGGCACCACTGTTTTTGGCATGACTCAACACCTCAAACGAGAAACATGTCGGTTCTAAGCTTAGAATCGACTCTCACCAGATTGATCGTGAAAATTGACCACCGGAAAAAAGTCGATTCTAGAGTTTAGAAGTCTAGAATCGACTTTCACCCGGTCGATTCTGACAATGAAACACCGGAAAGTGGATTATTGGCTCTAGAATTGACAATCGATTGTACTGTTTGGTGTGCTATTATTAAAATCGCTTAAACAAATACATCAATTCATCACCCATTGCATTCTTATATTCACCGTTTAACTATATCCAAAACCAAGGAACAGATTAATCAACCATTAGGTGTAACCACTAAGAAAAACATTCTACGACCAAGGAGTGCTTTCCATGTCGATTGAATACACAATAAAACGAGCCTATCGAAATTGAGGTTTCAATTTCGATATTCAACTTGTGGAAAGAAACAGAACTCGCAATTAAATAATTACTGATATTACAAAACAAAATGGCACAGACCTGCCAGAAACGCGACGCCATGATTCGTGTACGAATTGGATTAAATCCGATCAACTAAATGCTGCAAAAACAGGGAATTAGGGCAATATCAGAAAACAGAGAGGGCAACAAAAAAACAACAAAACAAAAGAGACTCAGCACCAAAAAATTCAAAATTCAAGAAATTGAAAATGGCTAGATTTGAAACTCATGCATTTTCAGAGAAAACAAAATCGAAAAGGACCAAAAAATTTAAATACAAAAATCAGATGGAGAGCTCCGGTTGAAGAAATATGCAATTGAAAAGCAAATACAGAAGAAGAATACCTGCTGCAGAACACTTTGGCCGGAAAAGCTCTGGTGATGCCGATGGCAGAAACGCAAAATGCCAAACGAAACCGACCTTCATCCTTAATCCGTCTCCCTGACCTGAAATACACATGGACATCTTGCTGTGGATCGCGACTTTTGCGGAGATGTGGAGAAAATGTACGAGGAGAGTGAGAGCCGGTGCAGAGAAGTGAAGAGAAACTTGGAGTGATCTAGAGAAAGGGTGGAGTGTGCAAATATTTGTTTTCAGCTTTGAGTGGAGGTTTTGCTTAGCTTCCACTGGGCAAGAGAGGCGGTGGTGGGAGGTGATGTAGTGTAAGGAGACGACGTCGTTTCACCTGTAAAAGAGGAAAAAAAAATAAGAAAACGACAAAATTGTCAACATATCATCCGTAAATAATACTATGCATCCTATATTGAAGATATTCAAATGAAACTGAATCAATACCAAGACAAAGCCCCATCGGATTTCCTGTCCACCTATATCTCATGATTCTCATCTGATTTTCATTGCATTGAGGTGGAGGCTATTAAATCGGGAGTTGCAGAAAATTAAAATTTGCGAAAATTATATGGCGTGGGAGGATATAAAAGTTTTCTTTCCGAGAACCGAGTGAGGAAGTTATTGGAGAGGAGGAGAATCGTCGGAATGGTAAGTTTTTGGGTGGTTAATTTAGCGTAATCGTGAGAGTCTTGTCCAAAAAAGGTGGGAAAACAATCCCGAGCTTATGCGGTTTGCTTTGGGGAGAAGTTGGAAGAGCGGGAGTGGAGGTGGAGCACGTCTGTGTGAAATGCGTATTGAATTGCCGGATGAGGGTTTTTTCTTTTCTTATTTTCTTTTTCTTTTCCTTTTAACCGGGTCATGGAGCGGGTCAATTGACAAAATAAGGTCAATTGGCGGTTTTTTACTTGAAAATATTAATATAGATATATATATATATATATACTAGCCAAAAACCCGTGCATAATGCACGGGTGATGTAAAACTAAGAATACACGTATTATTTAGGACGTGATTTTGTGTCAAAATATAATAAGTGCATTATTCATGACATGTGGAATTCCTGAAGTAAAATAATACAATGGTGTAACATACATCATTGCTCATCGAAAATACATATGTATGTAAAATGATTTTCTAAGAAAATAACTAACACAATGTGGATGAAAAACTAAGATAATGTAAATTACACAAAACATGAAAACCGTATTAAAGAAAAAACCGTATTTAAATAAATATTTTGCATTAACGTAAGACAGTCCCTTTTTCTTATATATATCTATATATATCAAGATACAATGGAGAAGGAAATGCATTTCTTTATTACAACAACAACAACAACAACAACAACAACAAAAGAAAAGAAAAAAACCAGTCCAACTCAGAAGCAGAGTGGACAAAAAAATCTTCCCCCTTCTTAAGACATTCATCATCTTCTACGGTAACCTTAGACGCATGTCTACCCCTACCATGTATATGAGTAAAACACACCAAATTAGTGTCCAAGAGACTCATGAGAAGACTATCATTTATCCTCAAGACCACAAAATCATCTAGCAAAAAACCCGTACATTATGCACGGGGTAAATGGATATGCTTAAGATAATGTGGACATACAAAGATACAAAAACAATCAAGTACTAAGAAACTTCTATGGGCATAGTCTATGTATTTATTTGTGACTAAATAAGTCTACACAAACACCTGCTTGGGAAGCAACGACCCCGTGTAAAACGTATGATTTTGTTTTTCTGTAAGTGTAAATATAGTGCAATATTTGAGCAAATCAACTCTTAAAACAAATATTTACAGAATAGTGTATGTTTTGGAAGTAAAGCCGGAACGACACCCTCTCATTTACATGAAAATCTACGCCATATTGTCTCGGATCTACTCCATCTCCTTCACTTGTAAATGTTCTCCATATCGTCTTAGGTCACAATTGTCTAGCCCCTTAATCAGGTTGACCCGAAGGAATAACATACATTTTAGTTGCAACGCAATACACACAAAAAAGTCAATCAAAAGCAATACACAATCATATATGTCAACAACAAAGGGTGAATGAGTCTCAAAAGCCTTGACCAGAAGGCTCCACAACAGGAAATGGTAAAATCAATGGATATAATAACAAATACAATTTTTTTTAGTGTCAACTCATACAATATTGACCGCACAAATACGTATTGTATAAAAATTATGATACTCGAAAGTAAGATAAGTAAGAAGAGCTTCAATACCTAAAACCTCACCCCACTATACAAAAACTCGTATAATCCTTTGTCTAATGCAGAAATGTCATTTCCTAATAGGTATCAAATCCTTTCGGAATGATAAATGGTTATAAGAAGCATGTGTTAGCACTTACCAAATATGGATCAATAGTGGTTTCTTTTCAGCAAAATTAAGAGATTGCTATCAAGTACATTGTAAATCTTTTTGCATTAATGTGTTAAATGGCTATGAACTAACCAAGCAGGTTGAAGGGATTTCATCATTGATGAACACATACCAATATTACTTGCAAAATATTACAATGTTCTTAGAGTTGGAACCAATCTGAATGTTTATGGTTGCATTTTCAAGGATTATACATACCTGAATGCCAACAGTCGATGTCTGGTCCCAAATTGAGTTGGGAACCATTGCATAAGGGGCTCATCTGGCTTCTCTTAACTTGGAAAGTTCATAGAATTTGATAATATTACAATCACTTCCATCCTGTAATTTCATTTTTTACCATCATATGAACTGAGTATTTCATATTCATGTTCTTGTAGAAAACCCGTGCATAATGCATGTGGTAATATGAAACAGAAAATTAACTGAATTTATAGGCCTTATACACTGAAGAAAAAAAAACATATAATCTTAAAATAGAGATCGGCAATATTAACATCATTTCAATATTGAAAAACATTTCTTTGCAACCCTCAATCCTCCATTTTCATTGGGAAAAGAAAAAAAACGATCCCCGTACATAGTCACCCACATCTGCATATTATTACCATGAAATAAATGAACAATAACTCTTAAGACGATAATGGAATTAATACGTAAATAAACAATATCAAACATGACACGGCAGTCTAGCTATTAGTTATCTATCGACTCTATTCCCTTATTTTTCCTTCGCTTTCCCAAAAAGAAAGAATAAGACGTTAATAGACATATATACATACTAATTAAGCAAGCACCTATATTTTGAGCAAAGAAATGTTTTTGTATATTTTAAGCAAGCACTGCAACACATTAGTCGAGCAAATTATCTTGCTTTTAATATTATCTTTCTGCACTTGTACAAAAATTTCACCAATATGAAAGCGTATTATGTCATCATCGGGGAGGATAATAAACTCATTACTCGCATCATCAAGTTTCTCATTTGCTCCCTGCCCTCAAATAACCATTCTTTCATAAAGAATAATGATAGCAATAGGGAACAGTGAAGTATGCTAGTATGTGGAAATTGAAAAAAAAAAAAAAAAAAAAAAAAAAAAAAAAAAAAAAAAAAAAAAAAAAAAAAAAAAGTATTTCAGGATAGCTGAAGCTTATGTAGCCGTGCAAATGATTTGTTCATGAGAAACATATACACACTTTCCACATAAACAAACAATCGATAAAATCATAGAAGCATTATCTCATACGATTCATAGTAATTTAATGAAAAAAAAATTGGTAATGTAATACAAAAGTTACATTTCTTATGTTAAAATAGAAACTACTATGATATCAAAATAATAAACCCTTTGAATGTTACATAAATCAAAGAAATGCAGTGAAAAGAAAAGGTATGTATGTTAATGCTATTATTGAAAACCAAGCATTTATGGTAAAAGAAACCATGTGAAGAACCATGGAGGTAATGACCTTATGACTTAAATGACTTACACAGCTAGAAGTACGACCCAAGTTCAAAGTCGCTCTTAGTTCACTTCCTTTCTCATGTAGTGAAATGACCTTAACTTTATTCTCACATGATCTTTTTCGCGTATAGTGGCAAGGACTCAGCTTTATTCTCATTGATCTATTGATAGCATATGCAAAATGCAACCTGGATTAGTTGAATGAATGACCGAGACATCAAGATGATCAAACATAAACACATATCTATTGATAAGGGAGACAAAGAGGAGGTTAGTTGCAACCAAAGAAATAAAAGAGCAGTAATTAGCAGAGCCATTTGGTGATAATGTTTCTTGCAAGTCTAATGAAATTGAAGAACATCCAGAAAGAATTCACTACTGATAATGATGTTTTAAGGAGTAGAGCATACTACCCACTTGTGTCATATGATGCCCAAGCTTTGTAAACTTGAAATGAAGAACCTTCAATCTTTAGTTGAATTTGTGTGATAGTTCATACTATTAACAGAATCATAATTCGACCTAAAAGTGACAGTTTCAAGAAACCAAAAGACACTGATATGCTAAAGAAAGTGCGAGACATTGTTCGAGTTTGAATTGCACCTTGCAGCATTCGAAGTTGGTTGTACAGTGAAAGGAAATATGCTCCAAGCTTCAACGTTGGTTGAATCAAATTGGAGATAAACGAAGAAACTGCTAGTGCTATGACAAAGAAACTGCTGTATATTACCTAAAACGTATTTAACACAGCCTAATTTCGAAATACATTGTAACTTCATGGAATGAACTCATGATTTTATTCATTTGATCTTACAATACAGTTATGTTCCTCAACTTCCTTTGCTTTTAGATGGAACTGTAGGATTCTCTATACATTCTAGAAAGACAGAAGCAAAAGATATACCCTTAGTAACAACAATTATTCGATCCACTAAAATGGTAAATAAAAATAGAATTACCCTCGGTAACGGCAAGAACAATGGGTTGTGGTTGTGTTTCAGCAGGAGCTACTGCATAATCAATTGCATATTGTTAAGATTAAACAGAAAACCATTGTGCATGTGGATTCAAAATTAAGAATGGCTAGCACCCAAAAAATAAAATAAGATAATGATAATAATAATAATAATAAGACAATGAAAAAGCGAAATAGAAAATGAGAAAATTATCATTGTGCACGAATAATTCTTGGAAACATTGAACTGAAAACAAATACCGGGTGGACTGTGGAGATTGAGGAGGAGTAGTACCTTTTTTTGGAAGAGAAGGAGATGGTTCTACTTTGTACCATAGAATCCATGAAGTTTTGTTCTTGTAGTTTGAATTACCAAAATAAACAATCTTAACAGAGACCTGTAGGCAGTTGAGATTCTGGAAATTCGGAATTTGAAGTTAGACCGAATGAATACGGATAAGAACGTGATCGAAGAAGTTGAGATTCAAAACTGATAAGGAGATGAGGCGCTAGGGTAAAGGTTGAGGTTTTTTTTTTTTTTTTTTTTTTTTTTTAAACCTTGTAAATTTAAAACTGTTAGACGCGTGCTTTTGAGTGGATATAAGTCGGGTCATTTTGCGGGTTCAGGTAAAAATAACGGGTAATTGGGTTAAATTGCTTCCTCTATATATATATAGAAAACCCATAACTGCCGCATTTGCCATGTTCCAGTACGTTTGTGTGAAGTTGAGAGAGGAAAAAAAATTAAAAAGCAAAGTAGTAATAGTCATAATGTGTAGAAAACCCATTATTTTCTACCCAATATTTAGCCACTATTTCTACCCACTACCTATCATTCTAACTCCACAATGTTTTTATCCGTTTGTTGAGAAAAAAAAGGAATTAACCAACCCACTATTACCACAACTTCCATTCTAACTCCCCACTATTCCATGATCCGTTTTTTAATAAGATTTATCTTTTATTTTTAGCGGGTTATCGGATATTGAAAACGGTTTTTTGCGGTGTATTTTCCGGGTCAATTAACGGGTAATTGGGTTAAAACCCTTCCTCTATATATATATATATATATATATATATATATATATATATATATATATATATATAGTTAGTTAGTTAGTTAGAGGACAAACAATGTAATAATGAATAAGATAAGGATTATTTCTGTAATAAGAAGAAAATATAAGAAAGAATGATAGAGACAACAAAAAAAATTACACAACGGATGCCACAACATGATCATTCACCTTGATTTTGATGGGTCCACATCATAATCAATTAACACTCATCAAAATCAAGGGTGGATGATCACGTTATGATCCGTCGTGTAATTTTTTTGTGTCTCTATCATTACTCAAAATATAATGGACCAAAAGCAACGTATTTAATTATTGGTCGGTTGGCTGCTGTGCCGACATCCCGGCAGTTGTTAGAGCAGCCCCTAATGAGACTTGTGTAGAGAGTTTTTTTCCTATTTTTGTCGAGTAGAAGATTTCTATTTTGAAAAGTAAAATAATAGGAAGAAAAGAGAGATTTTTTGGAGATTCTCTACTCCATTATCTAGTTCTAGATAATGGCAGAGAAAGTCTTCTACTATTGCTCCCCCCCCCCCCCCCCACCACCCCCCCTCTCCTCCTCTGTTGTTCGCCCTCTTCTTCCCACCCCTCCATATATCATCTTAGTTATCTCCATATTATTTCTTCAATTCTTTTGTTTGAAATCGCTTTCACCATTTTTACTGATTTTTTTCTTCTTTTTGGCAAGAGAGTTGGGATGGATTTATTTGTTTTATTTTCTGTTGATGAAAATAAAATTGTTGCAAGAAAAGCATTCGCATTTCATACTCTCATCTTTGGAACCCTCAGATCTGCATAGTGTCACAGTAAGTTGTTTGTGGTGCCCCCTTTAAGGGTCTCGTCCTGAGAAACTACAAGCATATAAACTGGAAAATTGTGATTTTAGTCCTCTAACTCACGTATTTTGATTTTAGTCACGTTTCGCTCCGGTGAGGAAAATGGTCCTCTAAGTTTTTTTTTTTTTTTTTTGATTTTAGTCCTATCCGCCGGAAATAATTGACGACCGAATTTTTAAAAACAAATTCTCTAACTAGGCCACACGTAAGCGTTTTTTAAAGATTCCGCGCCAATCGCCTATTTTCTATGACATAGACTAAAATCCAAAAAAAGCCTAACTTAGAGGACCATTTTCCTCACCTGAGCAAAGAATACGACTAAAATCCAAAATAAAAGCCAAGCTAAGACTAAAATCCTAATTTCGCCCATATAAACTAAGTAGGCTAAAAACTCACTCTGCCGCTGTAAAAAGATTCTCGTGGTCTGTAATAAACGCAAGCAAAGCCTGGAGGATAAGAATAAACAAAGACAATGAGACAATTATAACAAGATAGTAAAATAAATAAATAGTTAATAATTTCCAAGAAAAAAAAAAAAAAAAAGAAGAAGAAGAAGCATTTACTTCGAATGGCATGTTTAGAAGTTCATAGTATGTGCGTACGCGATCAAGGCTCAATTGTACAGCTTCGCTGTCAATTGAAGGTAAATCAATTGACAACAATGCAGATATAATAAGAACATGTTATTTTTACCGTAAAATAAACAATAAAGATAAAAACTACTAGACACGTCGTTAAATCGTCAACATACACTTGTGTTGTTAAATTGCTTTCAGAAGTAAATCAGGGAGCTCAAATTTAGATTAAAGAAAATAAATTTAAAGAAGGGTATAAGCATTCGCATTCGCATTTCTTTCCGATTTCATGCTAAAGAAAAAAAGTATTCCTCACTCCTCTCAGATGTGAAGAAGGTTTGCCTATTAATTTTTTTGTCGAGAAATCAAATGGATTGGCAGAAGGTTTTCTAAACATTAAATTATGGAATTTTGATTTTCATCAGTATAAAGGTTGGAATTTTTGGGTGTACATACACTCCAGAAAATTCAATCTAGGTGAATTTGATATTTTCCCGGAATGCCCATAGGTTATATAAAGCTCATTGAGAAGAGTAAAATTCCATCTACGAAATTTTGATAGTTTTTGGATGGCTCAGGTGCCATGGAGTCCGGCAATGGCAACAGCGATGAAGAGGATGAATTGGCCTGAGATATGAAGACATACACATCTTATCAACAAATATCACATTTAACTTTATTCCACATTTTTCCTCCAATCTTTATTTGCCATGTGTCATCAACTTGTCAGAAAAGAGAGCTAACCATTACGGTTGCTCTTAGGCCCCTTAATGTCTTCTTTTGATCGCATTGTCCATTAAGGCTTCTAAGTCCTTGTTTGAAATCTAATTCAATTCTACAATAAAATCCTCAAACTTAGTAATTACTCGACCCGCAACCCGACTCGATATGTCTTTACTTATTCTCGTGCTCCAGAAACCTTATCGATGACAAGATTTTAAATAAATGATTTTATTCACACTTTAGAATGAATGATGTACACTTGTTTATATAGGCTAAGCTAGGGGTATAAAAGGCAGATACAATAATTACAAACCCTATGATACAATTATATTATATATACATTGCTATTACCACCCCTCAAGTTGGACGAGGGAGGAGACCTAACTTGCTGCGTTGTTGTTGAAAAACCGTACGAGGCAAAGACTTGGTCAAACAGTCAGCAAGCTGATCTTGAGCATTAACATGAGCAACACGCAAGAAGCCACGTTGTACCTGATCACGAATAAAATGATAGTCTATCGCAACGTGCTTCATACGAGAGTGAAACACAGGATTAGCACAAAATTGCGTGGTGCCCAGGTTGTCACAGTAGATGACCGGAACTTGCTTGGGAGGAAAACCAAGATCACGAAGGAGAAAAGTAACCCAATTAAGCTCCGCAGTAGTTGAGGCCACCGAACGATATTCAGCCTCAGTAGAGGACCTAACGACTGTAGTCTGCTTCTTGGAGCTCCATGAGATAGCGTTGCGACCGATATAAACAATATAAGCTCCAGTAGACGAATAATCATCTCTATTACCACCCCAGTCCGCATCGGAAAATGCATGAAGAACCATAGGAGAGTCACGATATAGCTGAAGACCAAGATCCAATGTCCCAGCCAAATACCGGAGCGTACGCTTGGCATGATCCCAATGGACATCCGTAGGGGCATGCATAAACTGAGACAACTTATTGACAGCAAAGGCAATATCCGGCCGAGTAAAAATCAAATACTGAAGGCTGCCAATAACCATGCGATACTGAGAGGGATCAGGCAGAGGCGTGCCGGACTTAGCAGTGAGCCCGGAAATATCAGCCGGCAGAGGAGTGGTGACCGAATTAGCACGATCCATGCGAAATTTAGCCAACAATTCAGTGGCATATCTTTTCTGAGACAGGATACAACCAACGGAATTGTAAATTACCTCAATTCCCAAAAAATAAGAGAGTGAACCCAGGTCCTTGAGAGCAAAGCGACGACCCAATAAAGCTATGAAGGTCTCAAGTGCCTTGGAATTATTCCCTGTAACAATAAGATCATCCACATATACCAATAGATAAATTATAATGCCACCAGAGTTATAAATAAACAGGGATGAATCAGCATCCGCATTCCGAAACTGACTTGCCAAAAGAAAACCCTTGAGCTCATCATACCAAGCTCGAGGTGCCTGTTTCAAACCATAAATTGCCTTACGCAATTTGCAAACATGAGTAGGATGATCCGAATTAATAAATCCAGATGGCTGAGCTAAGTAAACATCTTCCTGTAAATGACCCTGTAGAAAGGCATTATTAATATCAAGCTGCCTTAGAGACCACCCCTGCGAAAGAGCCAAAGTGAGCACAAGGCGAACAGTAGTACGTTTAACCACAGGACTGAATGTCTCAAAGTAATCAACACCAGGGCGTTGAGTGAACCCCTTAGCCACAAGACGAGCCTTGTACCGATCAATAGAGCCATCCGGATTACGTTTAATACGAAAGATCCACTTGGAATCAATGATATGATAGTGATGATGCGGGGGAACTAGTTCCCAGGTGTCATTACGTATTAAAGCATCATATTCCTCTTGCATAGCAGCCTCACTTGGGATTTTTAAGGGCTTGAGTGACAAGTGGTGGGTTCAAGGTCAGGAGAGGAAAGTTGAGTAAGAAGGTTGAGTTTCTGAATGGGTTTACGAATATTGTCTTGGGCCCGAGTACGCATAGGGTGAGTGGGAGGAGGATTCTGAGGTGGAGAATGAGGCGGTGAAGCCGATGGGGAGGTGGGCAGGGTTGGTGGTGGGGAAGGATCCGGAGGGGGAGGAGGGGGAGGAGGTGGAGAGGAGGATGCGGGTAGGTGAACAGGAGGAGGAGTAGGAATCCAATCCGAGGTAGTTGTGGTGAAAGTAGGAGGAGGAGAGATAGTGAGGTTAGCAAAGGGAAAAATAGACTCTACAAATTTAACATGACGAGAGACATAGATACGAGATGTGGTCGTGTCTAAGCAGTAGTAGGCATGTTGGTCTAGAGCATAACCAAGGAAAACACACGGCTTGGAGCGAGGTTGCAACTTATGGTCGGTGTAAGGGCGGAGCCAAGGATAACAGAGACAGCCAAAGACACGAAGTTTGGTATAGTTTGGGGACGCATGGAAGATAGACTCATAAGGAGAGTGCATTTTGAGAGTGGGAGTAGGCATGCGATTAATCAGGTAAACCGCAGTGGAAAAAGCATAGGGCCAGTATGTGTTTGGAATAGAGGAATGGGTAAGGAGAGCAAGCCCTGTTTCAACAATGTGCATATGCCTGCGTTCAGAAATGCCATTATGTTCCGGAGTGTGAGGTGGTGTGGTGAGAAAAGAGATTCCATGTGTCGAAAAATAGTCACGGAGGGAAATAAATTCGCCCCCATTATCGGAATATAGCACTTTAATAGGGTGATCAAAGAATTTTTCAACGATGGAGCGGAAGCGAATAAAAGTTGAGTGAACCTCAGATTTTCGAGTCAACGGGTAAAACCATACATAGCGAGTGAAATGATCAACAAAAATCACATAGTATTTAAAACCATTCACAGAAAGCACTGGAGATGTCCAAACATCACTAAAAATGATTTCAAGAGGTCGAGAGGAACATAAGGTAGACTGGCCAAATGATAGTTTATGGCTTTTACTTTCTAAGCAAGCAGAACAATGCGAAAAGGAAGAAACTGTCGAGTCTAAATTATAGTTGCGTAAAATGGTAGATAAAATCGGGCTGGCAGGATGACCCAAACGATGATGCCATTCCTGAGAGGTGGCTTTTGTGGAGGCAAAGGCAACTAAAGGTTGAGACGGCCATTCATAGAGCCCGTTTTTAACTGGGCCACGGAGTAGAGTTTGATTCTGTCTTAGGTCTTTTACAACAAATCCAGTGGGAAGGAATTCAACAGAAAGATTATGGGCTTGACATAATTGAGAGACAGAGAGTAAGTTACGAGACATGCTCGGGGCACACAAAACGTTGCGCAAGGGAAGGGATTGTGCAGGGGAAACGGGGAGTGAAGTACTGCCAGTATGAGAAATAGAGATACCTTTACCATCACCAACGATAATATCATCGGTCCCGGTGTACGAAGTGCGGCGAGAGATTCCGAATATCCGAAGTCACATGGTGCGAAGCCCCACCGTCAAGAAGCCATGTGGATGTGACGAATCGAGCCGAGCCGAGTTGGTAGGTGGGGCGGCTGAATGAACCTGTGGCCTATCCGAACGAGCCGAGCTTTGGCCAACCGATTGAGCCTGAAATAGAGTGCAAGTACGAGCCGAGTGTCCAGACACATAACATAATTGGCATGTACCGAGATAGGGACGTCGAGGACGAGAACGTTTACCCCTAGTAGTGCGTGTAAAAGTACAATTCGAGCGGCTGCTGCTGTGTTCAAAAGCCGGGCATGCTGATTCATAATTTGATGCTGATTCCGGGCCGCCGTTGCCGCGACGAGGAGCCCCGGCGGCCGTCGGAGATGCAGTGACGGGCCGTCGCCGTGCCGATAATTGCGCGCCGGCCGTAGGAGGAGCTGCTCGTACTGTGGAAGTGCGGCAAAGATGCCGAGTAATCTGAGAGTTGCAGCGATGAGGCTGAGTGTTGCGGCGGAGATGCCGAGTGCTGCTCATATAGCGGCTGAGAGGCTGGTGAGGCTGTTCAGGAGCTGCTGAGGCTGAGAGACTGTCGGAAGTTGGCCATTGACGCCGGTTGGGAGGAGAAGAAATTTAGGGTTTGGGCCGTGTAGGTGGCGGCACCGTAAACCAAAATTAGGATCTTTTAGAGCTCCGATACCATGACAAGATTTTAAAATAAATGATTTTATTCACACTTTAGAATGAATGATGTACACTTGTTTATATAGGCTAAGCTAGGGGTATAAAAGGCAGATACAATAATTACAAACCCTAGGATACAATTATATTATATATACATTGCTATTAATCGATACGTCATTCATCCACATTATCAACCAAACACCAACAATCAACACAAATTAGGCACTTTTTCTTGACAAAAAACATAGAAAAAACGTTATCACAATCATGAACTACAAAATAGTATTAAATTAGCTCATTTAGCTCATGATATACTCGCATGAGAATACAATTACGCTCATAATATGGGATAAATTAATGATAAATACATAGTAAAATTGAGTCACAGCTACAAACCACTCATAAATCCCCTGTTTAGTTTTAAAACTTCTTCCACTCATTAGTAAGGTCAACCTTGGTGAAAATTGTGGCACCAGGTTAAGCAGATATGAGACAAGTCCAACAAGTCTTCCGATAAGGAGTCACATATGTGGCTTCATTTGGACCACACAGTTTTATTGCAGAATAAAACCGCGTCTAGATGAGATGCACATAGCGACTCTCTATATGGGAGTTCCACCTTAGAATTTCCCTCATTTGTTTAGCTAGCAAGTTGTCTACATTCCCTTGAATTATTTCATGTTCCTTTGGGCTCAACCTATAGTGTGGAAGATTATGTAGAGAAACATCTAGGACAAGGTCTATATTCTGTTGAATAGCTCTCAAAAGTTGTAGGACTATTGGAAGTTCATCTGGGTATAGATCACTAAATTCTTCAATCAGACCTTTCGGCTTCCTCATTAAGAAGGTCAAGTTTTGAAGTTGGGGCAGAGGCTTCACTGATTAACAAGGCAATTTTTCAGGGCTACTTTGGTTCCATCCTTTGGCCATAGCGTTTCGCACACAGGACCCATTTCCCGACGCCGTTTCGAGGTCAAAATCAGTTGTTTTCCTTCCATTTTGGGCGCCGAAGATTTTTTTTGCATGTTTTTGACGTTTTTATTATTTTAATTGCGTATTTAATAAAGATCCGATTTCGGATCCGTTTGTTAAGGAAGGTCCGTGTGTAATCAGCGTCTTGATTTCTGCATTGATTTGTTTTCATAATCATTCTGAAATTTTCTATTTTTGAAAAATATCAAATTCGGACGGCTTTAAAATCCTGGCTTGTGGGATTGTTTTAGAGCTCAAGGGGGTTTGGTTTATCCCTACACCAAAAACTCTCATAGAGGATTGAACCCCTGTTTGGTTTCGGGTTGAATTGAGGTTGAATTGAGTCATGAGAGAGAAAATAAAATAAAATAAAGTAAAGTAATGATTATAAAGTTGAAATCTTGTATTGAAATTTGTGTAGATAAAGAAATGATTGGTGACAGAAATTTTAATGAAATATTATATTGATAAAGTAATGGTTGAATAGTGTAGTGGTGAATAAAATGAATTGATTAATAATATTTTATTTATTGATAGTGAAATGATTAGTGAGAGAAATTATAATAAAATAATAAAATCAATAAAATAATAGTAAAGAAGATAGTGGATGAATAAAATATTGAGTTGGATCCAAATGGATCCAATCCGATCTGAAACCAAATCTAGGTTGGCGGTGCTCATTTAGTTTTTACCTCGAAGTTCATCACCTAAACATCCCACAAATCGGCTATTTAATTTGTACTTCCTCTTCTTCAAGGGTGATAGTTTTAGAGCCAGAGTCCTAGACAGTAAAACTCTTTTGTATGTTCCCTCACATACATGTTTCCTTCCACTTAATGTTCTACAATTTTGTAGTTGCTTCCACCAGACATGAGCTCCTCCTTTGAGTTTATAAAACACTATCTTGCATTTCAGGTGTTCTGTAAGATTCATCCCATCAAAGTAGTCTTCCATACCATCAAGCCAATCCAAGAATTCCTCTATGTGTAGGGTGCTGTCGAACGTCGGTATCTCCATCTTTAATCTGAAATAGTGGTAGTCGTGGAAGTTGGGTGCTCGAGGTGGGTTTCGTTCGGTGACACTGTCATGGTAATGCTTCCAATCAAAAGAGTCGTCCTCTTGGAAAACGAAGGGCATGTTCATGCCTTCTCCTATTCCCGACCTGTTACTCAAGGTGACTTGATCTCTGCGTTTGAATCCGGCAAAGCTGAAGTCTAAGAGGTTCAACTGAGTGATGGTCAGCTGAGCTGAAATGTACAAGTCTGGGAGATCAGCTGAAGTGGTGTTCACTTGAGTTATGTGTTCAGTCGAGTGGTCTTAGCTGAGTCTGTTCAACATGTTTATGTTAGCTTTGCATTTGAATCTGGTTACATCAGGTGGTTTCAGCTGAGCTGAGTTCTGAAGAATCACAGCTGAGGGTATTTCTGAGAAATACGCATGAGACATTATGGCGTCTATGGTTTAATTACCGAGGCTATAAAATATCCACATTTGTTGTAACCAAGACAAGAGAATCTTTGTAAAATTATGTTCATAGTAAAATATATCATTTTCTGTCCGTGGAGTAGTCGACAAAACGCCGAAAACTACAATTACTGTGTTCTTCTTGTTTATGTTTTTATTTGTGTTTGTTTATGTTAATTGGTCTGTTTCCTGGTTCTTCACTTGCAATTCGTTACAACACGACCTTTTGCCTTCGCCTTTTATGGTACGACGATGAGCATAAGCTTCAATTGTAACTCCCATAGTTGTGCGTGTCAACTCACGCTCCGTCTAGTGGTTGTTGCTCTGACATTGCATTGTCTTTGTCTCAACTCTCTCACTACTTGATGCATGTCAAACATGAAGTTTTCGATCTTTTAGTCAAGATCGTTGATTGCCTCCTACACGGCCTTCAAGTCCTGATCTGCATTGATGACTTGGCTGCTTTCTGCGTCGGCTCCGGTCATCGGAAAAGAGAAGGGAAGATGGGCTAGACTGCTACTGCTACTGCAAAGCCGAGTTATTAGGCCTGCTACTGCTTGAAGGTGGGCCTGTATCAGACGGGCCTGCATCAGATGGGCTAGACTCGGTAGATGGATCTTCTTCAATTTGGTACTCTTATTTCTTTCACTAGTACAAACAAACAAGATACCGATTGTTGTTTTAATTAATTCAATCCCAATACTAATAAAATAATTAAAAAAGATTTGAGGGGTAAATAATCAAATATTCTAATTCTATCAAGTTCGACAATGCACAACTTTATTATCCCAATTACTTCAATTTTTGAACCCTTTTTCAAGTATTCTATTATCAGTGAAACTAAAACGAATAAAGACTGTATTTTAGATATTTTAACATCCAAATTTAAGAAGAAGAAAATAACACCGTAGAAAATATTCTATTTTTTATCGTAAAATACTGCTATGATAAAAAAAATTCTACATCTGCCGTATTTATCAAAATTCTATAAATTTTTTTTTATATCTACCACATTCATGCAGATATCGACCACATTCATGCAGATTCTTTAAAATACAGATTCTAATGCATTTTATATTGGATAGAGATTCTGTAAATTGAAAAATATAGTATTTAAAATTGTAAAATAGAGAATTCGTTAAGAGTAAGTGATACAGTTGCTCTAATAACTCCGAACTGACAAAATCCCATGCAAATTAACAGAAACAACTCATTATTTTGATGATTTATATATTACAAGAGAGAAAGAAGTATTTATTACAAATATGTATACTTTCTAAGCTAGCTCATGAAATTTATAAAAAAAAAAAATGTATTGAGCCAACCATTCTATCAAAACATATACACAAAAACAAATATCAAAAGCCCATAATTTATCAGAATCTAGCAAAGATTAATATGCTGTTGTCTCTGCAGTACACCATTGATGAAACAAGTAGACCTTGTTTCAGTGTATCTATGCAGATTTTTTATCAGTAAACGTGCCTTCTTGATTGCATGCTTTGTCCCTTCTATCAAAACTAAGTAAAGGGATTGCATTAATGAAGGATCATCTGCCAAAAACGATACCACATCCGCGCCGCCATTGTTGCACAAAGACAGCAAAATCGATACACAGTATTCTTTTCCTGTTCTTGTAGTAATGGATTGCAGTAATCCCGTGATGCGTGGTAGAGATTCTGATGCGTGTAGATACAGAAGAATCCCGAACGAGCCGTCAATGCTTTCCGATAGTGCAGCAAGAACAGCTAATGCCTCTGTTTTGATGTCATCATTGTTTGTAGGAGAAGCTAAAAGATCAATTAGTATCGGGATCGTTCCGGCTGCAAGAACTTTTTTATGGTTTTCTTTATGTAAAAGAAGACCGAAGACCGCTACTATCGCATTCTTTCTTCCACAGTTGTTTCCTTCTCTGATTAGATCAACTAAACCCGGGATTGTACCGGTTGTTTCACCGATCATTCGACGATACTCTGGGACTGAGGACAGATAAAAACATGTGGCAGCAGCTATTTGTCTAGCTTCGGGTTTTAGCCCGTTTTTTATAAGCCAAATAATACTCTTCCAGCTGTTTTGCTCCATGATTTCTTTCTTTCCAGTAGGTTGTTTTGATAGCTTCAACAATACAGAGATTGCATTCTCTTGTAATGATGGATTAGTAGTGCAAATCAATCCCAAGAGAGGCGGAATCGCGCCTGTGTTTATCAGACAAACGCGGTTGTAAATGTTTGATTTTGCTAACAACCGCATTTCGTAAGCAGCTTTGTTTTGATGTTCATAATTAGTACTAAAACACAGCTTGCATGACAAGAACTCAGCAAGAAACCTGATTGTTTCAGCTGCTGAAACGCTTCCCGGTACGATTGTTCTTGATATATCGCGTTTCTGCTTAGTGAATTTCGATAATGAAATCCCGTTTTCGAAACAGAACTGATGGATTAGCTTCTTGAGAGCTGAATTTGGAATCAAATCTGTGTTTTTTAGCTTTTCACCAGTTTTGGGACAGATGAGATTCCCTGATATCAACCATTTCTGAATCGAAATTCGATCATATGTCTGACCTGTTGAAACTGTGACAGGATCAATCATTAGTTCCAATGATATTGGACATCTAAAATCTTCAAGATTCAAGCATTTAAGTGTTTCGGGATTCCGAATTTCGGCTTGATATGATGAATTCATAATATTTGAATCATCAAACAAAACTCCCCTGCAATAGCTCAAGAATCCAACTAAACTGCTTAGCAGAGGAAATTCTTTTTGATCATCTAAACTAGAACAACCCCTGTGAATTTCTGCCTCCAAAAAGTTTATTTCTTTATGACAATCACTCCATGTTCTTATGTCTAGATAATCAAGAACTCTCTTGATCATACATGCTTCTGGCTTGAACCGGTTTTCGAATTGGTTCAAGATCAAAATCATCGTTTTAACCACCTCCTCATCTTCCCGATCAACCTCTAATTTCGCTTTCCGTGATTGCTTAGAAACTAACTCCACAAGCTCTTTGATTTCAACTTCAATTGATAACGAAGGAAGAACATGAACATCAAGTGTTTGAGAAAAAGCCTCCATGAAAATCCCAAACTGAAGAGCCACAAAATCAGATTTCATCAAAATCCACAATCTAGCTCCATCACGTGTGCAATCTTCAAACAAGAACAGAATTTTCTGAAAAGTAACATGAAGCTCGGAGAATTCAATGAAAACAGAATCCGTACAAAACGACAAATTCTCCAGCATTTCTTCAAACAAAATCTGCAGAATCCCAATTCGTCGAATTATTTCCCGAGCATTTTTCTTCTGGGATGCGAAAAAATTCACTCGAAAATCGGAAATTCTGTTTGAAATATCAATCAAAGAAACCAAAAGGATTGCCGGACGTATATCTTTACAAGGATGAACCGCCGGAAATGTAAGTATCCGACGAACATCATCTCTAAGAATCATAATTAGGTAAAAATGCTCTTCACAGTATGAATTTGAAACTTTGCTCCATTTAATTAATTTATGTTTGAAAGCAAATCAAAATAGTATTGAACTGTGTCTTGGATTATTTATGGAAAGAAATTAAAAAGAACTTGATAGTGTTTCGACTTTTGATTATTAAAATCAAAACAGAATTATAAAAAAATCATTTTTAATTTCAAAACATGCCTCGGTGTTGCATAAAATACCCGTGTTTGATACGTCACTATCTATGATGCACCGACACTTCAATCTGGGCGTCGTGCGCCGTGTCCGACACAAGACACGACACGACACGCTTCGACACGTTCCGACACGTGTCGGCTGATTAAATTAATATTATTTAAAATTTTAATATCCGACACACCTCCGACACGTTGTCGACACACCTCCGACACGGCGCCGACAACTCCCGACACCCCTGAACACAAATTTTTCAATATTTTTTTCATGAAACCTGAAAATATACAATTTCTATCTTGATTACTCTGTATTATGTTTATATGTTTTTTGTTATAGAGAATCGTTTTTACACTTGATTTGTAATATTTTGAAAGTCAATCATAATTTTCTTTTTACTTTTGACACCGTATAGATAACAAATAGGGGCTTAAGGTTAAAAAGGGTGTTTGACCACAAATCTTGGGGATATAGTCTTTTTTGTTCAGAAATGGTGTAAACGATCTTTTTTAAGCCTCTAAATCTTCGCGTTTTAGGTGTTTTTTGAACCAAACTAAACCCTAATTGGGAAGGGGGAACCCTATAGGGGATTTGAGGACCTTAAGATCGTGCACATTTGTGAAAAAAAATAGAGAAAATCGCGGTCAAAAAAACGGAAAAAAACACAGCCAAAAATTTGTTGAAAAAAGGCTATACAGGCAATTCTCCCTAACAAATATCTATTTTAGATATTGATAGATTTTAAGTATTACATATCTTATTTTGTCTAGTTGTTTAGACTTGTACGAATTTTTTTTTTTTGATAAATTTGAATATATATATATATATATATATATATATATATATATATATATATAGAGAGAGAGAGAGAGAGAGAGAGATGTATATATAGATGTTAGGCATCATTGTAACCCCTTGTAATCATGTTTCTTTGCATAATGAATCTTTCGTTTCCGAATATATATATATATATATATATATATATATATATATATATATAGAGAGAGAGAGAGAGAGAGAGAGAGAGAGAGAGAGAGAGATGTCTATATACATATATATATGTGTGTGTATATATATATTATATGTAACGTGTCGAGCGCCGTGTCGTGTCCTTAAATTTTAGAATTAGCCGTGTCGCCGTGTCCGTGTCGTGTCGTGCGACGTGTCCGTGTCCGTGTCCGTGCAACATAGGTCACTACATTACCAGAAAATGAAGGGTTGAAAATAAATATTGCAAAAAAAAAAATGTCAATTTACAATCAAATTTTCAGATTTCAACCTTCAAATGGTCTTTTTGTTAACACAGTTCAGCCTGAATATAATAAGTGGTGGTTCAAATAGATGTGTTTGATAATTTTTTTTTAAGGTGTTTGATAATATTTTTAATACTTCTTAATTAATATAGCACATCTGAAAATCCTTTAATAACTTTTAACGATTGATGAGATGCTTATCACTGAAAAAGAATTAGAGATAATGGTCTTAAAGGACACAAATATAAAAGATGTCAAGCAAAAAAAACTATAAGAAAAGATTTTTGTTAAAAATAATATTTCATTAAAAAAAAATGAATTTGATATTGAATTACTTTGATTTTGAAAAGAACTATAAGAAAAGATTTTTTGTTAAAAATGATATTTCACTAGAAAAAGTGAATTTGAAATTGAATTACGATGATTTTCAAAATCAACGATTCAATTTTAAATTCACTTTCATTTTTATTGGGGAAACATCATTTTTAACAAAAATATTTTTTTTAATCTTGACATCTTTTTAAACGTATCATAATTCAATTAAGTAAAAGAAGGAGGATGAGCGCCTCTTTTCTCGGAACGAACCAACTGTGTTTTAATTTCTTATTCTTATTTATTTTTGGTCATCTCAAGCATAAGAATAATTAGAGACGGGGAATTTTGAAATATATTTACATTAGCTAGTTATATGAAATAGCTATTTTTTTATACTTGTATATAGTTAAGATATAGTCCATATTATACAATAATATCTTTTTTTGGGTGCCAATATTGTCAAACATAAAACTCTTTGATTGATTTATTACATCAGATGTTATGAAATATTTATCACACATTTATAAATAATGTATATAAAATTTTATCAGATTACCGTATCGAAAAAATAATTATTCTATGTTACCAAATGTTTTTTTTTTGAAATAAAAGATGCACAGCTAAAAGTATAAACTTAACTATTTTTAAATTTTACCCTAAAACATCAATTTCAAAATTTCAGTTAGTAATATTATCAAACACTCTAATCAGTTTCAGTACTTAAACAATCCAGTCATTGAAGATATTCATACTTCAGATTTCAGACTTCAGATTTTAGATTTCAGATTTCAGATTTAACAAACGGCATTTGTCTAAAAAAAATAACTCCAACTTAATTAATTAGAATCATATTTCGAAATTTATAAAAAAATCTATGTATAGTTGGGGAGAAGAACAAAGATATTTCATCAAATAAGTAGAATGAAAATTTTTCAAAATTTTTACATAAAGGACAAAAATATATATTTTTTATTTTAGCGCATTTCCACCTAAAAATAATAATAACCAACCAATTTTATCTCTAATCCAACTTTCTTAGATATTTATATCTTTCAACCTAGGACTCTAAATTTGAAAATTCTTTCACCAATTTTTTTTTTCATGCTCTTTGTTTTGAGAGCTCATTCAACATATTCCGATATGATTTCAGAATATCTGCTGTTGAAATTCAACATTATTCGAATTTCACTGTCGAAATCCACTGATTTTCAGGATTCACTGAGTGAATCTCGACAGTTAATCTAGCGAAAAAACAATGCAATGATATCAAACCAAGTCTCAAAACGAAGAGCATGAAAAAATAAAAAATTCAATGAAATTTTTATCGCGTTTGGAGATCTAAATCAAAAAAATATGAGAGTTTGAAAATTGAAGAGGATAGAGAAAAAAAAAATTGTCCCAGGCATTCCTCTCAAGTACTTGAGGAACATTATCCTCTCTAGTACTTGAGGAAGTATTCTCTCAAGTAGAACTGATTTAACCACACATCTCAAATGTGATAATCATCTAACTGTTTATTTGTTTTTTCAAAACTACGCCGTTTTGATGATAATGTGTAAAAGCAAATACACTTGACACTTTAGTATTTGAGAGGATCCAATCCCATTCAGCAAAAGCAAGTGTGCGATTTTTTATTATTTTTGTGTTGGTTGTGCTTTAGCCTATAAAAATTATAGGCGTTGTCCTTTGATGACGGTCAAATTATACCCGTAAAAGTCATCAACGTTGACCTTAAATCGAGATTAATAATATATATTTTATATTAAATCACATGTTTATATTGATTATTTAATGTTATGTGATTTATAAGACATAATTTGGTATTTATCAATTTTTATTACATAATTTGGTATTTATCTGTTTTTATTTATATTTTGGTATTTATCCGTTTTTATTATTTTATTATTTACTTTGAGATAAATATCTATTTTATAGATTGAGATAATTTTGGAGGATAAATACAAATGGAAGAATTAAATCTCAAGATAAATCAAAGGAAATTCAAGATAAAGATCGGATAAGCACGAAAAGGGGAGTAAGGCATGACAAGAGTTGGCGCCAAATGGGGGACGCACCAAGGGGGGCGCATTTTGCATCCTATTTTCTGAGATCGGCCGGGAGTTATCTCTTATTTGTTTTGATATTTTAAAGTATATCTCTTAATTAGCTTGAACTCCTATAAATAAAGGCATGTCATACACGCCAAAAAAACAACCACGCACATATACACAATTCATAATAAAATCTTCAATTTTTCTCAGAGCAGTTTTTTACAAGATCTGCAGTTATGTAAGTTCTTGTATTTATTTGTTCTTAGTTCTTTTTAATTAAGCCCCCAATTATTATTTATCGTTTGAGGTTGTTCGTTCTTCACCGAACGATGTAGATCTAAGGATACGATATGAGGCAGTGGGGATTCCTTGTCTATAAGGATCCACACGCCCAGATCTGTTATCCGGTGATCTATAGATGACTTTGGTATGATCGACAACCGTGTTTTTAGTAGATCTATATAATTGCTTTATAAATCTCTATTTTATCCATTACATATAGAGAAACGCTAAGATTTAGTTGTTCGTCGCGTCAATCTAGCCACGTCTTTATGGTGTGATTGTCCACCTAGAATTTCTTATCTTAGTAGGTATGCCTACGGCTACGTTGCTCGTCTGTTTTAATTAGAGTATGATTAGGAAATACCAATATAGGACTCCTAGGTCGGCTCATGAATTGATCTTCCGGGACTTTCAGCGAGATCTAGATCTGTTCTGTATTCGGGAATTGCATGCACCTAGTTATACGTAAATCGTAGATTAACGAGACCGTGCGGGTAATTGTTAATGGAACGGAGACTGATGCGATCGCTTAGGAAGTACGCCTTATCACAGGAATGTTGCCTAGGTGAGGAATACGGTTAATATCGGCATCCATAGTTTTGTAAGCGTGCAAGTCATATGAGATGGAGGCCTAAAAAGCGAAGTCACGTGATGTAGCATAGTGATCTAGATGGCCTACCCGGAGCTAGATCTAGTTTAGGGGATGACTCCCGTAGCCAATATAAAAGAAATACAAATCGGATTTATAGTTGTCGAGTTTAGCTTAGTTATATAGAATCTCTAGATCCAAACGATAACATAATAATTGGGGAGATTAATTACGTGTCTTTATTTGTGTTGTGTCGAGTCGTGTCGTTTATCTTTTCTTGTCTTTTGTTGGTCGTAGACCGCCTTCGTGTCCTTGATATGAGTAATTAGTTGTTTGTATATAAATGATCCATAATTGGTTCCCTGTGGGATCGACCTTGATTCGCTATAGCTATACTACGATGGACCTAGTCCTCTTGCTAGTATTGGTTTATGGTGGTCAAGTATTTTATTATCACTTGATCTACGTCATCAAGTTTTTGGCGCCGTTGCCGGGGAGCCAACGGTCAATTTTATATATAAATAATTTTTTATTCATGTCAAGTTTTATGTTTTAGAGTCTTTTTTTTTATGTTTTTGAGTCCCTCTGGTTGTCTGCTCTGTGTAAAAATTCCAGATTCTAAAAAAAAACTGGTTTTGCTCCCAGCGAGACTGCTTCTCGCTGCCAGCAAGCCTGGTCAGTTTTCTGGAATTTCGTGTGTCTGTTTTTCTCCGTATGTTCAATCTGTAGGTCCGATAGAAGCATGGGAAACCATGTTAAAATCAGTCTACGGTCCGTTTTGTTTTTCTTCTGTTTGCAGAAACCAGGGAAGCAATAATCCGAGTCAGTAATTTTTTCGCGGGCGCTGAGAAAATAACCCAGCAACATGTGGAGCTACGAATCTACGATGGGAAAAGTGATGGAGGCAACACCTTTAAAGCACCATGATGGCTCCGAAAATAAATTTTAAAAGGTTTGAATTATTCGTGGTATAATGTTGAAGGCAAGGTACTACATTTTCTGCTTATGTTTTACTATCGTTTGGTCTTTTGAGCATAAGTTAGCATATACATAAACCTGAGTATGAATCTTAGCCCGGAGTTGGTTTGTAAGATTAATTTTATTAGTGTGGAAGGTTCTGCCCCAAATCTGTCTCATCTAGAGGGTGTAAGGAAACATGTAGTAGTTGAAGGAAGCGATGAATAAAGAGTTCCTCGTAGTTCCGTCAAAATCTCATTGTCCTATGCATGAGATTGCTTCTACCGCCATGGGAGCAACAATTTGTGTAGTTTTAAGAATTCGCAATCCAAAGAAGACGTTGAGTTTTGAGAGAGCATAATGAAGCATCATTATAGAGGATGTGATTAAAATGGGTCCCTAGGACTAAATCTTCTTAGAATTCACTAGTTCCTAAAACGAGAGCCGAGGTAAGAGCTTTGTATAAATGGTATGGATAGATGTCGTTTCCTAGGTCTCACAACCAAGGGAAGGGTATTAATCCGCAAAAGCGACGAGCCCACCTCATATAGTGGTCAAGGGGTCAACATCTGGCGATCCAAGAAGGATAACTGACAAGGATAATTTTTGGAAAGTCGAGGTGAGGACTTTAAACTCAGAACTACTTCTTTAAAACCCTTAGGATATCTTTTTAGGTTTTGTTTTCTTTGAGTCAAATAAGAGTAACGTGACATGTGTTGAGGTTTTTTATTTTGCCGTGTTCCGATGGCCATTAGGCTAAGGATGTGCAAAACTTTTTTACTCAATATAGGCCACGTGAATTAGAGTTTCTTAGGAGAGTCGAGAAATTGCTAAAGAAAAGAAAATTTAGCAATCAACATTAAGATGGAAGCATTAAGAGAGCTTGAGAATTACTGAAAATGTAACAGAGAATGATTGGTGCGAACAAGAACAATTTTGGTCAACTTCCAAAACTTTTTAGTATGGCGATACGAGTGAAAATCCAAAGTTGTATGCAATTCGTTCTGCAATTATCCTTATCCTTTCCTTTGTACCTTTTCACCCTTCAACCTTTCTATTCTCTCACCAATCTGCCTCACAGTTCACATTTCTAACCATTCTTTCATCCCCTCTCTTTCTTTCCATCTATTTCACTCTCCCACCCAATCCCAATCCCTAAAACAATTTTCAACCCACCCAAAACACATTTTCTTGCCCACCCTTTATCTTTTCTTGCCATCCTCCACTTTCTTTTTCAAAACCCATCATACTCTTAACCTTTATTTTGTTTACATAATACCCTTGTGTTGCAGGATTAGAAATACTGCTAAGTTTTAATGATTATCTTTTATCATTTTGGTTTTCATGATCCTAGCTGGGGTACGTGTAGCTCTGCCTAGCTCGATTTTAAAAGTTTTTTGGTTCGATCAATATACAACTTATCTTTCTACCGGAAGTTTTGAATCTCACACTTTTACGCCTATTCCGGCATTTCTAGATGATGAGTTTTGTTCTATACTATCACACCGATCCGACCTTGTTGATGACGGTGATGACTTTTACGTGATACATTGGGTTATTAGTAATTTCGAGGAGAAGCTACATCTCCCTAAGTTGTTGATATCCAATCCAAGCGAGAAGTTTCTGCGCTAAGTATCTGATTTTATCTTTAGTCGATAGGTCACATTCAATCTGTTATACCTTATCAATCCAGTAAACCTCGTGTTTTCACACATGGGGTAACGCTTTTTGATCTTTGTCTTCTCCACCCGGTTTTAAGTATATTTTTGTGGTGGAGGATTTCGATGAAGACTATAATCTTTTGTTGATTGTTTATCTTTCTTTCTATTTAGTATTTTTCTTTTTGCGTCTGAACGAGTAGTTTTAACTCTTTGGTTTTCCTTGTCATTGATTGTATGGAATAAAGTGGCTTAATTTATTTTTGGATATTTTATATCTAATTACTGCCACATTATTTTATAACTTCCATTGACATGTTATTAACGGTTTCGTGGAGTTTCTGTTTGGTTTGCTTAAACAGGTTTTGACTTGCTTCTCCACGACGTGCTTGGATTACTCCGATGTTCTGCGTATACTTGAGAGCCGTTTCCAGAGCTAAGTCTTTTTCTTCAATTCTCATTTTTCTTTGTCATTGGGGACAATGACATGTTTAAGTGGGGGGTAGGAGACTTAGCTATGATGTACTATAATTGAAAATTGAATGAAACGGTGAAAAAATAAAAAAAAATTGAATAAATGTCATATTATTTATCTCGTACCCTTAGAATTGTGAGTTCCTAGCTAAGAATTGATAGGAAAGGAACCAAGTTGCATGAGTACGTGATCGTTTTATACTTATGTGAATGTAAATTTAAGGATATTCATGCCGATTGTTGCAAGTAGTTATTTATTATTTAATTACTCAATCTTTGAATCGAGTTTATCGTACGAATTATAAAAACTGAAGAAATTATGTGTACATTGCGTAGATGATTGGTTATGTAGACTTAGTGTCGATATTTATCTGCTGATGTATTCCTATCTTCTGGTCATCAAAGCGGAGTAATAAGCTTGAGAATAATCTGTGTTTTGACAAAGCGTTAAACACTGGGCTTGTAGTAACATTACCAAAGTAGCCTCGCGCTTGTGGTAATATTCTTGTTATTGACTCATCCGTGAGAGAAGACCTCTTGCAATGCATAATTTACTTTTAAAGCAAGTTTCTTTCTTGAGATGTGTTAATGCTTGAAAATATGAAAACGTGAAAAAATTCAACTTTTAAGAGGCTTCGAGTATTTTTCTCGGTCTCCAAGTCCAAAAACCTCTTGGATAACGCTCTTGCTTATTGCACCATGTCTTTACCCATTGCGAGGCTTAAGAAGTGGGAATAATGATGTTGGTAGGTTGAGATTGCGAAGTTAGCATAAACTCTAATCTTGCCACGAGTATATAAAACTAAATGCATATGCACACATCACTTTGATTCATAGCGAGTAGTGAATAATGAATATCTTATGAGCACGAATGGTATGAGTTGACTCGAGTTTCTTGTGTAAGTATGATTTGACCATGGAAAATGTTGTCTTGGGGAATGACTTATTGATGCTTTGTTCGGGACGATCAAAGTCTGAGTGGGGGATAGTTGATGACGGTCAAATTATACCCGTAAAAGTCATCAACGTTGACCTTAAATCGAGATTAATAATATATATTTTATATTAAATCACATGTTTATATTGATTATTTAATGTTATGTGATTTATAAGACATAATTTGGTATTTATCCATTTTTATTACATAATTTGGTATTTATCTGTTTTTATTTATATTTTGGTATTTATCCGTTTTTATTATTTTATTATTTACTTTGAGATAAATATCTATTTTATAGATTGAGATAATTTTGGAGGATAAATACAAATGAAAGAATTAAATCTCAAGATAAATCAAAGGAAATTCAAAATAAAGATCGGATAAGCACGAAAAGAGGAGTAAGGCATGACAAGAGTTGGCGCCAAATGGGGGACGCACCAAGGGGGGGTGCATTTTGCATCCTATTTTCTGAGATCGGCCGGGAGTTATCTCTTATTTGTTTTGATATTTTGAAGTATATCTCTTAATTATCTTGAACTCCTAAAATAAAGGCATGTCATACATGCCAAAAAACAACCACGCACATATACACAATTCATAATAAAATCTTCAGTTTTTCTCAGAGCAGTTTTTTACAAGTTCTGCAGTTATGTAAGTTCTTGTATTTATTTGTTCTTAGTTCTTTTTAATTAAGCCCCCAATTATTATTTATCGTTTGAGGTTGTTCGTTCTTCACCGAACGATGTAGATCTAAGGATACGATATGAGGCAGTGGGGATTCCTTGTCTATAAGGATCCACACGCCCAGATCTGTTATCCGGTGATCTATAGATGACTTTGGTATGATCGACAACCGTGTTTTTAGTAGATCTATATAATTGCTTTATGAATCTCTATTTTATCCGTTACGTATAGAGAAACGCTAAGATTTAGTTGTTCATCGCGTCAATCTAGCCACGTCTTTATGGTGTGATTGTCCACCTAGAATTTCTTATCTTAGTAGGTATGGCTACGGCTACGTTGCTCGTCTGTTTTAATTAGCGTAAATCGTAGATTAACATGAGACCGTGCAGGTAATTGTTAATGGGACGGAGACTGATGCGATCGCTTAGGAAGTACGCCTAATCACAGGAATGTTGCCTAGGTGAGGAATACGGTTAATATCGGCATCCCTAGTTTTGTAAGCGTGCAAGTCATATGAGATGGAGGCCTAAAAAGCGAAGTCACGTGATGTAGCATAGTGATCTAGATGGCCTACCCGGAGCTAGATCTAGTTTAGGGGATGACTCCCGTAGCCAATATAAAAAAATACGAATCGGATTTATAGTTGTCGAGTTTAGCTTAGTTATATAGAATCTCTAGATCCAAACGATAACATAATAATTGGGGAGATTAATTACGTGTCTTTATTTGTGTTGTGTCGTAGACCGCCTTCGTGTCCTTGATATGAGTAATTAGTTGTTTGTATATAAATGATCCATAATTGGTTCCCTGTGGGATCGACCTTGATTCGCTATAGCTATACTACGATGGACCTAGTCCTCTTGCTAGTATTGGTTTATGGTGGTCAAGTATTTTATTATCACTTGATCTACGTCATCATCCTTCTCCCAATAAAATATATATACCAGTCATGTTATTTAAAAATATTCCAAAACATGTCCTCCTACCTAATTCTCTAAAAATATCTATAGACCTTTTGTTGAATTATGTAATACTTCATTCATTCTTATTTAACTGAGGGAGTTATCAAGATTATTTGTTCGTATTTCATGAAGAACATTTTTCAAAACAAAGGTTATAATTCATTTTCCTATATTTATTATTATGTGAGAGATGAAAAAAATAAGACTAAATTAATGACATTCAAGTGTTGTTTTAGTCATTTTATGGTCAAAGACGTTTTTTAGGGGACTTTCTATTTTAATAAATTTTTTTTTTTTTTTTGGTTGCAACTTCTCAGTTAATTAGGAATGGAGAGGACTAATTCAAAATCAATAAATAAATGTGGCAAATGTGGCTTCAATTAGCATCACTTTTTTCTTCCGGCACCACAATGACTCTTGGCACCCTTTAAATTGCTTCCTGCACCACAACAATATTTTTTTTTGTTTTTTTTTACTTCATACACCACAAAAATAATAACAAAATTACTCTTTATACCATAATTTTTTAAAACTATTAAGTCCATAAGTTTACAAAAATTATCAAAATAAATCCTACATTTTATTCTTTTCTCCATTAACACCTATCATCATCATCTCCACCATTTTCACCCACCTCCCACCACCCAAAAACCACCATTAACATCCGCCACCTACGGCCTCCATTTAACACCTGTCACCATCAGCCACCCTTCCTCCTCCCTCAACCACCAAATCAGAACACCCACCAACAACCATTAACACCGGCCACCACCACTCACCACCCAAAACATCAACTTTCGCCCATTTTTCAGTTCTGGAAGGTTTTTCCCTAAAAAAAAGATATGGGAGGGAGGGGGAGTCGCGATTTAAACATCAATTTTCGCCATTTTTTCAGGCCTGAGAGGTTTCCTTGCAAAAAAAAATTGGGAGGGAGGGGGTCCGCGATTTGCAGCGCGGAAGGGGGGAGGAGCGTGATTTGCAGCGGGGAAGGGGGAGCCGCGATATGCAGCGGCGAAGGGAGGTGGGACTGCGATTTTCAGTGGGGAAGGGGAGGTGGGGCGATTTGCGGCGGGGAATGGGTTTGATTTGAGGTGACTGATGAAAGAGGAAGGGAGTGGTTGAGGGATGAGGAAAGGGGCGGCCAGAAGATGGGGGGAGGGTGATGATGAATTAGAGTTAGTGTTTGGAGAAGAGAAGGAAATTTTGTTTTTATATTAATTGTGGACTAAAGTGTAAATTTTTTACTGTTATAATATTTATGTGGTGTCTTGAATAATTTGGTGGTGTGTGGAAGTAAATGAAAAATAATATGAAAAAGGGTGCCGATAGAAAAAACGTAGTGCCGATAGAAGCTGCCTAAATAAATTGAAAGACCTTAAGCTATGATTGAAGATCTTAAATTATGACGTGGGTATGCCCTGAATCATACACGTGGCACCTAATTGTCTATTCCAGATCATTTAAGAAAAACGGGTCAAAAGATTTCAATGATGCATCGGACCTCAAATGGATGTCGTCGACGTCAATAAGGTAACCACCACGAGGAGAGAAAATCTCCTGAGCCACTGACTCAGTACATGGTGTTTCTTGATATCCGAAGTCACTTCGAAGAAAGGTTGGTTACCAGTTCGTGTCAACGACATAGTGCGCGCTGACCTCGATTTAGATACCCGTGGCTCGGTATAAGTTTAAACGAACTCAAACAACGGTTACATAGTCAAACATGACATTAATCCACGTTCTTGTAACATCTCAATAACATTCGCTTACAGGGTCATGATCACCCTTTCAATCGTCTCGGGCCATTGACCACGACGTCAATATCCTTAATCACCCCCACCCCCACCCACCCACCCACACTAGGGAGGCGTATAAACAAATCATCTCCCTCAACCGTCAGAAGTACGTTAGAATAGTTTGATCTCTTACATCAACAAGGGTACGTAGACAATTAATCCTTCAGTGGCCTAACTATAACACCAACAAATCCATCATCGATAGTAATTGGATTATCCTCACGAAATCCAGTTACTCAGTTTCCAACCCCATCTTAGCAGCGAGGAGTCTGAGTGTCGTCGCATTCATTTTCTAAACAATTTCTAACCATAAAGTTATTATTTTTTTTAATAGGGGTTCTCTTAACAAGTTTTTTTTTTTTTTTTTTTTTTTTTTGGTGAGAAGACAACATGTTTTTTTATATGACAAATTTCTAATTGAGGCCTTTAAAGATGACATTTTTTTATTTTTTTATTTTTTAAAGTAGATGACATTTTTTATGGGGTCTCTTTCTTTCTCTTTCATTTTCATTATATTAAATAACTGTTATGACTTATTCAAAATCAATAAATAAATTGAAAGACCTTAAGACACGATTGAAGCTATTGCATTCATTTATTTAACAATTCCTTTTCGTAAAGTTATTACTACGGCCGTCTCAAAAATATAGTTTCGTTAAGATTTTTGAATTTGTCGTATAATATAAAAGGACAATTATTGAAAAGGACACATATTGGACTTAATTAGGCAAAAAGGACATTCAAAACAAACACTTAGTTATAAGGACAAAAATTAGGTAAATAGACCCAAATACCCTTAATGAAGAGAAAAAATAAAATAAAAAATAAAAAAAGGGGCACACGGCACACGCTGAATGGTTTTTTTAAACTATTTATTACAATGTCAAGCTGTTCTTGTGTTTTGTTTGTTTTGTTTTGTATTGTTTGGTGTTTTTTTTTTCTTTCAGTATGGACGTCAAAAAGTATGGTTATTTTTTATTTTTTATTTTTATTTTTTCCAGGATGGACGCTAATTTTTTTTTTTTTTTTTGGACGGTGAAAGTTTATTTTTGCTTTTTTCATTGATCACCGTGATACATGGACCACACCGATGCACTGATTACCGCGACGCATTGACCACCGTGATGATCGGCGACAATTTATGCAATTTATGCGGTGACATCGGCAATCAGATATGCAGTGACATCAACATTTTATGCAGTGACATCAACAATCATATATGAATGACATCAACAATTTATGTAGTGACATTGGCAATCATATATGCAGAGACATCGCGATGAAGTGACACCGCGATGGAGTGGTCACCCCCGATGCAGAGACACCGTGATGTAGAGACCATCGAGATGCAGTGATCATCGGGATGCAGTGACATTTGATAAAGCAATACCGTGATGACATTTGATATTTTTCCGACTTAATTTCATAAAATCGATTTCTTTTCTTCATAAATTCGACTTCAAATGGCTATATCTTTTGATATAAATCTACGATCAACATAAATCTTTCACCTTAATTCATATTTTTATGTAGTGACATCGGCAATCATATATGCAGTGATATCAACATTTTATGCAGTGACATCGGCAATCGTATATGCGTGACATCAACAATTTATGCAGTGACATCGGCAATCAGAAATGCAGTGACATCAACATTTTATGCAGTGACATCGGTATTTTATGCAGTGACATCAACAATTTATGCAGTGACATCGGCATTTTATGCAGTGACATAGACAATAAATATGCGTGACATCAACAATTTATGCAATGACATCGGCCAAGAGTTCGGTCACTATGAATGTGGTTTTTAAGCCATTATGCATCGTATGACAAGAAATTCTACAGATTACGATGCCGTTGAATTTCAAGAATGTATACTCTATAAAGTGATTATACCTAAAGAAATGACAACTAAAGAAAAAGGCTTCAATGTAATAAACAACAACGCTAAGAAAAAAAAAAAAGAAAATGCAGAGACATTAATGTCACTCCATCAATTTTATTACAAATCATACACAAACCTACCATCAAATTCATGTCACACACCAATCATACATACATAAATTGTTCTTTCCTTTCTCGTACACTTTTTTCTCGCAAATGAGAACCCTCATTCAAACCAAATAGTACCGTAAGGAGTCAGTAATGCTGACCAAACAACATAAACCCGTCTACATGTCCAAAATGAAAAAGAAAATACACTCTAAAATGACTATCTATTAAGATATTCTCCAAGAACTGATGGCATTCATCAAGCAAAATGCTTGTCTTGGAAACTCAAGAATGCCCTTCAACCTCTTGTAATTGCACCTAGCATTGGCCTGGAAAAAAAACATCATGAAAACAGAGCACAACAAACACATAAAAACGAACGAATGAAATTTGCAACATAAAGCCATTGATTTAAAATGGCATAAACTCCACATTCTCTTGCAGTTGCAACACAATCATGATCTCCATATGGGCAATTATTTCACACTACACTCCATGATTTAATCTACACGAAGCAAGAGAGCGATAGACAACCGTAACCTTAATCGTCTCCGTCGAATTCAGAAGTCGGAACTCGGAACTCGGAACTCGGAACTCGGAACTCGGAATTGCTCCATCCTAATTGGTTTTTGTTGATACACCATCTCTCAGATACAAAACAGATCACTGAACAACAAAAAAACTACTCAAGTTCAGGTTTAAAAAAAATGAATATTGCAAACTAATAAACTATCGCACCAAGTATATGTAAAAACCAAATTCCAAGTTCGTAGGTTGTAAAAAGAATACTTCAATTAATATTATTACGGACCAATATTACAACTCAAAGTTTAATAAATTAAACTAATACAAACGAGAAAGGTTCACCAATATATATGAATCTTACAGATTCAAAAATATGAAGTACAAGTCCGAAACGATAAGCAACAGTTTAAACTATCAGCAGGTTTTAGAGACGATAATCTGGTTAAACAAACTGGATTATCACAGCTAAAATCTCAAATGCTGAATACAGGTTCAACCTACGAAATCTACTACCTAGAACTATTACAAGGTGTTCAAATTATGCAGTTCAGAAATTAGCAAGGCAGCAGGCAACGGTTAATGGTGCAAGCAAGATCACATAGATGATCACAAAAAAACTTGAACTAAGTTACAAAAATTACTGATTTCAATCCAACATCTTCTTTTTAGAGCTTTCCATGATAGAATTGATACATAACTTCTTAACAAGTGCCAAAATTTCAAGAAATGCTTGGAGTTGGGATACATTCAGCCATTTGTATGTTTCTTTTCATCTCAAAATTTCATAACTTCTTAACAAACCATGTTCTTTTTTTTAGCCTTTTTGAATTGATTTTCAAGCAAGGCCACTGATATATATTGGATGCCACTGATGTACCTCGATCAAGCCATGATATATATGCAGTGACATCAATGTCACTGCACTTCTTCAGCCAAGAATTCACTAGGCTTTGAACAGCTTCTTTTACAGGGAATTTGGATGGGAAGTATCCAATCAAACTCAAAGATTCCATGTCATCGTTCAAAGACTACATTGCTGAGATAAACAAGATTACATGACATATCGGAAAAATCCTCTCTTAATTTGATGACTTCATTAGTGAAAACTCTATTTTGTTTGAACAAATTTGCCCAAGAAACAAGATTTTCAGCCAATGAAACATCATTAAGAATACTAGATAAAGCAACATTAGCAAATTTCATAAAACAAAACTTGCCCATTTTTTTCCGACAAGGCTTACGATAAAAAATTCACCACAAACACACATCAATTGCCATTGACAACAGATAAATTCAAAACAAGAAATCCCTTTTTAAGCCTGAACAAACTGGCTCACAATCAAATAAGTTTCTTATGTGATCATCAAAATTGTATCAACACTTTAATTTTCGTTGCAGAATCATTAGAAAAAAATGCTGCAAATGCATCCATTATAGAAGAAAAGAGACTTTAACATTATACACAAACATTATCACTATAACTCCCAAATCGAAATATAGAACAAAAAGATGAAACTTTTCAGGCCAAAACCCGGAAGGATGAAAAACACCCCAACAATCGAAATTCGACTAAATCTAAACCGAAAACTAGAGGGGAGCAAGTCGTTTTACCTTACAAACAGAGACAAAGAAAGCCCAAAGTGGTTAATTGATGAAGAGAAGCACTCGAACTACCTCCATGTGTGGTCGTTGGTGCGCCGGAAAAGTGCAGAAGAAGAGGGGAAATGGAGAAATAGAAGAGAGGAATGGCGGGAAAGAGAATATGGGTGGCGTATTGAGGTGGATTGGTTTGGGATGTTCCGATGATGGGAGTCGGAAGAAGGCGGACATGGAAGGTCGAAGAAGAAGGCTGCTGCAGAATTATTTTCTAAGGGTAAAATAGGAAAGTTGAATAAAATGTGTCCTTATAACTAATGATCTTTTAAGTGTGTCCTAAGTGTCTAATTAAGTCCCAAAACACGTCCTTATAAACAAATAACACTAATATAAATTCAATTAGAATACATATTGAGCATTTATTACATTTTTTTTCGTCTTTTTTCCTTTAATTTATTATACATTTGCATACTTTACAATTATTACATTAATAAGAGTCGAAATATATTATAGACTTTTACCGCTAAAATTAATGACATACACTTAACCACTTTGTTAATCTGTATGACGAGGCCTAAAGGAATTTACATTTTGGAACGGATATAGTATTTTTTAATCAACATTGAGAGTCTCTTAACATGTTTATTTATACAACAAATTTCTAATTCAGGGCCATTAAAGATGGGAAATTTTTACTCTTCTTTTTTTCGGGGACCAATTACTCTTTAAAACATATGTGTTTTTAAAGTTTTATCCTATTTGCACCGCAAAACATGCGTATTTCTAAAATGTAATTGGTGTCTCTGCACAGAATGAAGACTAACACGGAAAAATTTACCTTAAATTAAGATGACATTTGCACTTGGTCCGGGTCTCTAAGGCCTAGTGGTTGTATTGAAGTTTTAGAATCTTTAACATAGAATAGAATAATAAAGTAACAAACTATGCTTTTTAATTTAAATTTCATTTGATTATTATCATTATAAATATTTATTATGTAATATATTTTTCACTTACACAATTTTTTTCCCATCATGTACAATGCATGTCACCGATTAAAGGTCTTTATTTGCACCGCACTACTCCTACCGGAGCACCACGCAATCTCTGCATCACAGTAGAATCGATCTTGCGAAAGTCTGTTCTTGAGTCATAAACGGACTTCATCTAGAGTCAATTCTAAGAAATATGTAAGAATCGACCGTGGGAGCATGGTTTTTTTTTTCTCCAGAACCGACTTTTATAATATTGATTCTTAAAAAAAACAGTATAATACACCGGTAGAATGACTATGATGCAAATAATAGCGCACTGAATTAATATGGGCTTTTTTTTGATTTTAAATCTATTTATTCTTTCTTTTCCCAAGCCTATTGATGTCGGCCCTTCATGGTTAAGAATGAATGAGTCACATATTGGCGTGTTTTGCACCTAATAATAATCTTAACCGTGTTATGCAATGATAACAATCTTTCACTTTATGACTTTAAAACTAATGTGTAAGCGTCAAAAAAAGACTAATGTGTATCATATAAAGTGGTGTCGTATCACCGTAAAATAGACGTGTAAATGATCTGAACCGAGTTGAGCATTAACCTTATCAAATCGAGCATTTTAACATGAACTTGATAGGATTATCGAATTGATCATGAACACATTTTGACTCAAGTCGTATTCGAGCTTATTTTGCATTGAAAACAGATGTTTTTACTTGAAAAATAGTAGGGCAAATATAAAATAATCTTCGTATTATTAAATTTTGAGCGAGCATGTTAAAAGAAAAATCATTTCGCAAATAAAACTTCTCAATTGTCGATTTAACTCAAAAATAGGAATTTTAAAATGAAAATTTATTTGTATGAACAATTATTGCAGTGTAAACGTTGTTGAATTCAACAATTAGTCCAGTCAAAAATGAAAATTGATTTGTTTGAACAATTATTCTAATGTAAACGACGATGCTTCTTTCTTAAAATATTCTCGTGCAGATGGAGTTATTTAATTTTCGAGATGATTATGGTCAGTTTGTTACGTGCTTTTACGGGCCCTAGATGCGAACTTGGGGGTGGAGTCATTTGAGCTTCTTGCTATTTACAGAGGCATGTCTTAGCTCGTGATCTTGGCTATCGTCAGGTGTGTCTAGAGTCCGATTATCTTCTGTGCATCCAGCGGCTCAAGTCCCCTTCTAAGGATCTTTCTTCCCCTGGTTGTTTAGTTAGAGATTGTTTGCTGGTGTTTTTGACACGTGTTCTTTTTCCTTTGTTAGGCGTTACGGTAATTGGTTAATTAGCTCATTTCTTTGGACTTTTGGGTTTGTCTGGTTTAGGCCTTGTTGATTGGAGATCTTTAACCTTTGGTCGTGTTGTTGATGCTCGTATGTTTGATTTGGCTTAGTTAAATGTTTATCCCCTCGGTGTAATAAACGGAATGGAGAGTGATAGAGTTACTACATCAAGTCTACATCATTTTTTACACCATCGTCATTTCACCACATATATTTCACTTGTAAAAAAAAAAAAATTAAAAAAAACTTAAAACAATCACAACCACAAGATTATGCTGGATTCTTTCATTTGTATTGAAGCACTTTTAAATTTTTAGCGGAGTTCAACTTCTACAATTCATCATGTCCGCAACATTGTTCTTTGTATTGTTCTCTGGTTTTTGTGGAAAGAAAGGTGTACTTGCAAGTTCGACAATGATAAGGCATCCTTTTGGAGAATAATTCTTCATGCTGAAAGATTGTTGAGAATTATCGCAAAAACAAAAGTTGTTGCATGAAAATAAATCCAGCCTGATCATGATGTGCCTTTCTTTATGGGTACTCGTGTAAAATTGAAGAAGCCAAAGATCCCCACTCTTATCATATGGCATCCACCTAATGTAGGGAGAGTTATGTTAAATGTTGATGGAAGTGTGCGACGTGGACAAGCTTATGGTGGAGGCATTATCCGTAATCTAGTGGTGATTTTATTGTTGCTTTTCACCAAAGTTTCGGCACGGGTGATGCACTTTGGGCTGAATTGCTGCTTTGCACCGAGGAATAAGCTTATGCATTCAGTATGGTTTTCAAGTGGTTGATATTGAAGCTGATTCTAAAGTTATGGTTTCCATGTTGTTACATGATGATGTGGGAGGATAGCCTTTATGTACGATCATTGCTAAAATTGGACAACACCTAAACAAATTAGATTTTTTCAATCAATCATATCTATAAGGAATGCAACTCGGCGGCTGATTCATTAGCGGGTCTTGACAATGAAGATACCATTTATTTTAATTTACATGATCCGCCTCAACAAGTTACTTCTTCTTTTAATGATGACATCCAAGGAGAATTTCGAATTCGACGCATACGTACCACATAAGGAAGCACTCTTCAATCATTTTGAAGAGTGCAAAGCAAGTTGTTTTGTTTTGGAAAGCTTATTCTAGGTTTTTTTTATAATATCCGGACTTCTCGCTTCTGGTTTTCTATTTTAGGGATGACTCTGATCCACGGGCGGAAGGATACTTGGCGGCTTTCAAAACACTGGACGACACCCTTCACGCTTGGAGGGTGTCAAACATGTCGTCTTGTTTCATTATCTAATTCTTCCTTTTGGATTCTTGTTTTCTTCAGTCTACTAGCTTTTGCTTCCCTAGGACCTACATGCACGAATTGGAGTGCTTCAATCATGAAAAGAGGAGGTGGACTTGCAGCGAATAGATGCTTCAAGCTAAGATGAGTTCAAAATGCCCTGAAGTCGTAATCCCATGTATTGGAGAGACAAGAATGAGAGAAATTTTTATCAAGGGCGGCTCAAGCCACAAACACAGATTCAAGCCACTTAACCTTTCACTTACGAAGTTGGATGAGGGAGAGGAAAAGATTCATTTTCAAGCTGTCAGCATTTTTTGTTTTTATTTTGACTGATTTATTGTATTTCGGGATTTAGTTTTTGAGAACATGTGGTGTTGTACTTTTTCCTACTATGACGGATTTTCCACACTGGGTTTGCCGCTAGTAGGTTTTAAGGAGGCAGGACTATGTTCTGACACGTAACTGATATAAGGGAGGGTCAGGATATGGCATGTTTGGAAATAGAAAAACAAGATTATGCTGGATGTAAAAATGGTGTATACTTGAGTGAATAACTCCATCATTTCCTGAACGGAATGCGTGAGATCGATATATCGGCATAGGCGGATGCACGTTCACCCACATGGGTCCGCGGACCCCGTTAAAATAAGAAAGCACTGCATTTTGTCAATAGAAATATATTTCGTAGCCCATGAAAAATAAATATTTACTATGAAAAAGATTCATGGACCTCATCAAACTAAATTTCTGAACCGCAAGTGTATATGTGGTTCTTTCCCGCCTTTTTCTCTTTGGACAAAGTTGAAGGAATTATTATTTTGGGAGAAGGGGCCACAAGGACAAAAAAAATTAATAAATGAGTTTGGAAGGACAAAAGTAACATTTTCATGATTATAAAGGACAAAAATCACAAATGTTCTTCGTGTCATAATACTTTGTGTTTCACAATTGTTACTTCATATTTATTCTATTCCACAATTATTACTTAATATTGATTACTTCATAATTGTTACTTTTGTCCTTATTAAATTACAGTTTCCTTCTATTTCGATTTTTCGAAAATTTTATCCTTCTAGACAAAAATCTATATTATTTTAACAATGCTTTTAATACTAAATCAGATCATATACCCACGTGAGATTGATAGCGAGAATGACATTGCATATATGGAGAATTGAAAATGATTTCCTAAGAATGATTTAGGAAAGGATGCCCATCACCATTAGTGAATTACAAGTTTACATTCAAAATTCTATTCCCTCCGTTCTTATTTATATGTCGCGGTTGTCAAAATTAAAAATTTCTTTTTATATGTCGTACTTATATTTTCAATACACATTTTAATACTCTTTCCGCTTTTCAATATTACTTTTAAATTTTCTAAGCTCATTCAACCAATCAATTTTTCATATTCAATACACCGCTACACTTTTCAAGATTTTTTGAGTACTTTGTAATGAAAGTCAACACAATAAATCACTTTCTTAATCTATGTGTTTTTTCTTAAACGCGACATATAATTAAAAACGCAGGGAGTATATAATATCTATGATCAACATCACTCACTACCTGTTTTAGGAGAAAAAAACTAATTTATTGCTCTTTATCGAACAAGGTTGCTAGGAGAACATTGTTAGGGGGAGATGTGCCCAAGAAGCAAGGACGGAGCTAGGATTTTAACTTCGGATGGATTAATAGACAATTTTCAAATTATCAGGTGGGTTGTATTAACATAATTTGAGGGATTAAACCGGGCTACGTATATTTTTTAGTATAATTTTTTTTTGTTCGGGTGAGCTTAGCCCCCGCAATTCATGCACAGCTACGTCCTTGCCAAGGAGTGATCCAAGAATTTGTTCTAGTAGTATCGTCGAAGTCTAAAACTATATTCTTAATCTAAAAAATTTTCAGTGGAATCACCGAAACCTAAAACAGAATTTTTTTTCGACAAAACGATATTTTTAACAACAAAACTATATCGAATTAATACTAAAAAATTCACGGCTTTCAATTGTAATAAAAAAAATAAAAAAAAAAGAGTTATATATATCTCTCATCACCGGATTATGTATTTTGGTGGGTTACATGTAATTGAAAATATTGAATCTTTTAATTTTGAAAAAAATATAAATATAGATTATCATCGCTCGTAGTAGTTTGTCGAAATCCCTATTAAGAATGTGAAACAATTTAGTATGCTCATAATTTGCCTCCAAATTCACAGAATTCATAGAGCACACGTCTACTTACGGTTTTTCTTTGAGGAGCCATTGCATTAAATCAAATTCGAAGAACGAGCATCAAATACATCAGGTGGCGGGGTCACACCCACGACACAAGACCAACCACTGACAAACCCGCTTAGGCAAGAAGAAGGTGTGTTGGCCTATTGCCCGTACACATGACCTAAGAGAAAGAACCAGACACGATAACCCTAGCCAAATGTAAACAATTAACAACATCCTCCTTGCATTGAAGACGTTGCACGCATAACAACGAATCCGTCTCCACAACATCCGTCGAGACCCTTGTGACGCCGCCAAGAATAATGCATGATGAATCGCGGTCTGCTCCAAAGCCTCAACATCCGATGAACCCACAACTCGTTGAAAAACAGCATGAGTAACCCGCCCACCATTGTCACGAAAACGTATGTCTATCGCCGATCCATCTACCTTGCAATCTGCGTCCGTATTTATCTTTATAACTCCGAGTATTGGGGCGCCCACACAACAGGCCATGGCGGCGTAACCGAACGTACATGCCAGAAGAGTTCGTATGGACTCAATATACTTTGTTTCGGAGATTCTTTTTATTTATATTATCAATATAATTTTTTTAGATATCAATATAATTAATCGTACATCACATAAATAACTTTTCATCATAACTCTTCATAAAATATGAAATGTGTCACCAACATGGCCAATCATTTGAGATATTTATTTATTAAATTTGGTTTTGTTTTGTTCGGCTTTGTTTTTAGAAAGCTTTTGAGATCTTGAAAAGACAAAATCTCCTTGAAACACGACTCAAATATGACATATTGTTAATTTTTGCCAAACAAATATAACATTATTAAATGTCTCTTAAAATATATGACTTGTAAGTTGTAATGAACTTGATTAGTACTTTCCCGTTTTTACAACCGTCACTTTTTAAAATTTAATTTGTGTCTATTGAACTATTATTTTACATTACCCATTTATCATTTATTATATATTTTTTTTCTCTTTACACTTTATTTTAATAACCAAAATTTTGGTATAATTTTCCATTCGCAAGAAATAAAGGATAATGTTGTTATTTTATTCTCTTTTTCAGACACGTTAATCATTTTTTTAATCAGTGTGAATATTCTCTCTGTGACAGATAAAAAACACAGATAATACAGCTTCGAGTGTTAACAAAAACAAAAAAAAAAAAAAATAGTACAGCTTGGAGTATATTGCATCGTCAATCCATGTGTCACTTTCTAGATTTTTATACCGATTTATTTAATAAGTATCGTGATAAATGTTAAATGTTGTACTACCGCTTTAGAAAGAAAAAAACTGTAGTACTCAGGGGTGGCTTTACATAGTGCTTTGGAGATGCGAACGACTCTCTAAAATAAATATATTATGTACAAGTAGTGTATAATTTTTGTTATAAACGTATATATATGTGTAACTGACCCCCATATTTTTATATATTGACCCCCTATTTTTATCTATTTCTCCATAGTTTCATATATAGAATTGAATATCCAAGTATATGTGTGATACGGAAAAAAAATTGATAAATTTCTGACCCTATAGTGAAAATCCTGCGGCCGTCCCTGATAGTACTAACTCTAATTTTATTTTCAAAAAAAAATTGTATTGTGATAAATTGATTGTCATACTAAAACTGTAGTAACGAGTGTTTTTTTTCTTTTTCTTTTTCTATTGTACTAACTCTTATTTTGTTATTTTGATCCTAAAATTTAGAAAATAAGAGTTAGTACTACGATTTTTTTTCCTTTCCAAAACGGTAGTACTGCATTTAAAGACAACCAAATATGTCTATGGACTATGGACTTGCATGAGTAGGTACGGGTACAACGGTTGTGTCACACCGAATAATACAACGGTGATCTGTGTCGTTGATTATAATGAGTTTAAATTGATAATGACGTAAATCTAACATAATTATCGATGCAAATCACCGTTGTGTCACTCGTTATGACACAACCGTTGTGCATGTATCATTAGTTGATTAATAATCCTAGAATATATTTAATGCTTACGAAAAAAATTGAGTTGAATGGTTACATTTAAGGCAAATTTTATGGTGATCAATAAACACCAAACTCACGCATTGAAAAATTACAAACAAAGGAAAACTATCACATCACCGCCGTTTTTCGCCTCCCCGTCAAATCCAAAGCCATGGAGGCCATGGCTCTTGATCGCACAACTGAGGAAGAAGACCTGCTTAACCGGAGTGTTGATAAGCCAAAGAGTCCGAGTTCAATGTCATCGCCCTCAGCCTGGGCTACAAAATCCGGTGTGGAAGTAGTGACCGGAAGATATGCCGATCCTAGCATCTATATTGGAGAGGAAGAAGACCAGGAATTCACTGAATGGAAGGATGCCATAGATAATTTTATGGGGCCGGAGCGGTCTGAAAAATCGGTGACCATCCCTCTTGATCGTTGTCTGGATCTATGGCGTCCATGGAGAAGGGCTCTCATCATTAAGCTTCTAGGTAAGACGGTTTCGTGCTCCTATCTTTGCAAAAGACTGTCAGACCTATGGAAACATTAAGGGCGAATTGAAATCACGGACCGGAAGAAGGATTCTATATAGTCCGATTCACTAGAGAAGTTGATTATGACATTGCTCTGATGAATGGTCCCTGGGTCATCCAAGGTCACTACCTACACGTTTCAAAATGGACACCATATTTTGAACCTTCGAATGATGCCATCAAAACTACACTAGCCTGGATTCGATTTCCTAAACTACCTATCTGGTGTTTTAAAACCGACATACTGACTGATTTGGGTAATTTGATAGGGAAGACAGTGAGAATTGATACTTTCACTCAGGAGAACATAAGAGCAAGATTTGCTAGAGTCTGTGTGGAGGTAGACTTAAGGCAACCTCTGATGCTACTTGTGGTCTTTGAATGGGAGAAATTTCAAAGTTGAATATGAAGGTCTACAAATGATATGCTTTGATTGTGGAAAGTTTGGCCATAGAGAGACGAGTCTTGCCCTCTAAAACCTCGGATGGATGCCCGGAAGGCGATAGCGAGCAGCAAGCTTCGATCAACACTCCCAGGTCCAACCAAAGAGAAACCTTATGGACCCCGGATGATAGCCCAATCGAGAAGAAAGTGGAACCCGACCAAAGCTAGTGCCTCTCACCCAAAATCCAGGCCTGTTCAACAAGAGGGACCAGAGGAACAAATACAAGTCAATGGAAACAGATTTGATGTTTTAAATGAAGAATATGAGCAGAATGATGAAGTCATGGGCAATGCTGACAACGAGTTTACCCCATATGCTGTACAAGAATTAAGAGGAAAGACACACGCTGTAGCATCCCATGGTGGACAGGTTTCTACAATAGAGATTAACAGGGATCAAATCTTAAAAGTACACAACAAGAAGAGGACAGCAGATGACAGAAATATAAGCAATACGACTATTTCGAAGATGGGCAAAGACTGTCCGAAGGTAATCCTTCTATCCTTCAAACCGAAAAAGAAATACCGAACAAGATAGTCCGCCTCTCCTTTGAATACACATAACCGACGGGCTCCACCGGTAAAACTAAAGGCAAGCACACGAATGGCTCTCATTGATGTGTCAAACGGACCCAACAAAACAGCATCCCCACCGATGTTAGTTCTATTTCTAAACCTCCTCGTGAGTCTAGTACAAGTAATAGAAAGGGTGATGTTAATATCAAATTCCACCCCCCGACACTTCCCAAACAACAAACATCGGTCCATGGAGTTAGACCGTACTAATGTAAATCCTTTATTTGATGTTGCTGTTTGTGGTGATCCCACAAATTAACTCTTTCTCCTTTTTAATGAAGATAATAGCCTGGAATTGTAGAGGGGCCTCTTCTGGAGACTTCCTTCGACATTTACAGTCTTTTTTGTCTCAGGAAAAGCCTGATATTCTTTTTTTGATGGAAACCAGAAGCTCTAGTGACAGGGCTTGCCAAATTATGAGGAAAACCTACTTCACCAACCTGTATGCTGTTGAAGCAAGGGGCTATGCAGGTGGTTTATGGTGTTTCTGGGTAAATAATAATGTACATCTGTCTTACATAACCCGCCACCAACCAATCTCGACCATGGTCATGTATGAAGGGTCAAGAGATTGACTGGATGCTAACTATGGTCTATGCCTCGCCCATTGCTAGTGCTAGAAATGAACTTTGGGACTACCTAATGCGGCTGAAGGACACCTTTGACAAGCCTTGGTGCCTTCTTGGAGATTTTAATCAAGTGGTTTATCAGCAAGATAAATTGGGAGGAAGAGCAGTAGGGGGCCTCAATAGAGCGAAACTCTGGCTGTTTCTACAACATTGCGACTTAATGGAAGTACCCTTCCAAGGCCCTAGGTTCACTTGGAGTGGCACTTCAAGAAATAACAAGAAAATCTTACAACGTTTAGACCAGGTTTGGTGCAACACCTTATGGATGGAAAAGTTCGATCGGTATGGCCAAGCACATGCCCCGAACCTATTCGGATCACAACCCCATCAATCTTGTTACCGAGCTCCAACTTCCTAAGACCAAAGTTCGAATTCCTTCTTCTTTCGAGAGCTTGGATGGATCACTCGGATTTCGAAGAGTTTGTCTTACATAACCGGAAAGAACAAGATAGTCTTTTTGATACCATATCCTTCTTTGCCGGGCCGCAATCGAAATGGAATAAGAATGTGTTTGGTAACATTTTTTCTAGAAAGAAAAAGTGCCAAGTAAGAATTGCAGGTATAGAAAGAAGCATGGAAAGAGCTCCCTCCAACTTCCTTGCCAACCTTCATGATAATCTTAAAGCCGAGTTGACTGACATTCTGGGACAAGAAGAAACTTACTGGCATCAAAGATCACAACTCCAATGGTTATCTGAAGGTGAGAGAAACACACACTTTTACCATCTGTCCACAATCAGAAGGCAAGCGAAGAAAAGAATCACCTGCTTAAAAGACATACACAATCAATGGATTTATGATCCTGAGAAAACTGGGGACATGGTCAAGAACTTCTATCATACCCTTTACCAGGCGGATCCCACACCCGCCGACATTGCCACCGATATCACCCGGCCCTCTCTCGTCCACGACCGAAAACTCGGATGAATAGGCAACCGACGTAAAAAGAAGTAAGAAGATGCGCTTTTCCGTATGGGGAACTTCAAGGCCCCCGGTCCGATGGAATCCCGCCTTGCTTCCTAAAGAGGTACCGGCCTATTGTCTCTCCTATGATTCTCAAATTCACCTATGATGCTTTCTCCAAAGGGTACATTTGACGAGCGAATGAATGAAACTTTGGTCACTTTGATACCCAAAGTTAATCCCCCCGAAAAGGTTGAACAATTCAGGCCCATTGCCCTTACTAATGTTTGCGCTAAAATCATTACTAAAGTTTTAGCAAACAGATTCCGACGATTATTGGTAAATTGGTAAGCCCCACACAATCCGGCCTTTATACCCGGAAGAGGAAGCACAGAAATATTATTATTGTCCAAGAAGCTCTAAATCGCCCAAGCGAGAAAAAAGGGAGCAAAGGTTGGATGATGCTTAAAATAGATCTTGAGAAGGCTTATGACAAGGTCAACTGGCGCTTTCTTGAGAAAATACTCGGGACATTTGGGTCTTTCGACATTATCATACGGCCGATTATGCATAGCCTCACCTCTAACACTTTGTCCCTGCTATGGAATGGCAATAAATTATCTCCAATCAGACCTCAGAGAGGCCTCCGACAGGGAGATCCGCTAACACCTTATCTCTTTGATCTTTGCATGGAAATTTTGAGTATTCTCATTGATCATTACATTCAGATTGGTAGATGGAAAGGTATCAGAATTGGTAGACAAGGACCTCTGTTGTCTCATCTTTTCTTTGCTGATGATCTGATCTTATTTGGAGAAGCCACCGAATCACAGTCAGATGTGACCAAGGAAGTCCTTAATATTTTTTGCACAATTTCGGGACGAGAGAATAAGCACCCAAAAGTCTAAATTTCATACCTCCAAAAATACTACAGGGGCAACTAAAGACTCTCCTTAGTCGAAGTTGGATATGCAACATACTGATGATCTTGGCAAATATCTTGGAGTCCTCTCGCTTGCCACACCGCATCGACCAAAAATGCGGTTTAACTCCATTCTTGACAAAATGAAGAAGAAGTTGGCCACCGGAAAATGAAGACTCTATCTAAAGGTGGCGAGAATGATCCCGATCAACGCCTTCTCTTGCAACACAACCGTTCTATATTATGCAAACTTTGAAGATACCTTCAGGAGTAATTCAGGCGATGGAAAGGATATGCAGGGATTTCTTTTGGGGCGATGAAGCAGGGAGCAGAAAAATGCATTATTTAGCCTGGGACACCCTTTGTCAACCTAAGGAATCGGGAGGCCTGGGATTCAAGAAACTTCACGCTATGAATGTGGCCCTTCTTGGTAAATTGACTTGGCAGCTACTTATAGATGATCACTCTTTATGGGTCAGAGTTCTAATCCAGAGGTATGGTAGTCCCTTTCAACCTCCCAAAGCTACCGCCTCGATTACTTGGAAGACTATATGCTATGTGAGCAATCTCTTAAAGACAAATTTGATCTTGTTGATGACATCATTATTTGGACCGAGGCCCCAATCAACGGTACTCGGTTGCCTCGGCCTATAATGTACCGATACAACATAATCCTTCCAACTTTGATGATATTTGGTCCCACATCCGGAAGCTCCCAGTCCTAATCGGCTTAACTTCCTTCTTTGGCAAGTCACTCATAATGCCCCGCCTACTATGGATTTTCTTATTCAAGAGACGGGTGAGCCCCTATCCGCTATGCCCCCATTTGCCGGGTGAATGACGAAACAAGTATGTATGCTTTACGTGATTGTAACTCAAAAAAAATCTTTGGCGTAGCTTTACTCCTCGCGAAGAGATTACCACTTTCTTATCCGTTCAAAACATTCAAGAATGGATAACTCGCTAATATGAAGAAACTCTATGACATTAGAGATTGGCCGTATATCTTTCGAGAAACGATCTACACCTTATGGTATTGGAGAAACCAATTGCAACACGATAGTCAAGCAATTCGTCCTCCATTGTACATCCTAGTTTCCACAATAATTAGGAGAGTCCGCAATCTACGACTAGCTTGGGAAGATGATGTTTAGTTAGACGATTACAATGTTTTCCTCTTCTTGTAATTGTTTGGGTTTTCCCCTTCTTCTTTTGATGAAATAAAATAAGATCGTTTCTCTAAAAAAAAAAAAATAAACACCAAACTCAATCTTCATTTTAGTTGATGAATATTTGACTCCGGTCATGGACGCAGAAATCTCCGTGGGAACACCAGAGCAAATTCGAAAATCAAGTGAGGATATTAATAGTGTTTTTATATTTTTTATAAATAAAACTAAATCGTTTTCGGATATCGGTGGGGGACACTGGCCCCACCCTTATTCATTTGGATCCGCCCCTGGTTGATCCTCTACTGTGATGGGTGTGCCGTGCACCGTTTCCGTCGGAATTTTCGACGGAAACGGTGCACTTTTTATTTTATTTTTAATTTGCTCCACCCTATTCCCGTCGAAATTTAAACAGAACCGTCGAAAATTCCGATGAAAATGGTGCACGACACCCATCACGGCATCTCCATCACGGCGAGGATCCAGGTCCGGTTGACACATATGTATACAATCACTCATATTATAACGTTTTAGTGACACCAACTCATGTATCTTGGCTTGTTCACCAGCGATTTAAGTTATCAGCAAATACTCATATATTACATAGCCATTTTTTGACAACCCTAATTTTTAAAACAAATTTTATAAGGGTACGTAGTCTTGTCTTTTTCTTTTTTTCTTTTTTTTTTTTTTTTTTTGGACGGTAAAATAAGGATTTCTTAACAAGATAACACAGAATTTACAATTTCGCCTCCTAGTCCTAGATCGCTAAAAAGTTATAAATATGTTCTTGACTAGAGAGCACAGAAGTCACAATTTCGCAAGACTGCTGCTAGCCAGATAGCTATCGCCGCTTTCCCGACCACTACCCTCGGGAAACCGACCGGATCGGGTTCCGACATAGGATTCTGACGCCTAGTGCTTCATCGTGCTTCGTTTGTCGTAGCAGTTCTCAGCTTTGCTACGGTTTTATGTGATTAGGCGGGTTACTAGCTGAGAATGAACCTTTGTTTCAGAGAGAAAGAAAGCATCCATCTAGTAAGGATGATTTTGTCAATCGTAGAAGGTTTTATTTTATTTTTGGGGACAACTGGAATCAGTGACGGACCTAGAAAAAAATCTCAGTGGGGGCACTGGAACAAATTCAAAAGGCGAATGGGGGCATCAATAGTGTTTTTACATTTTTTACTTATAAAAACGCGTCGATTTTCGGATCTCAGTGGGGGCCATGCACCCCCCCTTTTATAAGCTGGGTCCGTCCCTGACTGGAATTAAGGACAAAAATTTAGGAGAAATTGTCAAAAATGACAAGTGGAATGAAAAATGGTGAAAAATGACAAAAGACACTTAAAGTGACGAAATTATCATCGTCAAATTTAACGACTTCAATTCCACTAAAAATAATCCACTAAAACATTTTAATATCCAACAAATCCACTACTAAACAAATCCACTAAAACAAAAATAAAAACAAAAAACATAAGAAGTGCATAATCGTCCAGTGGAATGATAATTTGTCTTTTTTCACCATTTTCCAATTCCACTAAACTAAATATCCATTTCCACTTGAAATTTGTCCTTTTTAACATTTGTCTATTTATTTTTTAGCATGCAATTTGATTCTAGGGTTTATTGTTAAAAAAAATAATTTGAACATAGAAATATGCAATGAGGACAGTGGAATTTTTTTCGGCTAAAAATGATATGTCATTATTCCACTGTAATAGTAAAACATTAGATCACTACAAAAAATTGGGCTTTTTGCGACGGAAGGTTATCGTCGCAAACTAGGCTTATTCCGTCGCAAATCCTAATTTGCGACGGATTTTATTTGTCGCATTTTTTTGTCGCAAAACCGAGATTTTGCGACGGTTTATCCGTCGCAAATTATTTGCGACGAATGTTGCGACGGATAATAACGTATTTTATTTTTTTAAAAAAACATAGTTTCCGTCGCAAAACAATGTAAAATCCGTCGCAAACAATTGTATAAACCGTCGCAAAAATATATATTCCGTCGCAAAAAAATTTTATAATCCGTCGCAAAAATTTTATACCGTCGCAAAAAAATTATAATCCGTCGCAAAAATTGTATAATCCGTCGCAAAGTTTTTTTTATTAAATAATTTTTTTATTTTTAGATCCTTACATATCCGTCGCAAATACACTTTTCCGTCGCAAAAAACATTTTTGCGACGGAATATTTCCGTCGCAAAAGTTAAAATTAATCAGAAAATTATGGCTGTTTTGCAGCAGCCGGCCAAACCACCGCCGCAAAACAGCCATAATTTTCCCCGGTAGCATTACAATTGCTACCGGCTATCAACAACAACAATATAAAAGGGGATACGATACCAAAATAAATAAAACGATATGTCAAAAGGGATATGTCAAAGGGGATAAAACGATATGTCAAAGGGGATAAAACGATATGTCCAAGGGGATACGATAAGCCAAAATAAATAAAAATGTATAAAGCAATATGTCACCCAGTCAGACCCGGTGTACTACCTAAACCCATGTCACTTCCTCCAGGTCCGTGATCAGATCGGTCATCTCTGTGCTGCCTCGTACCCGGGTTGCATCCCTCCGGAGGGATGCTGCCTAACCGCTGGGTAATCCACTCCTCCATCTGCGCTAGTCTATCTTCCTGACGCTTTCTGTCTCTCTCTAGATCCTCCAACCTCGCCTGTGTTTCTGCATTAATCTGTCTTTCTCTCGCCATCTCCCGGGTGAGACGGGTGAGTATGCCCGGAGAGTATGTCTCGGCGGATGAGTGTCGAGCGATGCGGGCAGCTGTCGTAGTACATGGAGGCGGTTGACCCCATGCCAAAAACTCTCCCCTTCTTGTCGTAACCACCGGCGGCTTCGTAATAAAGACGCGACTCGTCGACGGGGGTGTCGTCGCGTCTCCGGGCTTTCGCCTTCTTCGAGGTGAAGACGTCCTGTAAAGTATGATATAAATTTGTTAGTAACAATAATTACATGATATATATATATAATGTATATATAATATTTAGAATACATAACGTACCAAGATTTTCTCAAACTTCCTCGAGACGAAGTTGCCCGACTTCTTCTTCTTCGAACTAGTCACCAGATCTCCGACTGATAGGGGCACTTCTCTATTGTCCTCCATGGCCCGAGCGAAATCGATAACGCCGCGTCTGCCCATAGCATGTGTCCCAGGGATCTTCCCTTCCTCACCGGATCCAGAAGCTCGGTTTATCTTCTTTTTCGCCAGATGTTTCCTTGAATGCCTATTCCGACATAAGATAAACAAGTTAGTACATACATATATATATACAACACAAGTATTATTAATTAAATATTGAATAATTGCTTACGGGATTCCCAATCCACTCCTCGAACTGACGGAGAATATCCGGGGTCATCCAAAACCGAGCACGGGGGTTTGTTTGAGCCCGATACATATAATCACGGACCCCGTTGATAGCATACCGCTCAAAAGCTTCCCTAACCAGGGCGCTCGTGGCGTAACTCGAAGCCGACTTGAGCCACGCAACATAGTTATATATATGTTATATGTATAGTTATAATTATAGTTATATTTATATATAGTTATATTTATATGAACGACGTACCCTAAATGCGTGCCACCACCTTTCCCGTTGCTCCCGGTGCCGGCATTATGCCACGTGGTGGCAAAAGTGTTGAAGCCGCCGATTATGGCGGTCTTGGCCATTTTCTTGACATAGTTGTCGGTAAACCCGTCATATTGAAAACAATAAGTTGTTAATATATTTGGTTAATCAAAATATAAATAAAAATACAAACAAATTAAAGCAAGATATGTATTAACTTACCATCTCCCCTCGGGATCCAAAAACGGCAATCCAAGGTCACCATTGACAATGACACCCAAATCCTCCTCGGTCATCCGGTGTATCTCATCATCCAAACCGTGAGTCCGTGTGGAGGAAGACGCTCCGGGGGAGGGGGAACTACCCCTACCGCGTCTACCTCTACCTCTACCTCTACCCGACATCTATTTGACACGTAAAATGACGTTTATACTAATCTAAATGCAATTATACTAATTAATAATAAATTACAATGTTTAATACATTATTATTCAGCAATGATGACAAAATAAAATATTTAATACATTATTATTCACTATCACTACTAGAATGGAAGAGTTCTTCCTCATCTTCATCAGTATCTAGATCATCAACCGATTCTTCTTCCTCTCCATCTTCTTGTTGAATGAAATCCGCCATCTCATCATCATCCAAGTCATTATCCCCAACATTGGAGTCAACATCGACATCAAGATCTTGGTGGACAATGTTAAGAGGATCGATAATCGGGAAACATCATTGATCACTTGTTCTTGGAAAACGGTTTCCTCGACGGGAGCATCGATAGTCGATCTTGCCTTTGTTTTGAAAACAACCGACCATTGATCTTTGTCTTTTTTCAAACTTGGATATGGAGCATAGTAGACTTGCTCGACTTGATAAGCGTAACAAATGGATCATAAGCGCCATATTTCCTACCACGATGAACTTCAACTATCTTATAATCTTTATGCACATTCATGCCCCGTTCGTAATTATCAAACCAATCACATTTGAACAATACGGCTTTGTAGACGATCGAAGCTCCATAATACACCAACTCAATGATTTCATTTAAAGTGCCATAATAGTCGGCACCTTCCATGGAACCGACACAAACTCCGTTGTTGATTGAAGATTTACCAATATCGATTTGCCCGGTTGAATGTCCGAAAGTTGTAGCCGTTAATCGAATAACGTTTCCAAGTTTTGACTTGACAAGAAGGACCACTTGCCAAAGCTTTTAGCAAATCATCATTCAACAATGATGCTTGTTGTGCAAACCATTTGGTAAATTCATTTTCATGTTTATTCCAAATATCCGTCGAGGTCAATTGAGGTGTTGAACACGAATAAATTGCTCGAACAATCTAAGAATGAATCATTTTGTCGGTTAATGTATATTTGTTCGAAAAAAAGCTGTTAAGCATTGTATATATGTAGTAATGAGGTACTTACAGTTCATACGGTTTCATGATTTCGCAGTTAGACAATACGTACTTGTGCACAAAGTCATATTCTTTATTATCCAAGAACCTCGTCTTGCACTTCCCGATTGTTGTACCATTATGATCACGGAATAACTCGGGTAAATGCGAAACGATTGCGATGCCGAAGTCTCACCAACGGCAAGATTCTTTGCTTTTGTTTCAATATGATCATCGTAATACATAGAACGAAGTTTGAATCTCTTCCAACAAATACGCATTGCATATTGATCCCTCTACGAAAGCTTTGTTACCAATCTTTTGTTTTAAGTGATTCAAAAACCTTTCGAATGGATACATCCATCGATATTGCACGGGACCACCAACTCTGACCTCATACGGCAAGTGTACCGGTAAATGCTCCATCGAGTTAAAAAACGCTGGAGGCAAAATCTTCTCTAACTTGCAAATAATCTCAGCAATGTTATTCTCTACACGAATCACGTCTTCTATTTTTAGGGTAGCAGCACACAAGTCTCGAAATAATTGACTTATCTCAGTCAATGCATTCCACTCATTTTTCAGAATCAATTCTCGAAGGGCAACGGCAACAAACGTTCCATAAAAACGTGACAATCATGGCTTTTCAAACCACGTAGAATGTATTGATCATGATCTACGCACCTACTCGGTCCGAAGCATAACCGTCGTGGAATTTCAACTTGGTGACCCATTCACACAACACTTTTCTTTTACTCGCTTGTCAAGAACAAGTGTACAATCGGGGCGCTTTCGCAAAGCTCTTTCAAATCTTTAGCGATTTTGGACCACAAGCGAGTTTTGCCTTTAACGTCCATAACCGTGTCAATCGAGTTTTTCAAAGAAGTTTTTCTCAATATGCATCACATCCGGGCAATGTCGAAGCGGCAATGTTTTCCAATACGGAAGATCCCAAAAAATGCTTCTTTTCCACCAACCATTCTTGAAGTTTTTAAGCCGTTTCAAGTCGAATCCGAGCCATCAATGATGCTTGGTAGGTGTTGTACAAATTCCCATACCTCCTCACCACACAATCTACGGGGTGGAGTCGCGTGTTCATACTTGTTTGGACTTCAAAAAACCTTTATCGGTGCGAAAAATATGGTCTTCGGGGAGAAAGCGCCGATGACAATCAAACCAAGTGCATTTACCACTATGTTTGAGCCATAATGACTTGTTTCCATCACCACAATAGGGACAAGCTTTCACACCAGGCCGTAGTCCACCCGGATAACATGCCATACGCGGGAAAATCATTGATAGTCCACATTAGTGCACCCTCATATGAAAATTCTGTTTTGTGGATACATCGTAAGTAAACAACCCCGTTTCCCACAAATTTGCTTCAACTCCTTAATCAATGGTTCCAAATAAACATCGAGGTTTCCTTTCGGATTTTTCGGCCCCGGTACAAGCACCGATAAGAATATAAACTGTCTTTTCATGCACAACCGGGGCGGAAGATTGTATGGTGTAACCATGGCGGCCGAAGAGTAGTTCTTCCCAAAATTACCAAAAGGTGCAAAACCGTCTGCAAAGTCCTAACCGCACATTTCTAGGCTCCTTAGCAAACTCGGGGTGCATTTGGTCAAAATGCTTCCAAGCTTCGGCGTCACTTGGGTGGGCCATTATACCGCTTGTCCCGGGGTTTTCCGCGTGCCACCTCATTTCCTTGCCTATATGTTTCGTGGCGTACAACCTTTGGAGTCTAGGTCCAATCGGGAAATAAGTCATCACTTTGTTAGGCACACGTTGACCTCTTGCGTTCGTTTTCGGTTTATATCGATCATGGTCACACTTCCGACACTTGTCCGGATTCGCGTCCTCCTCCCAAAATAACATACACCCCGCGGGACACACGTGTATTTTCTCATGGGGTAGCTCTAATGCCTTTAACAACTTTTTGGTTTGATAGAAGTTCGAGGTCATTAAGTTATTCTTCGGAAGAATATCTCCTATCAAACCGGTAACCCCGTCAACGCATTTGTGAGAGAGGTTGTGATCACATTTCAAAGTGAGCAACCTAGAAGCCGCTTGCGTACGGAGACACTACTTCCATCACATACAGGTTCTGCGTTTTTCGGCATTTCAAAAAACGATGCAACTTCGGGGTTTGGTGTCTCATTGTTCTCCTCTTGGTTAAGCAATTCTTCTCTTACGTGATCAATCCTATCACGTAATGCGTCATTAACCATGTCCGATAAGGGTTCACATTCCGTCTTTCTTTGAACGTTCATCGGAATGGGAAACTCTTCACCATGACACACCCAATCATAGTAGTTTGCGCAAAACCCATATTTAGTTAAATGTAATCTAACGTCATGTTCAATCGAAAATTTAGTGTTCTTACACTTACTACATGGACACTTCATCATTCCATTATTTGCCCGAAACGAATCTAACTGCTTTGCATGTTTTATGAATTCCTCCACACCATTCACAAATACCGGGTTAAATTTCTTGTTAGCATCCAACCTCTCGTACATCCAAGTACGTTCTATTCTCTTCATTTTCAATCCTACACATCATATCATACAAAAAATGAGACTAACAATAGTCTTTGAAGGTTGTCTCAACACTTTTGCAAACTCGGGTTTTACTCAACTTACTATGAAACTAACAACACTTTAACCTAAATTTTTAATTCATGGTCAAAGGTTCGACGTCAAAATAATTCGGAGGCTTTGCCGGATAACAAAGTACCCCCGGTACCATTTTCCAAACGGGTAGGAACGGCACCCTTTTCAACAAACCAATTCAACCACATACTTATCATCATTTCAATCCAAATTCAACAAACCAATTCAACCAACATCCGGCTTTTCACCATCCTCTTTCTAAACTAAGCATTTTCAACCAACATCCGGCTTTGCACATACTTAAGCATTCAACAAACCAATTCAACCAATTCAACCAACATCCGGCTTTGCACATACTTAAGCATTTTCCTAACTTATCTAACTAATACACATAAGTAAGCATTTTCCTAACTTATAATTACAACACATATATATCTATAAATGTATACTACATATGATACACTACCTGACATCTATTTGACACAGAAAATGACGTTTATACTAATCTAAATGCAATTATAATAAAAAGGCGTTTATACTAATTAATAATATGTGCAAGGAAAGCGAGATTTTACGTAGATCTCGTAACTACGGGGTTTGCAATAGATCCCCAACTATTGAGATTTGCGGTAGCACCTCTAACTACACCGACCTCAAGCAATTTCTTTGTTTGCTAAGCCGAGTAACTACAACACCTTCTTCGGAAACTGTAAAAAAGTGCAGCAAAGTAAGTGGACTGCCAAAAAAATAAGTTAGGTAAGTATAGCCGCACACCGAGTATCATATGTCAATCAAACAAAGGTGGCGGGAATCTAAAGGTGAAACTAAGCTAAGATAAAGTAGATGCACTTGAGATTCCAAAGGTGAAACTAAGCTAAGATAAAGTGATACCAAAATGATGATCATAAATCCCGTAGTCTTATGATTGACTACATTGTTGTTCCACCTCAAAGCATGTAAGCCTCTAGACATTATTAACTTAAAACAACAAGTAAAATACATCAATCATTCGTAAACGGTATCCAAACGGACAGCACCTCCTCGAAAACACAATTGCACCAAATTGCGTTTTCTTTATATGGTTGGAAAGCTCGAGAATGCAAGCTACAAAACGCATATTTCAGATCTCATTTTCATCCATCACACATCACACACCATGTCAAACAAAAACGCATCGGATATTGAAAATCTGTTTTACAGCTTTCGATGTGGTTTTGTGTCGAACTTTTGAGTACCCTATACTACTTGGAATGAGCTGAATTTTTGATGTGTTATATATTGCATATAGGGGTACATTTTTCATTGAGAAACCATTCTGGTTTGAGGCCTGTATAATAGTTAAATGTTGGTCACAAACTGCTTAGTCAAAACTGTCCGGTGGGAGCTAATTAGGGCTGTGTGGTGTTTTTGAATGTCGGGTTGAAGCCCAAACGAGCTGAAAATTTAAGGGATTATAATTCAGAATATTATGAGCATTTTATCTTCTTAGACCAACTGATTTTGAGTTCGTTTTGATAGTAAGAAAGTGAGATAAACATAGGTCAAAATTTCATCAAAAAAATGAACTTTCATCCAAAATCTAACTCAAAACAATCAAAACCCCAAACCACCCATCACCAAGCACCAATTGCATTTATTTAGTGTTCAATGACTTAAAGTTTACAAGGGTTACGATTAAGAGCAAAACATCCGGTTAGGTTAGATCGAATAGATTATTAACTAGTAACCCAAAAACCAACATGGTCACAATCCATATTGCTTTAAAAATCAGGTCCAATAATATAATAAACTGTTAATTTTTATGTTGTTCCAATATACATAACTAGGCTTGTTTCATATCATACCGTGCCCTCTAAAACACATGACTTGTAAATGGACAAATACCACTTCTCATAAAACGAGAAAAAAAAAAAAAAAAAAAAAAATGCAAATCATCAAATAAAAAATGCAAAAGGATTCAAGGACAGCCACAAAGGGTCTCGCCATTTCTTAGACCCTGGTTCTCTAAACAAGGCACGATCTCTAAAATATAATCATTTCATCGAAACAAACACATCATAATTTCCAAACCCTGGGCCACCATAATCACAAATCGTATTGACATTTTATGGCTTAATTAATATGTTCAACCGCTAAGGGATGACTTCGTATACGTTGAAGTTAATCTAGTAGCTTTGTACAATAATCAAAGTAGTCTCTTCATATCGTTCGCAAAAGAAATCACCTCCTTCGACATATGCATATGACGGGTGGCTTAGCAACCCGAGGACCATTACTAAGATATATTACTAAGATATATTTCAAAATCCCCCGAAACCCAAAATCAATATTCAACAAAATAAAAGAACATATCGGTACTCGCTAATTAGTCAACTTCATCATTACACAAATTTGTTCCTCGTTACGATACGGTTGTTCAAGTAATACACACGATCATCATCTCATTTGCAAAAACAATAATCAATGAAATTTCGGTACTCATCCAACAAAGAAATTGAAATCAACAATATCATTAGAAGTCTAAACATCAACAATTATATCATTAAATATATATAATTCATTATGCATTGGAATCGGGTGTGGGGGAGAGGGGGTGGGAGGGGGAGGGAAGAGGTTACCTTGTGAGTGGCTGCGGCGGTGGTGGAAGGAGGTGGCGCCGGAAACAGGTTCAGCAGGGGGGGGGGGGGGGGCGGGAGAGAAGAGGGGAGAGAAGAAGAGAAATGAGGAAGAAAAGGGGATTATGCGACTGATATCCGCCGTTTTGCGACGGAATTTAATGTCCGTCGCAAAATAAACCTAATTCCGTCGCAAACATGTAAATTCAGAATAATAAAATAATTAATAAAAATGTATTAAATATTCCGTCGCAAAATAATACAAATGCCGTCGCAAAAAGGCATTTTGCGACGGAATTTAATTTCCGTCGCAAATTTTATCTAAATTCAGAATAATGAAATAATTTTATAAAATTTTATTGAATAGTCCGTCGCAAAATAATAAAAAGTCCGTCGCAAAATTGCCCGCCAAGTGGAAAATTCGGTCCCGCCAAGTGTCCCGTCGCAAACATTAAATCATCCGTCGCAAACGTAAATTTGCGACGGAAATAAGGTCCGTCGCAAAAACTCCGTCGCAAATCTGCTGTTTTTTTGTAGTGGATTTGAGGCGTTCCACTGCAATTTAGGGTTATGAACAATGGATTTGTCATTATCATCCATTTTATATTTTCACTGTCTTAATTTCTATTTTCTTCTTATTTTTTTGTCCTTTTAAACCGCTTCCCCTTGATTTTATGACTTTCGTATTATTTTTCTGGATTGGGGGAACAACTTCCATATCCTGTGTAGCGTATGAAATTCTGCCGTAGATTTTTGTGGAATTTGTGTTAAAAGACGAATCTGAAATAGGGGTCAAAGTCCATAAGGACATGTTTTAAACTTAAATGATTGAGAAGGACAGGCACTACATGTGTTACTACATTTTTGTACATATGTTACTATGTGTGTTACTACATGTTTGTCCTTCTCAACTATTTTATATTAAAACATGTCATTTACAACATTTAACCTTCTGAAATAATATGACCATTGGACCATAACTAGAGATATCTACGGAAAAATTAGATAAATACTACATCCGTTCCAAAATGTAAGTCTATTTAGCTTTTAGGTTTATCCTAAAATATAAATTTATTTAAAAAACCAATATAACATTCATTACATTTTTCTCATTTTATCCTTCATTTATTATATACTCAACCACTTTTTACTACCTTACATTAATATCAATGAAAGGTCATTTTAGTCTTTTTAATCAAAATTAATGACAAATAACAAATTTAACTAACTTTCTTAATATGTGTGAAAAACCAAATAAACTTACATTTTGAGACGAAGGTAGTATTAATCGGTTCAAATTACAATGCAACAATAAACAGTTTAGTATTTCTCCTTTATTAACACTTTAATGGTAGAGAGTTTATTTTCATCGGCTAAACAACATTGCAACAATTGTTGACTAAGATTAGTCGTCGTCAACCTTCAAAAAAATAAATTAAAAAATTAGTCGTCTAAACAACACTTGCTATGACGTACTTTTCACCTGGACTAAGTAAACTATTGATTTTGATATTCAACTTTATCTTTTGAAGGTACGCTAATGACTCATGATTTAGTTTTGTTGTCAAAAAAAAAAAATGTATAAAAACACTATTAATCCATAAACCGGATCACCGAATTCACTCCGATATCTCCACCGGAAATAAAAATTCATGGTCCTCCACTGGCGCATCTACACTATGCAAGGAGGGGACACATACCCCTACTACGATCCTAGATAAATTATTTTATATATCTGTATAGTTTTGCTGTTAAAAATAATATAAATTCATGCCTTCGATGGTTCATCAATTTTACTCTCATGTTCCTACTAAATCAAAATCTGTCATTACACATATATAAACATACATATATATATACATGGGCGGATCCAAGTACAGTAGGGTGGTAGCCGTGCCTCCACCGAAAACCGAAAAACGATTTATTTTTTTTAAATGTAAAAACAATATTAATGTCTCCACTCAATTTTCGAATTCGTTTTATACCCCTACTACGAAATTTTCTTGACCGGCCAATCTATATATATATATATATATATATATATATATATATATATATATATATATAGGATAAGTGGCAACATCGTAAAGGGGAAATTCTATCCCGGGGAGTCCTCTCACACACTGTCCCGTTGGATGTGCGCGATGTGCGTAAGAAGACAAAAACTAATTTGTCTTCTTGCACACATCCAACGAGCGGCAGTGGCGGACCCAGAACTTTTTTTCAGCGGGGTCCGTAAATATTTAACACACTAAATAATTTTTTTTCACGTGGTCCGAAATATTTTCTATAGGTAAAATGCAGAGTATTTTTATTTTTAGCGGGGTCCGTGGACCACCCTTAGGAGGCTTTAGATCCGCCCCTGACGAGCGGTGCGTGCGAGGAAAGTGCGGGATAGAATTTCCCATCGCAAAGAGACGAAAAGTTTGATTTTACACATAGATTGAGTTTGATTTACACATAGCTTAATTAGAGCCTTAGACTGTGAGGGTGATAGGGTGATGGTGATCGAATAAGAAATGGACATGCAATTTGATGATTAAATTTGTTTGAAAGTTTTGCTTGATAATGAAAATAAATCACCAACTTCACCAAAGAAAATCAAAGTGGACCAATAATATCACGTCATGTGTTACTAAGATTTTCACGGTTCATTTTTTTAAATTTTTTTTTTTATGATAATGCATTGTTGACTAGACTTAAAGATTTACTATTATTTTGTAGTGATGATGATAGGTTAAGCTCGATCAAATGTATTTTTCAAAAGAATAGGTAAGCTCCAAGAAGATAAGAATATGTTCAATGATGGAGACAACAAATTCCAGGTGTAATGGCCGGTTGATTTTTTTGGTGTGTAAATTGTTTCTCAAGTATATGTGTATATATATAATGTTAAAATAATACTCCACCTTCAATATGATAGACTTCATTAATTGAAAATTTCTACGCCGAGACTCTGCATAGAGTTTCGGTTGCATCCAATTAAAACACGACACAAAATATGATCCATGATCAAGTATAACTTGATGATCCTGGACCAATAAGATACAGAATAATTGATGGGTCTCATGTTTTATACATGTTACCAAAATTTAATTTCTTTACTGAATAAAAATAATGATTCCCTCAAAAAAAAAAAAAAATTTAATAATGATCAAATGTCTCATGTCCAAACAGACCAATAGTCTTTCAACAAAATCTGGAAGAAATATAGAATGTTAAAGCAGCTTAAAAAAAGAACAGAAATTCTTTGTAAATACATCTTTGTATAGTTATTATGAATGAAAAGAATCCAAAACCCAAACTCAAAAAACACAATCTTTACCTGTTGTTGCATTCCTTACACAACAGACAATACATGAAAGCTTTACAAGTTTTTTTTTTTTTTGTTTTTTTTTGTTTTTCCGGGTTTATACCGAATCGAACTGCATGATGATTGATGATGATCTTTAAGGCTCAGAGTTATCAATCAAAGATGTATCTTCATCTTCTTTAATAGTATTAATCATAACAGCCACTTGACTCATATTAGGCCTTGCATCTGGTGATGTATTTATGCATTTCAAAGCAACATGCAACAAATTAACCATCCTTTCTTCATTTGCACCTTCAGCAATCAATCCTTTATCAAAAACTTCAGCTGTCCATTCTTCTCTAACAATTGAATGAACCCATCTTGCCAAATCGGATTTCCGGTTATGCACGAGTTTCCCGGTTAGTAATTCAAGAAGAATCACACCAAATGCATAGATGTCTGCTTTAAAGCTGTTAGCTTTTTCAGTTGTTGTTGTTATGCTTCCACTTCTAGCAAAAGAAAGTTGATGTTGTTCTTGATTGTCTGATGAACCCATTAGGCCATATTCACTAATACATGGTTCCATGTCTTTGTTTAACATGATGTTTGAGGATTTAAGGTTTCCATGTGGCATGTCTTCGATTCGGAGTTCTTCGTGCATAAAAGCCATTGCTTTTGCTGAGTTTGTTGCAACATTTAGTCTACTTTCCCAATCAAATCTTTCTCCATGTTGTGATCCTGAATGCACACAACAACATCTTATCAGTCAAATGAATCATAAAGAATGAATTTTTATGGTACCCTTTCGTTTTCACTCTTTTTCGTAATGCACACCTCTAGTATCAGTAGTATGTGAAAAAGACAGGAAAAACAGAAGGATATGATGCATGAAACTTGGTACAACATTCATACAACGGTTATGTTCGAAAGTTTTTTGACCAATTAACTATCTTTATAGAAACATTTTGGTCTTTCAACTTATTTTGCTAGGAAATTGGCATCTAATTGTTTTCAAAAGTCCAGTGCACCAAATGAAGTAACAAATGGACTTTAAAATCATCGAAATAGCCCATACAGGTCGGTTTCAATTGAATAGGATCCAAAATTGTTGCCAACATTAAACTATAGCTACAAGCCCTTACTGTTATTTGTCATAAAAGTATAAGAAATTGTTCATTTTGCCTAATGTTTGTGTTCAGAAATCAGAATGCAGTGTTTTATGTGCTGCCTAAAGAAAGAAAGAGGGACTGTAAAGTGTATATTTACCATGGAGAAGTTTGAAAAGACTGCCATTTTGTTGAAACTCATAAACAAGAAGCTTTTCTTGCCTAGAACAATAATAAGCAGCAACAGGCAACACATTCCTATGCTTAACTTTGTCTATCTTATGCATTCTTTTCTTGAATTCATCCCGCGAAATATCCCAATCCTTGATTCTTTTCACTGCTAAAGCCAATCCACCATTAAGGGTTACTTTATAAAGTGTTCCATGTTTCCCTTTTCCAATCAATTCAGCCGGCGCTCTTAACAGATCCTCGAATTTAAGCCCGTTAAGAACAGGACTAGATAAAACTACAAGCGTTGAAGCTTTCGCGTTATCTGGTGATGTTAATGAAAACTCTGATCTGCTTCCACCTATTCTTGAATCTGTAGATGTTGTACTAGGTTTACTGCTTGTGATTTCTTCTTTATCGAAATCATTTCTTTCCCCTTTAGGGTTGTTTCGTTTCTTGAACTTGAAGGCGATCAGAAGGGCGATAATCACGGCTATAAGTACAGCGTATCCTACGTAAACCAGGTCTTGTTTCTTTAAAAGATGCTTCTTTTTAGGTGATGATGATGATGGTTGTGGTGCTGATAAGGGTGGTGGTGATAGCGAAACAGGACACGGATTCGGAAACGGGGGCCCACATAATCCTTCATTTCCAAGAAAGCTGCTTGAAGTGAAATTGCCTAGGTTTTGTGGAATAGGGCCAGTGAAATTGTTGTTGGAGACATTGAATTGATCCAAGTTCGAGAAATCGAATTGCGGTATCTGTCCATTGAGATGATTGTTTTGAGCCAAGAAACTTGTCAACCCTGAGATTCTTGACACATTTGGTAGCTGCCCAGAAAATCCATTGTCAGAAAGATCAAGTCTTTTCAGATTATTCAATTTGGACAGAGTACTAGGTAGTTGTCCTGTAAAGCTGTTGTTGTGAAGATACATATGAGTCAAATGTGTGCAGTTTGATATTTCTTGAGGCAATTCTCCACCAATATTGTTATCATTTATGCTAATTACTGCCAAAGAATCAGCCACACATAAAGATTTTGCATCAAAAACTCCTGTTAAATTCATCCCATCAAGAACAACTTTCTTCACAGTTTGTGAAGTACTACATTTGACCCCTACCCATGTTGCATTACAAGGATCTGATGTTGAATTCCACCCCCAATTCGCGTCGCGTGTGACATTCCCTGTTGAAATCTGGTTCATAAACTGCACTAAAGCTAGCCTCACTTCTTGTGTTGTATCGGATTTCGTGATCAATGCCGGAAGGCAAACCAAAATCAAGATGATAAAGATTGGAGCTTTTTGCCCCATTAGAAGGGGGGAAATGTGAATGAGAGTTTTTCCAAACAACCCTTCTGATTTTACTAACTCATTTTTGTAGAAAAATTGAAGAAATTGATAAGCAATAATGATCCAAAGAACTAAAAGGGTTGTATTTTATTGCCAATTGGCTATATTTACAAAGATGGTTTTGAATTTTGTGTCATTTACATTCAAATATGATACAAAAACAAAGCAATTAGATCCAAGTAAACAACTGTTTTCAAGATTTTTGTATTTTTTTTATCTAATGCCGGCAAATGGAAATGGTCAATAATGCCATAGCATTTTATGATGGTGGTGCCAGTGCATAATGCATAGATAGAGCAATCCATGTATGATGCCATTAGTCATCATCTTATAAGATGATCAATTTTCATGGTTTCTTTTTGATTTCTGGATTTTGACTTCAACTGTTATTCGAGAATAACAAACTCAAAAGAAAAAAAAAAAGGTGTGCACAGAGATATGGTCCGGAATTTTAAGTTCAGTTCATGAATAATCACCTATATACTATTGCCTAATCATTGACTAACATGACTATGATAAAAGAAGTAATATACATATATATACACACTAACAAAATGACGTTATGCATTATTTTTTAGGGGACGATATACATTGTTAAGTACGTGTTTAGTTTATAAAATAATAGTATAGTGAATAATGATAACCTTATATGAGTTGATTGTTTCGGTTGTGGCATAAATATCATTAAACATAATTTGCATAACATAACATTGTAAGCACGTCTATTGTTACAACATAATATACAAGCTGAAGCATAAGAAAATAGATACTGGAAATATCTTTGGACATGTATGATTGTTGGAATCAAATGCAATCGTAGACCTCCCACCAATTGTTCTTTGTAACAATCATAAAACCTTCAAGAGGTTTATTGGATTTCACATCAAATGATGGGTGGCGAGGATTGAATATTTTCTTGTCGATATCATAAGTCCGGCGAATCTCCTCCATGGCATCGTCGGTAAGAGAGGATCGAATATCCTCCACACCCGGAACTATTACCACAACTTTAGATGAATTTGTATCTTACTTTTGAGCGGGTTGAGGACTTTTAGATGGAGTTGAAACATCTGAAATTGACGTACCTTGATCTTCAATAAAAAACCATAAAGATTTAAGGGAGGATTTCGGTTTCAGAAGAAGAAGTGTGAATGACTTTGTTGATAATGCGCATACTCTGAAAACAAAGGACTCTGGTTATAATGGAAAAGCAACGAAAGATTCATATCGAATGAGTTATTATTTTATAATGGTAAAGTCATAAAGACGTCTTGATTACATAATTTAATGATTAATACATATCCCAAGGTGTAGGTGAATTGGGATCTCAGAATTTGATAATGGAGATTTGAATTTCAAAAGACAACTAGAAACGCATTCATGTCAGAGACCTTTGGGTTCCCGCCTCCTATACAGTGCCATGTCATCTCCAATCAGACATAACCTATGACATCCGTTCTAGATCTGGTATGTGGGGCTTTTGACGTAGTTATGACCCGATGTCATACACGTGGCACCTAATGGGCTACATCAGATCCTCTTACCATATAGGCAACAAAAGTGCAGCCCGGTTTAGGTCCTTATACTCTAGATAACTTTGATAAATATGTCTTAGTCCGACATTAGTGCCCCCAGCTCTCGTTCTATGCTGCAGGATCACCAAAGTCCTAAACTTACAGCTCAGGGCAGATCACATCGCCGGCTTCAGGTTTTTGAGATGAGCGGTCAGATCATTTAGGAAATATAGGATTTATTAAATGATTTTCTGAAACCTCATCATCGTTTTCATCTTATTCAATGACACAATGACCATTTTTTTGGGCAACTCTATGTTTCCTTCATTGTTTGTTGGTTCTTCTTCACAACCCTCCCTTGATAAAAATTGGTTGAAGTGTAGATCTTCTCTTGTTCTCATATTTTTGGAAAGGTATAATTTTTCCATCATTGGCGACAAATATGACTTCACCAATCTTGTCTCTATTGTTTGTGGTATTGTGCATTTTGGTACAACATGAAGCAATTGTCTAAAATCACCTCCAAATACAACATCATTTCTTTAAATATGTTAGAATTTGTCATGATGTCCTTTAAGCTTCTGCCAAGTGTCTCAATTGTCCGTATCTTTTTCATTGGTGCTTCATCCCATATGATTAGAATTGCTTTTCGTAGTAATTCTACATTTCCAATCTGCATTGGAATATTGCACATACTTGATTAATGCGCATTAATTGAAATTTTAAACGTGAATGAGCAGTTCTGCAATGGCTGGTTACAATTAGGCTAATATGTCAAATCCGTTTTTCCTTCATCATAGCAAGAATCCCTCTTTGGTCGGGTCCAACCCGTTTCATAGCCGGTGAAGATCAATGTGCAAGACTTTGTCTTCAAAGAACAAAATCAGATTCATCAATGCCACTATTCCAATTAGGCATGAATCTGATAGAAAGTATACTTTACGGGAACAATGTAATATATTGTGTGGTAATTTCTTGGATTGTTCATTCTCTCTCCGTTACGATTTCTCAAAGTGTTTTTGCAACACCCCAAACTTGAGCTTTGGCGGCGCTACTTGAGGTATAATGGATCCAATAACTACTTAAGTCTATCGTCATCGCTTGACCTAATTAAAATACCTAAACCGAGTTACCAAATCCATTATGTCTCAATCTTCTTAATAATCTTTCTCTCAATTTTTCAATTTGGATATTACATTCTCTCCTCTTAAGGAACTGACGTCCTCTCCTTTCCATGATCCTACCAAAAGGTAACCAGAGGTGTCCCTCACCATATTTAAAGGTGGGCAATTAGTTTCATCTGATATTGATTCCGATACCACCTGTAGCGCTCCAGAACTTAGGTCTGGCGGCTCTATTTGAGGCATAATGGATCCAGTAAGTACTTATGTCTATTGTTCTTTCTTGGATTTAAATGGTTAACCCGAGTTACCAAGTCCATCATGCCTCAACCCTATTAATATTTGTTCTCTCAAATTTTCAATATGGGATATTACGGTTCTTTGGTTTAACACAACCAAAGAAGTATGGGATAATCTTCTTGACAGATTTTATGTAGTGAGGACCGATCGTCGATCGAAGATGCCTTTAGACTTTCTGATTTAATGTATGAATTGGTTAAACAAGGAGATTCAAATGTAAAAGAGTATTTCACAAAACTTATGACCTTATGGGATGAATTAGTTGTTCTTAAACCTTCACGAGATTTAATAGGCCATAACAGAAACTGGACCCACAGAATTACACGAGATTTAATGGATAATCCATAACGGGAATTATATCTTAGAGTGATAACCTAATGTTTTTAAGAGTAGTGATAGTGTCAAAACATAATGACCACAACAAAGTACAACAACATACTTTTTCACTATTGATTATGTTGTGGGACCTATTGATTCCTATAGGTCCTGTAAAGATTAATGATTCTCCAAAAAGAAAAAGTATCACTATCAAACTTTGTAATGCATACACAATATAATATGATGAGGGTCGAAATGAGCCTCGCCACATGTCATCTCCTAATTGATCAAACAATAAATGAAGACATAAAAACTATAACATTAAGGGCTAGGAGCCCTACTTCATGCCTAAGGGCAGATCTGAACCCCAAGTGGGAGATCGGCAGGAACTCCTCCACCAGCCACCGCAGGTCGGCCAAGGCTTGGTAGAGAGGAGCTGCCCAGGTCGGCCATAGTGGCCTTGGGGGCTCGACGCAAAACGTACAGAGCAACCCAGGCTGTTATTCCACGTGCGGGATAGCTAAAGACAAATAAGGAAATAATCTTGAGTCATAAAGACTCTGATCCTGACATTCAAATATGTCCATAATTATCCCTAAATTATAGGGATTTACGAGTATTAATCCTTAGGGAAATAATAATAATAATAATAATAATAATAATAATAATAATAATAATAATAATAATAATAATAATAATAATAATAATAATAATAATAATAATAATAATTCCTTGCAGGACAAGTAAAGGGATAAACCGTCTCCTATATAAACAACGGACAAACCCATTAAAGTTCGCAGGACGAACTAGCTAAGATCCATTAAAGTTCGCAAGACGAACTAGCCGAGATCCGCGAGTCGGACTCGGTCGAATTAAAGTAAAGTTTTCCATGGACAAACTCATTAAAGTTCACAGGACGAACTAGCTGAGATCCGCAGGTCGGACTCAGTCGAATTAAAATAAAGTTTGCAACATACAAACTCATTAAAGTTCGCAGGACGAACTAGCTGAGATCCGCAGGTCGGACTCAGTCGAATTAAAGTAAAGTTCGCAACGGACAAACTCATTAAAGTTCACAGGACGAACTAGCTGAAATCCGCAGGTCTGACTCAGTCGAATTAAAATAAAGTTTTCAACAGACAAACTCATTAAAGTTCACTGAACGAACTAGCTGAGATCCGCAGGTCGGACTTAGTCGAATTAAAATAAAGTTTGCAACAGACAAACTCATAAAAGTTCACAGGACGGACTAGCTGAGCTCCGCAGGCCGGACACAGTCAAAATTATTAAGTTTGCAGAGCATGACAACTGAACTCTGCTTGAACTAAGCTCTGCAAGTTAGACTCACCAAGTTTGCAACAGTCAAACTTCCTAAGTCTGCATAGCAGACGTCGAATTGCAGAGCTGTGCAGGTAAAAAATCTATAAACGCTAATAAGCATGTCATCCAAAAAACTATAAGTTAATGCATGGCATACTGGGAGGCAAGACACCCTACTGCAGATCAGAGTACTTCAGGTAAGTGCTGAAAATAAGATTAAGGCAAGAGAACTTGCAAAAAATTGCATATATTAAAACATTGTACAGGAAAAAATGGAAGCTTTTCTCCAAAGTCTACAAGACAGACTCCAAAACTTGAGCTCCGCAGGTCGGGCTCTGAAGCTTGAGCTCCGCAGGACGGGCTCGAAAAGTTTGCTTAAGTCTGCAGGACAGGCATCAACTTTCAGAACTCCACAGGTCGGACTCAACAAAGATTGCAGGTCAAACTCTTTGAATTGACCTCCACGGATCAGACTCACCAAGTTTGCAGGACAAACTCGCCCAGTCAGCAGGACGGACAAAAGTATGAGCTCTCTAGCTCAGCCTCCGTATATTTTGTAGACCAAACTTCCTTAGTTTGTAGACGAACTCAAAACCGAGCTCCGCAGATCGGACTCGTCATTAAATCAGTCCGCAGGATGGACTCGAGCAATAACTCGTAGGACGGATCCAAATTTCAGAGCTTAGCAGGCCAAGCTCATTAAGTTTGCAGGACAAAGTTAGTTCACAGATGAACTCAAACCGAGCTCCGCAGGTCGGACTCCTCAGAAAGCAAGTTCACAGGACAGACAGAAATTCGGAGCACTGGATGTCAGGCTCAATGTGTTTGCAAAGCTGAGCTCCGCAGGTCGGACTAACTCTAAATAGCCAGTCAACAGGTCAGACCCGCGCAAATCCGCATGCCGGATAAATTTTTCGGGCTCCACATGATGGGCGCGCTAACTTTGCGAAGTAAACTTCCTAAGTCTCCAAAGGGATCCGAGCTGAGCTATGCAGGTCGGGCTCGCAAAAATACAACGAAGCATAAACGAAATGCAAGTTCAAAAACCTAAGAAGCATTAAGGGGCGATTTCTGCCAAGACTCTGTAGAAGGAGTAAGATTCCCCACAGAAGCGCTGACATGTGGCAGCTCGGCAGGAGCCGTTGAAGCGGAAGCAGTAGCCGCAGAAGGCACTAAACAAGGAGCTGCAGCAGTGTTCTCAAAAGTCGTTCCACTTCAGAAGACGTGGGCACGAATGACAGCGTCATAAAAGTAACTATGCCACCTGGCAGAGAAAACCATTGTAAAACTCTACAAGTCTAGATGACAGTGGCCGAACAACACCTCTAATAGATCCGACCTCACAACGAGTAGTTCAGCCAGATCCGGGGGGCTTATAATGAGGGTCGAAGTGTGTCTCGCCACATGTCATCTCCTAATTAATCAAACAATAAATGAAGACATAAAAACTATAACATTAAGGGCCAGGAGCCCTACTTCATGCCTAAGGGCAGATCCGAACCCCAGGTGAGAGATCGGCAAGAACTCCTCCACTAGCCACCATAGGTCGGCCAAGGCTTGGTGAGAGGAGCTGCCCAGATCGGCCATAGTGGCCTTGGGGGCTCGACGCAGGACGTACAGAGCAACCCCAGACTGTTATTCCACGTGCGGGATAGCTAAAGATAAATAAGAAAAGAATCTTGAGTCATAAAGACTATGATCCTGACATTCAAATATGTCCATAATTATCCCTAAATTATAGGGATTTACGTATATTAATTCTTAGGGAAATAATAATAATAGTATAATTCCTTGCAGGACAAGGAAAGGAATAAATCGTCCCCTATATAAACAACCCTAAAGAACTACGAATGACTTGATTCCTGAACAATTACAGGATACGTAGGCAACTTGGAAAAATAACTCGGGCTCAGTCTAAAAATCCCCCCCAAAACCATCCCGTTTTACATCTTGTTATAGGGCTTATTCTTGAGGTAATTGTCACTAGAAGAAATACGGCCTGGATTTATTCATAGACGAAATCCAGCATCGTCACAATATATGAAAAATAAGACTGCAAACTCACTTACTCTATAAAAAAAAAATGTGATTTACGCAATTTCAAGCCGGTTTGATATATACTTCATTTCAAAAGTCGAGTTCACAAAAATGACAAAAAAAATAAACGAAACCAACAAAGTGTAAGACAGATGTAGGCTTCCTAAAGAGAAAAATCATCCCTGTCTTCATCATACTCTTTATTTTATTTTTATTTTTTTATTTTTTTATTTTTGAAACACGTCTTCATCATACTTGGAGTTGACAAAAATCTCTTTGTTTGCATTCTTACTGTTAAAGCCTAACCATGAGGTACCCATTTTCCTGTTCCACGGGATGAGTACAGATATTAGTCAGATAATTTAGTGGTTTAGAGTCACGAGTTTGCTATTATACCAATAAATTGAAAGAAATTGTCTATTTTACTGGGTTCGAATCTCCACAATCCAATTTAAGCTGCACTTTTAAATGACTCAAACCCTTATCACCGGTCATATCCTGGAGATCCTTTGTTTGCATTCTTCTTTTATAAAAATACTAGTAAAATTATTAACCGTAATAAACACGGTTATGCCCACGGTGAAATTTAGAAATTACACCTTAACGTTTAATCGTTAGATGAGAAGCATTTATAATGAAAAAATTAAAACGTATTTTATCGTAAGGTGGAGAAGAAGTCAATTAAGTCTTTGATGTTGTTCATATGTGTCAGTTTTGGTGACTTGATCTCTAAACTGATGAATAAACTGGTGGAACTAATCTGTGAAAACTAAGACTGAGAATGATGGTCAGTTTTCAGTAAGTATATTCAGTTCTGTGAAAGTCATTTTGGTGAAGTGCAACTGAGTTTCTTCTAAAGTCTGCAGTCAGTTTGGTCTGGTGAGTTTTGCTGAGTATAACTAAGTTCTACATCTGAGCAGTTGATTACAAGTCTGGAAAGTCAGTTCAGAGCTGAGTTTTCATCTGGTGGATAACAGATGGAGCTGGGGTCCACATGTGGGATATTTATGACAGTTCCGACAAAGATCTTATGGCGGTTAGGGTTTAGGGAATTGTGTCTATAAATACCAATGTTGTAATCAATGCAATGTGTGTCTTTCACAAGTGTGTGAAAATCATTGTAACTTTGTGCATGATAAAATATCATCTTTTCTGTCCGTGGAGTAGTTGGCACAACGCCGGAAACCACGTTAAATCACTGTGTTCTCTTTGTTTCTGTGTTTTATCAATTTCGCCATACTTTATGTTTGCATTGCTTCTGTCTTAATCTTTATTAAACTGCAAGTTTCTCGTCTGTGTTTTAACAAACTGTATCAGAGTGTTGGTTCGTGGATCCAGAGAAGTTGCAGGTTAAACTGAGTTGATCTTCACCAAGACCGGTGACCGGTGCTAGGATTTTTTAATTAGAAGGATGTCAGCAATGAACGTAAAGATTGATAAATTTACAGGTAGGAACAGTATCAGTTTGTGGCAAATCATGATGCGGGCTTTGTTAAAACAACACGGATTGTGGACTCATTTATCTGATAAAAGGGATGCCGCCGCGGCGGATTATGCCAGTCTGGAGGAGAAGCACATTCAGCCATCATGTTGTGCGTGTCTTATGTTGTTATCATAGAAGTTGCTGAGGAAGACACCGCTGCCAAGTTATGGTCTAAGCTTGAAAGCATGTATATGTGATGGGAGTCAAATTGACTATTATTTACTATGTGATTATACCCCGTTTATACCTCGTTTTATGTGTTTCCGGGGACATTTGGTTGTATTTTGATGTATTTACACCTTGGTTATCATTTCGGGACCTAGGGCGAAAAGTCCGGGATTCTCGGTCTTTTCCGGTGTAATTTACTATACTCTCGGTCACCCTAGTGTCCTGTAGGGATTATGTGTGGTATTTGGTGTGATTTTGTACAGGACTTAGGTGTTTGAGATGTCTGGAAGGCGAGATACGAGGATTGGAACGTGTGCCCGAAGCTTAAACGTTCAAACGGATCAAAACGTGTTGGTACTACAACCACACCTTCCACTGATCTGCATTTTGTTCCACCTTAGAAGCATTTTCTGGGCTGGACATCTTCATGAAATTTGTAGACAATTGAATCAGCTTTCCAACGCAACTTGAATCACTCGATTCGGAGGTATACACGCAAAGTTATGACTGATTTACTGAAAGTGTGTCAGCTAGGCCAGTTGCTGATAGAATTTGTGAAGAAAAAAATCTGACAGGCGGGCGCTGTCGGTACGAGCGCCACCGTGAGTCCAGATCTAAAAAAACACCATATATACACCCTCATTTCGATCTATCATCTTCCCCAACTTGTTTTTCTGCACTTTTGCTGCTTTTTTCTTCAGTTTTCCTTAGCTTAGATTAGTTTAGAGGTATATTAGCATAGATTAGTTGTAGATCGTTGTAATCCGTTGATTCTCGAAGATAGCTTGACGCGTTGTTGACGGGATTCGGCTCGGATATTCGACTATCTACGGCATAATATATTTGGTATTTCAATTTCCTTTCTTGTTCTTGCTTTTTGATCTTGATCTTTGTTAACTTTGATTGTTGATTTCTTTTATTTTGCTTATTATAATGAGTAGCTAATCCGTTATATAGTCGAGATATGTGATAGCCTTCGAAATCGAATCCTTAGCTTGTTGATTGAAGTGTTTTGATGTGTTGATTGTTAGATTCTCGATGTTGTTTTTGTTCTAGAACTTATGCCTAATGACTTTTGTTGAACTGATCACTCAATAATCGCGTCACACATATCGTCTTTATAAATGTATTTTGCGAGAGGGTACGGGAAAAGGGGTTCTTGGATCACCGTGTAAAACCGACTGAGTTGTTCAGATTCGGTTTTGTGTGTGAGGTTTATATCATTGTTAACGAGTGTCTCATAGAGCGTAGACCGTGTCGGGTCAGTTAAATCCGGTCAGCGGACTGTTGAATTCGACATAGGAAACTAGGTTGTTGAAATTGGCGCTTAGTTTCGGAAATAGGAGACGGCACCCTTCAACGATGCCGAGAACATTAGAGTTTGTCGAAACACTTCCGCAAACGAGTTAGGGTTAGAGAGTAGTTGATTGGATCATAGCTCGGCTATCTCTTTTATATAGTTTAAAATCTTTGTATTGTGTTTATTTAGTTTGTAGAACCGGTGATCTGACAAATCACCACGTTCAATATATGTGTTGACCTAAACTAGGAACGAGACCGACTTTGGTACTCGACCAGATTCCCTGTGGGATACGACCTTGACTCACCAATTCTAGGCTACAGTTGACCCGGTACACTGCCGGTGAGATTGGACACTTAGAAAAGGCAGATCAATATGACTAAGTCATTGATCAACAAGTCGTTGCTTAAGCATAGGCTATTTAGCCTGAGGATGCATGAGGGAGCTCAGCTGAGAGATCATCTTGATCAGCTGAACACAGTATTACTTGATCTCAGGAATATTGATGTTAAGATTGAGGATGAGGATGCTGCTTTCATTTTGCTGGTTTCAATACCAGCTTCCTATGAGAACTTTGTGCAGCCCTTCATAGTTGGGAAGGATACAGTTGCTTTGGAGGATGAGAGGTCATCTTTACATGCCAGGGATCTGAGACATAAGGCAGTTGGGGCAGACAATCAGGCTGTTAGACTAGTAGTCAGTAGCAACAGTGAAAAAGAGCATGGTCAGTCTAGGAAGAAAAATTCCAAGAAGACAAGGTCCAAAGGCCCTAAATCCACAGATGTTTGCAATTATTGTAAGGAGTAGGGACATTGGAAATCCAATTGTCCAAAGAGGAAGAAATAGCAAGAGAACGGTTCTGGCACAGCTGATGTGGCAACTGAGCATGATTCAGATGAGGACATAGTCCTAGTGGCATGAGAATCAGCACATCATACTGATGTGTGGATTTGGACTCTGGGCATCCTTTCATATTTTCCCTCACAGAGAGTGGTTCTGATCAAGTTATCAGCAGATAGATGGTGGTCATATATCTATGGCAAACAACAAGGTTTGCAAGGTAGTTGGGATTGGCTCAGTTCAGTTGAGGAGGATAGAAGATTCTATAAACTGAGTGAAGTTAGACATGTTCCACAAATGACCAAAAACCTGGTATCTCTCACTTCTTTAGACAGCAATGGATTCAGTTTTAAGGATGAAGGTGGAGTACTGAGTGTCTATAAAAACTCAATTTTGGTTCTCAAGGGAGTCAAGAAAGGGACTCTATATATACTACAAGGGTCAGATGTTTATGGTTCTGCTTCTGTGGCATCAGCTGAGATTCATCAGACACGGCTTACAAAACTGTGGCACATAAGACTGGGTCACATGTGTGAAAAGAGGATGCAGGTTCTTTCTCAGAAAGATCTTTATAGGGGATGTAAGGTCAAGCATCTGGACTTTTGTGAGCATTGTGTGTTTGGAAAGCTTCGTAGGGGCAAGTTCTCAAAAGGGGTACACAACACAAAGTCATCACTTGATTACATTCATTCTGATTGTTGGGGGCCATCAAAGGTGGAATCATTTGGTGGACACGGATAGTTTGTGTCCTTTATTGATGACTATTCAAGGATGACTTGGGTGGTGATGATGAAACACAAAAGTAAGGCATTCAATAATTTTAGGCAATGGACGGCTCTAGTTGAAAATCAATTGGGGAAGAAGATCAAGTGGCTTCGTACAGATAATGGACTGGAATTCTGCTGGACTGAGTTTGATGAGTTTTGCAGAAATGAGGGTATTTCTAGACATCATACAGTTAGGAATACTCCTTAGCAAAATGGAGCAGCTGAGAGGCTGAATAAAACACTTCTGGAGAGAGCAAGATGTATGCTCTATAATGCTGGTTTGTCAAGGAGATTTTGAGCAGAGGCTGTAAGCACAGCTTGCAACTTAATCAATACGAGTCCTCACATAGGGATCAGTCTCAAAACACCAGTTGAGATGTGGTCAGACAAGCCTGCTGACTATTCAGTTCTAAGGGTTTTTGGAAGCACAGTTTACTATCATGTGAGTGAAGGGAAGCTAGAACCAAGAGCCAAGAAATTAGTGTTTGTGGGGTATGGTGATTGTGTGAAGGGTTATAGAATTTGGTCATCAGCAGAAAACAGAGTTATTCTCAACAGAGATGTAGTTTTTGATGAAAATTATATGCTTAGTTCATCAGTGAAAGGGACCACTGAAACTAAAACTAGTACTGAAACTGAGAAAACTGACAGTAATGTGGAGCTTCAGGTGGAGTCAGTTGAAATGCAACAATCAACTGATCCAAGTCAGTTTTCATCTGATATGGTTGCTGAACCAGAACTGAGTCCAAGCCAGTCAGCTGAGCAAATGTCATTTGAGAGTCAAACTGAGAACATGGGTCAGCATGGTATAGCTATAAGCAAAGCTAGAAGATCCAATGTTGGGGTACCTCCCAAAAGGTATGGTTTTGATGATTTGACTGGATACGCACTTCAAGTTGCAGAAGAAGTGGATGGTTGTGAACCTTCTACTTACAGGGAAGCAGTGACATGTTCTGAAGCATCTCAATGGCTTGTTTCCATAGGAGATAAAATGGAGTCATTACTGAAGAATCAGACTTGGGATCTAGTTAAACATCCAGCTGATAGGAGAGTTGTTACATGCAAATGGATCTTCAAGAATAAGGAAGGGGTAACTGAGGCAAAAGAAGTTAAGTATAAGGCACGTTTGGTTGCAAGAGGGTTCAGTCAGAAAGAAAGGATAGACTTTGATGAGATATTCTCACCAGTAGTCAGACATACTTCAATCAGAGTGTTACTAGCAATGGTGGCACAGCAGGACTTAGAACTTGAGCAGTTAGATGTGGAGACATCTTTTCTACATGGTGAGGTAGACAAAGAGATTTACATGGCTCTGCCAGAAGGATTCCAAGTTTCTGTTAAGGAAGATTTTGTGTGTGATGAGGGCCCAAGCAGGACCCGCCACGTGTCGTCATAGGAGTAACCTCATAATAGGGAGAAAGAGAACAATTGGCCCACGGGCCAGGAGCCCATTTAGGCGAAGAAAGACCTGACCCTGGATGGGAGGTTCACCATGCCTCTCTCGACCAGACACCGCAGGATAGCTCGGTCGTAACGGAGGGCAGCCCAGGCAACCCAGGTCTAGACGACCTGAGGAGCCCAGCGCAGGACGTCTAGGGCTTTCCTTATCTTGATATTCAACATGTGCCTATATAATAGGATGAACATTGAGAGAACCTCGTGATTATATGATATTTATCCTACACTTTAAATGCTTAATTATCCATAAATTAAAGGGATTTTCTCGAATTAATCCTTAGGGCTAAGAAATAAATCCTAAGACTTGCAGGGCAAGAAATAGGGCAAGGTGCCCCCTATATAATCAAACCCTAAGGAACTACGAGAGACTTGATTCCAATCATATACATTGGATACGTAGGCAACTTGAGAGAAACCAACTCTCAGGCTCAGTCTAAAATACCTAAAAGTCACCATCCCTATTGTTCTAGGTTCTTAACAAATCGCTCTTAGGATAATTCGGACCCGGATTATATCTCGGACGATATCCGGCATCGTCAATTGGCGCTAGAATGAGGCCCCTTTCCGTGATTTTATCAAGAAATAGCAATGGCACCGCCAAAGAATACCGGAAAAGACCCAATCACAGGCGTCGTTGGCCTAGGAGGGCGATCCCACCGACACGGCAGCTGGTCAAGCAGGCACTGGTAGGGTAGATCAGAATGCAGCCACCAGCAGACATCAAGCTCATCAAGAAGAAGTGCTGGCCGATCCCGCTCAACAAGCCCTACTAGAAGCGTTACGAAATCTAGATCTGCCTGCGTTTAAGACCGTGCTTGGCCTAGCCTTAAAGGGACGTGAAGAGTGTTAAGGGTCAATTTGTAGTGTTTTATAAGGATATATTTTATATCAATATTCCCCATATATGTATGATTTTCATAGAAATCGAGCTTATAATTGATTAATTGAGTAAATGAGGTTTTTAATGGTTAAATATGAAAACGTATCGATTTATATGCTTATTTGGTGATTTTATGTTATTTTGGAATCGTGTTACGTTTTGGTATGTTTTTCGATGTGTGTAGATACATATCTTTAACTTGGAAAGGATTTGGAAGAGTCTAAAGTCGAATTTGAAGTGTTGATGAAGAGATAGAGATGTTACAAGAGGATAAAGATGGAGGAAAGAAAGGATAATTATCAAGAAATTCGTTCTGCATCAAGATGGACGAGCGTTCATCTGAAGCCGACGAGCGTCCGAGAAGCGTTTATATCGGACGGGCGTCTGATAAAGTGAACGTGCGTCCAGGGAGTTAATTCACATGCAGAGAGTTCAGACGTTGGCCGAATCGGCGTCCAGTATCCGTCCAAGCATTCTGGACGTGCGTCCAGTTGGTTAGACGGGCGTCCACCGCCGTTTTTGCTGAAACCGACTTAGGTTACTGTAGCAGCCGACTTAGTTTTATTATAAAAGCACAGCAGCCCCAAACCCTAAATTCATCCCAAATTTCATACACATCAAACACAAGAGAGCAGCCGCCTTTTGGAGTTTTGAAGGCCGGTCACCCGAGCCTTGTGCTCGGGTGAACCGAGGTTAGATTAGGAGTTTCTTTTTCGCTTTTTCGTTTGTTCATGGATCCTTCAATGTATGAGACTATGTGAGTTCTTCTTGATTTATTCAATTCCGCTTTTATTCATGATCTTGGTTCTTTTTGTATCTTTTCTTTGTGCTTATGAGGCCATGAGAATAGATTGAAAGATCTGTTTTCTATTGATGTTTATAATACGGAAGTTGCATAAACCTTAGATCATGATAGAAAGATAGGGTTTTTAGCCGTTGATTATGTGACAAATTAATTGGTTAGATTCCTAGGTTGTTAGATTCGATTATACGAGAGTAACTTGAATCTACACCCGTCGTTTTGTTTGGTAAATCAGTCTCAACACTCGAAAGATGAGAGATAGATAATTGAATTCGCTACGGAAGTAGGAGTTCATAGCTTGAGAGATAAGTTCACTAAGAGATTAGGGATTTGTGTCTCGTGAAAGGGTGAAACCACAAACTGAATTAAAATCATGAGATAACTAGTATTGAGATCACTAGGCTTGTTCAATGTTTGACCCCATGTTTTAGTTTAGATTGTTTTATTCGTTTTCTAGGTTAGATTTATTTGATTGTTCTTTTTTTCTGTTTTTACGTTTTGTCTTTCGTTTCTTGAGTAACAATTGGTAGGATTAATTAGATTAGATTCAACATCCCAATTCCCTCGTGGATCGACCCCTTACTCACTTCGCTCTACTATCAATTACCCGGTATTCGGCCGGTTAGGAGTTAGTTTTGCATGGTAGTTAGGGTTTATAAATTTTCTTTTGTTTTAATGATGCAAAATCCCTCCCAACAAAAGTGGCGCCGTTGCCGGGGAATAGGTGTCATGTTGAATCTGATCTTGTTATTTCTCGATTTTGTTACGTTTATTTTTCGTTTTAATAAAAGTAGCGTTTACCAAATCGAGAGTTTTTATTTTGCCGTGTTTCGATGACCATAAGGTTAAGAATGTGCAAAAGTTTTTTTACTAGATTTGTTTAAACGTGAAGTATGTGTTTATGTGTTTTCCGGTCTAACCTCTTTGTGATTTAAATGAAAGTGGCTGCTGTGATCTGTGTTAATATGTGTTTTAAGTTTTTAGGGTTTGTCTGTGTTTTCCTGCTCTCTGCTGTGTATTCGTTGTATGGACGAGCGTTCAAATTAGTGAACGCCCGTCCAGTTCATAAGTTGCAGGTGAACGCACGTCCGGGTTTTAGGACGCTCGTCCGTCCTAGAAGTTTCGACTCTGTTCTGATTTCAGGATCCAGACGAGCGTCTGTTTTGTTGGACGACCGTCCGAGGGAGAAATCATCAAGTGAACGGCCGTCCGGTATTCTGAACGTTCGTCCGGTCTGTCTTCATGGCAGACGAGCGTCTGAAAGGGTTGAACGTTCGTCCAGTGCTGTGCTTCAAGGTGAACGCCCGTCTGTTATGTTGAACGCCAGTTCAGTAGTCCAGGTTTTTCTTGATCTCATTCCTAATACTTTTATTTAGTATGGATTGCTTACATTCGAGCTTCTGTGGCCTATTTTTTTTTTTTTTACATAGATGTCCTGAACTTATATGTTTTTACCTTTCCATCTATGAATCCATGTTAGATAATTGATCAATTCCTTATATATGATTCATCTAGGCATGTTATAGTTACTGTCGGTTCTCGTACGCTATAACTGGTCTGATTGTTAATTAGTAGCTAATGTCGGTTTCCGTATGCTACATACCGTTGTGATGAATCTTGTAAGCTTTAAGACTTACGTGCTTCCTTTGTTTTTATAGTTCATATGGGTAGCTACTGTCGGTTTTCCGTATGCTACGTCCAGTCCATATGAGTTATATCTGTTTAGTATAGCTAACTGTTGGGTTTCCATAATGCTATCACCTTTGACGAGTCTTAAAGCGTGTCTACACTGCATGTAATGAACAGCACTGTCGTTTATCGTAACCTATCATTATTTGGTAGACGTTTATTTTATACATGTCGTGTTGCTAATTAGTGGGCTAGTTTTCTTTCTTTTATTTTCTTTTATTTTTGCATATCATTCAGATGCATATCATTTAGTTGCATGTCATCTAGTTGCATTGTTTTTCTATTTTTTTTTTTAGCGTAGTTAACTGTCGGTTTCCGTAATACTACCTCGTTTTTATTTTGTTTCTGCACGGGCCGTAGTAGCTGTAGGGTTTCAGACCGACCTGATCACACTGAGCCATCGGAAAATTTTTAGGATTTTTCATGTAGGCTGCATTGTAGTATATTTTCACATAGTTGCACCTAGCCTACGAGTTTGTGATATTTTCATGTATATGAGTCCATCTTTATGTGAGCATAATTTGAATATCTCTATAAATTCTTTTCCTTATGTGCTTTATTTGTATAAGTCTAATCTTTTCCCCGTAGACTCTTTTTGCACCGATCAAGTCTGCGGGATACTTTCTATAGCTATTGTGCACTTTAAAGATGTATTCAGTTGTCCTGTGATGCTCCACGAGTCTGCGAGCTATGCAAGCAATCCTGGTTCTTGTTGGTTCCTCCAGAATTGCCAGCATCCAATCAGCTAAGTTCACTAATTTATTATTTCTGTATAACTTGAGGACAAGTTGCGATCTAAGTGTGGGGGACGGGATAGATGATTTATGTGTCTACTTTCGTTTGCTCATATTTTTAGTATTTCTATGAAAAGTGCTTAATTTTCAAATTTTTCGTTATATCCCGAGTAGACAAAGGCATATCTTTGCTTGAGTTTATATCATTTTTGCTATATTCTGTATATTTAGTAATTTTAGTTATTTCACCCGACACTCTTTTTCACATGCCATAGTAAATGATGAGCTAAATGTTGAAAGCCTACCCCATTTTAGTTGGAGATTTTTGATGATTATAGCATGTTTCTTTGCTTATGTACAATTCTTGAAAAGTTTAGTTGTTTGTATTCTAGGATTAAAGTATGACATACTGTGAATATCTGTAAGTTTGAATGTGATAAGTGAAACGTGATTAAGTCTTTGCAATAGTAATAAATTGTTTACTTGAGGTGTTATGCTCGGTGGTCCGTGCTACTAGAAAATAATCTTTTCCACTTGCCAAATTTAAATCTCTAAGTAAACATAATTGTAATTGTGTGTGTCGGAAGGCGGTTTATGATTTGGGTGAGGTAGGGTGTACCACGTATGTCCTATTCCACTATGATGACCAAAAGCTCACGACGGTCGGTTTATAGTTTTTGCCTTATGATTGGAGTAAGGTAGGGGATTATCTTGAAATGTCCTATTCTTTATGAGGGCAAAAGCTTATTCGATGTGTGTTAGAAAAGTGTGAAAAAAGTGAAAATATTGAAATATATTATTATGAATAAGTAAGGACTTAGTTATCGTTAATCTTATACCCGTATAAACTCGAAGGATATGTTGTAGGGATTATCCTCTCGAGTCCGTCGAAATGTTTTAGATATTATCTACTATTTCTTTTTGGGATATGTATGTTTTGTAAAGTGCCTCGTTATAGTTTTTTGAATATTTCTAACTTAGATGGGAAACCGGGCTAGTTTTGGTTTGAATAACTTTCAAATTGTGGAACTTAGTGGAAGTTTATTATGGCTATGCACACACTCACTTGGGTGAACTTCTAAGTTATTGAATATACTTTATATTTGTATGGATGTTTATTTGTCTCGAGCTTGACTTTGTTTTGTTTTGCTCGGGACGAGCAAGAGATAAGTGTGGGGGAGTTGTTAAGGGTCAATTTGTAGTGTTTTATAAGGATATATTTTATATTAATATTCCCCATATATGTATGATATTCATAGAAATCGAGCTTATAATTGATTAATTGAGTAAATGAGGTTTTTAATGGTTAAATATGAAAACGTATCGATTTATATGCTTATTTGGTGATTTTATGTTATTTTGGAATCGTGTTACGTTTTGGTATGTTTTTCGATGTGTGTAGATACATATCTTTAACTTGGAAAGGATTTGGAAGAGTCTAAAGTCGAATTTGAAGTGTTGATGAAGAGATAGAGATGTTACAAGAGGATAAAGATGGAGGAAAGAAAGGATAATTATCAAGAAATCCGTTCTGCATCAAGATGGACGAGCGTTCATCTGAAGCCGACGAGCGTCCGAGAAGCGTTTATATCGGACGGGCGTCTGATAAAGTGAACGTGCGTCCAGGGAGTTAATTCACATGCAGAGAGTTCAGACGTTGGCTGAACTGGCGTCCAGTATCCGTCCAAGCATTCTGGACGTGCGTCCAGTTGGTTAGACGGGCGTCCACCGCCGTTTTTGCTGAAACCGACTTAGGTTACTGTAGCAGCCGACTTAGTTTTATTATAAAAGCACAGCAGCCCCAAACCCTAAATTCATCCCAAATTTCATACACATCAAACACAAGAGAGCAGCCGCCTTTTGGAGTTTTGAAGGCCGGTCACCCGAGCCTTGTGCTCGGGTGAACCGAGGTTAGATTAGGAGTTTCTTTTTCGCTTTTTCGTTTGTTCATGGATCCTTCAATGTATGAGACTATGTGAGTTCTTCTTGATTTATTCAATTCCAGTTTTTATTCATGATCTTGGTTCTTTTTGTATCTTTTCTTTGTGCTTATGAGGCCATGAGAATAGATTGAAAGATCTGTTTTCTATTGATGTTTATAATACGGAAGTTGCATAAACCTTAGATCATGATAGAAAGATAGGGTTTTTAGCCGTTGATTATGTGACAAATTAATTGGTTAGATTCCTAGGTTGTTAGATTCGATTATACGAGAGTAACTTGAATCTACACCCGTCGTTTTGTTTGGTAAATCAGTCTCAACACTCGAAAGATGAGAGATAGATAATTGAATTCGCTACGGAAGTAGGAGTTCATAGCTTGAGAGATAAGTTCACTAAGAGATTAGGGATTTGTGTCTCGTGAAAGGGTGAAACCACAAACTGAATTAAAATCATGAGATAACTAGTATTGAGATCACTAGGCTTGTTCAATGTTTGACCCCATGTTTTAGTTTAGATTGTTTTATTCTGTTTTCTAGGTTAGATTTATTTGATTGTTCTTTTCTGTTTTTACGTTTTGTCTTTCGTTTCTTGAGTAACAATTGGTAGGATTAATTAGATTAGATTCAACATCCCAATTCCCTGTGGATCGACCCCTTACTCACTTCGCTCTACTATCAATTACCCGGTATTCGGCCGGTTAGGAGTTAGTTTTGCATGGTAGTTAGGGTTTATAAATTTTCTTTTGTTTTAATGATGCAAAATCCTCCCCAACAAAAGTGCCTGAAGATAACACCCCCAAAACCAATCAAACATGCAAAGAGGACAAGGTGGACACAATATCCTCCACATCTAATGCGTGGAAAAATGAGGTTAACACACAAGCCCAGGAGGCTGCCCGAGCAGAGCTCGATAAGATACTGGGTCGTAGGTCTGACGATCTATCCTTTGAATCACCATTCTCAGAGCAGATCTTAAACTATCCGCGTCCCGAGAGGTTCAAGGTGCCCAAACTGGAACCTTATGATGGCACCAAGGATCCCCAGGACCACTTGTTTCAATACCTGACACATATGAACCTGGATTGTGCGGCCGAAGAGATGAAGTGTAAAGCTTTTCCGGCTTTACTTACGGGCAGGGCCCGTGAGTGGTTCAGAAAGCTGCCAACCCAGTCGATCTCCAACTTCAAAACCTTGGACAGGATGTTTCTGCAAGCTTTTGTCACGGCTAAGCCGTTCCAGAGAAATGCCACATACCTCATCACCATCAGATAGAGGAAAGAGGAGACCGCATTGCAATACTTGAAGAGGTTCAATGAAGAATCAAGGCATGTCAGAAACGCAGAGGAGCACCTCCTCATTACCTCATTCGTAGCAGGTCTACGAGAGGGCCGTTTATACGCTAAGTTAAACCGCAAACTTCCTCGGTCTATGGAAGAGTGCATGGAACTGTCCTACAGATACTGCCAATGAGAAGAGGCTAACCGCTTAAAACGGGAAGCAGAAGGCTCTAAGAAAGATAAAGATGATAAGGCCGACAGAAAGCGCAAGACAGCCTGGGATCGAGTAGCAGCTCCGGTATCAGATCGATTGGGTAAAAAGGGTGCACTTCAGAAAAGGGATTTTATCCCTTTAAATAGATCACACGAGCACGTCCTCGCCATAATGCAAAGAAAAGGCATAGCTCGAGTCCCGCCACCCATGAGAGGCCCTCGAGAGAAAAGATATCAGACCAAATACTATAAGTACCATGAAGACATTGGGCATGACTCAGAACATGGCAGAGAACTGTAAAGGGATATCGACGCGGCTGAAGGGAAGTTGGATGAGGTCATAGACCGTTCACAAAATACGGAGCCATGAGGGAGAAGAGATTTCAAGAGAAGGAACTATGGCCAGGATCGGGACCGGCGTGACGACTACCGAAAGAGAGGGGATCAATCCCTGGGTCCTGATGGGCAAGTCGATAACCGTCCAACCAATACCATCAATACCATCTTAGGTGGTCCGAGCACCGCTTCCCGATCTGAGGAGGAAGGCAACAGTCGGTCCGCAATACCCACCGACTTCAGCAAGCGGCAAAGGATTTCTGGGGAGGTAATTTACGGTCCTCGGGACCCCCTGCCTATGGTCACTAATAATGAAGGATTAGTGATTGAAGTTGTCATCAACGAGCATACAGTGAAACTTATCTGCGTTGATACGGGTAGTGCGGTCAATGTGTTGTACTACATTGTTTTCTTGTCGATGAAGCTGAAGGATGTCGAGCTGACACCTGTTTCGGCCCCACTATTCGGGTGTGCAGGACCCCTCGTGCATCCCATAGGCATGATTAAACTACCAACTACTTTTGGACAAATTCCAAGGGGCAGGACTCTTATGGTGGACTATGTGGTAGTCAAAGCACCGTCGACATACAATGTCATTATAGGACGACCTGCACTTATAGATCTCAGAGCTGTAATCTCCCCAGCCCATAAAAGAAAAGTACTTCAAATAAAAGTAAAAGTACAGTGGGCAGAGCACCACAAAATATCCAGAAAATACATAAGTTTTTTCAAAAGTTCATAAAACAAAATAAGTCTTAGCAACAGGAGAGGGAGTGGTCAAGTCTGGGGGTCTGGATTCTGCTATGTTGAGGAGGGAGTCGGCTCAGGACTTTGAGGAGCAGGGCGGCGCTTGATGTACTTGGCCCCAATGCCTTCACCTTCCTTAAATTCTCTCAGCCTGTCGTCATAAATATGGCCTGCACCCGCCTTATACATGGTACGATAGTGCAGAAGGTTAGGAAGAATCAGCGCGGGACGTTGCTCATTTTCCTCGTCAACTCCAGTCGTGTATCTATGCTGCATGACAGGGTTCAGCAAAACCTTCACAGCCCCGGCCAGATGGTCAGAGGACTTGTACTCATGGATGATTCGGACATCTCGAGCCGAGAGAGAGGCTTCCAGGGCATCCCTCTCCACCCGGGCTTTAACCAAGGCTTGCCCCAGCTCCGAATTCTCCGCCGTATACTTATCGAATACGGCCTGGATCTCGGCAGTACACTTAGCCTTGGTCTGCTCTAGCTGCTCATTTAAAGCCTTGATTTCTTCATCCTTGGCTGAAGCCGCCTCCCTGTGCCTCTGGCGGCTCTCCCTGAGCTCATCTACTGTCTTTCTTAAAGCTTCCTTACTTGCCGAGGACTCAGCAAGCCTGTTCAAAAACCCCTGACCGACTTGAGCTCCCTACAGCAGCAGCACGGATGTCAGGAAAAGCATATAACGATGCAAAAAGAAAAAGTTCATTAAAATGGAAGAACTACGAGAAACTTACCACTGCGGCCAGATCTTGGTCAGAAAACTCGAAAAGCCGGCCCTGACCCGAGGAGGACCGGTCCTCGGTCAGATCTTCAATGTTCCCAGTCAGACGGGATGCAACTTTTCTCTTCTTTGATCGACCCATCTGGGTGGAGACAAATACTATATGCTTCTTTCTCTGGAGGCCAGCATCCTCCTCTTCCTCCTCATCCTTATCATCGCCTGTGCTCACCCCTATGAGTTCGACCCCGTCAGAGGATGACCCAGGTGCGTCATCCGGGAGCTCGGATAAGCGTCGAGCTGAGAAAGTGGTCAAGACGGTCCTGACAGACCGGGTGGTCTCCGTGCCAACTTTTTCCTTCCCCTCAGGCCCATGGTTAGTCTCGGTTGGCTCGACCACAGGAACCTCCTCTTCATTAACATCTTCGAGCAGTTCAGCAAAAGACGACACTGCCAACAACGTAACAAAGAGAATTAGCACAAATATTTTACAAGCTCAAAGTAGAAAACACAACAAAAGTAAAAACCCTATAGAGTTTATATTCTTCTTTGTCTAGTTCCTTGTAGGGGTCGGGACCCGGCGTTGGCAGTTTGGCAGATTCGATCAGCTCGGAAGACTATTTCTTCGCCTTGATGTATAGGCCACTTTTTCGAACATCATCTATCAGTTTCTTGTCCACGTCCGTGGGTCTAGGGTCACTACCCAGGTCGGAAGAATTCCATCTACCCAGATTACGAGCCACCTCGGGACAAATAAAAAAAACCTAGACTTCCAACCTTTGTAGGAAGTCTCCCCCAGCTCGGTAAATTGAACCTCTGACAGAAAATCCCCTCGATGCGGGAAACAGTAGTACCCGGCCTGGCCCGGCACCTCTTTACACTGGTAGAAGAGCCGGAAAAGCTGGACAGTGAAAGGGATACAGGCACACCGACACCAGATAGCGAAACCCACTATCGCCCGTATCCCGTTTGGAACAATCTGGGCAAGCCCCAACCCGTAATGATTTAGGACGGCCAATATGGCTAGGCGGATTGGGAACCGTAGGCCGCAGAGGAGTTGCTCCTTGTAAACGGCACAGCAGCCAGCCGGGGCCTGATAGGCGTAAACGCCAGGGGCCGGAACTGTGGGTTTAAATAAAGGATTCACCAGATTGTATTGCTTACAAATGGAGGTTAAGTCCTTTTTGGTTAATTTGGTGTCTATACCCTGGAAAGCGGCCTGTGACTTCAGAGCCATGTGTGCTTTTAAAGTCAGAACAAACCTAGAGGTTCTGGAGGGGCGTGGAGGACCGGAGTAGGACAAATCATACCGGGGGTCTAAAACTAGATGCTCAACTCCCCTATGGTTGGTTAAAGGTTCGGAGACAGGATTTTAACTAGTAAGAGAACAGTTTTTTCAGGGTTAACCCTAAAATTGGATTCCTCACTCTCCGGTTCTGACTTAGATTCAAACAAGGCTTCAATCGAACTATCAGTGAGGATCACTGGCTCACTCATTAACAATAAGAAAATCGAAAAATGAAGAAGGCGCAAGGCTTACATGTATTGAAGAAAGTGGAGATTGGAATGGCAACCGACTACTTCAGTCTTGGGCATAAATGAATTTTTTAACGTCTAAAGGGACGTGACAAGACTAGGAAGTTATAAAACCCAAGAAAGTGGCCTGGGGAAAACCGCTTCATCATTAAGGCGTTTAAAATGCTTCGGTCTCTGTGTCCGTCATAGTTAACGGTCTACGGCAATACTGCCATGTGGCTGACTGGCCTCAACTCTGTGGACCCATCGAGTTACGCTCTGCCTCAGTTAGGTCTGTCCTACCCTAGTATGGTCTGGCCAGACCTGGGGACTTATGACGAGGGCCCGAGCAGGATCCGCCATGTGTCATCCTCACAATAGGGATAAAAAGAGCAATGGGCCCACGGGCCAGGAGCCCATTTAGGAGAATTAATGCGTTGAGGCCAGAAATTAAATGGGATTTGCTCGAATTAATCCTTAGGGCTAAGAAATAAATCCTAAGACTTGTCGGGCAAGAAATAGGTCCAGACGCCCCCTATATAATCAAACCCTAAGGAACTACGAGAGACTTGATTCCAATCATATACATTGGATACGTAGGAAACTTGAGAGAAACCAACTCTCAGGCTCAGTCTAAAATACCTAAAAGTCACCATCCCCATTGTTCTAGGTTCTTGACAAATCGCTCTTAGGATAATTTGGACCCGGATTATATCTCGGACGATATCCGGCATCGTCAATGTGCAAGTTGAAGAAGTCCTTGTATGGACTGAAGCAAGCTCCTAGGCAGTGGTATAAAAGGTTTGACAGTTATATGATCCGAATTCTAGAACACCTTAGGCCCGCCTTCGTCCAATATGGTCCGAATTATGTCTTTAACACTCGGCCCAAATCTCATTACCTAAAAATAGTCCAATAAAGCACGAAATAATATCGAATCAGGGAATATAAACGTTAAATACAAATTACTCGACTCATGAACCCAACACATAGCATTCAACTCAAATGGTTCATATAAACGGCCGAAAACTACTAATTTTAGCTTAGAATGGATGAAATGTTGATGCCGTAAGGTATATCATTTTGACCGTCATCAGTTATTTTATAGTTCTGGTTATGTTTTTTTTTTATCTCATTTCATGTTGATAATGGAGATAGAATGATAGTTTGGTATTTTATGGCCTTTGTATGCACTCGTAGGTTAGATATGGATTTGACATGAGCTTACTGAAGGATGTAGGATCTTAGATCTAAACGAGTTAGATCTACGCGCAGCGGATGGATCACGACTTATACATCACAATAAATAATTAAAGGACTAAAACTACTACAAAGGGGTTAAGATCATGTTACCAATACCGGGAAGAGATGCCTTGATCTTCCGATGTGTTCTCCAAACGGCGGTTGGTGGACACCCTTCTTGATACACGAACCTCCTTGATATGCAACACCAAGAAAAACTTAGAGTTTTTCTTCTACTAAAACCCTAGACAAGAAAAACAATTTTTTCTCTCCTTTTAAGACTATCACACCCTAAGGTGTTCTGGGCGCATTATTGGTGTTTTAATCAAGAGACCCTAAACTCTGATTAATTTCACCACGGACTAACAGTTTAAGTATATCACCACTAACTCAATCCTCACGTGCATGCCATACACTGAGTTAAGCGGTTATATACTGATATACTTAGGGTTTGCAGCAGTGTATTACTTACAAGCACAAAGCAAGTAATAAGGTGAGATAAATTCTGTTATCAAAAACAATTACACAAATTGTCTTTCGGGCACTACACCTAACACTTATGTGCTCCTACTTGCTTTACATGTTGCCCGAATTTACTTAGCATGGTATTCGCCATTAAGAAATGAATTGTACGGGGTACCATGGGTTTAATTAAATCTCGTGTTAGAGGCATACCAACTATGCTAATCCATTTTGTTCTTAAGATGGCGGTCCCCAAGTCCCGTCTAAGTCCCACGATTGGGGGTGTGGTTAGTTTTATTAACCGAGCTATACTTTGTGACTTCAAGTTAAGTAGTTAAGGATCAAGAACATGAAAGACTAGAATACAAAAAGAATATGACAGACAAGACACGAACATGCTACAGTTAGTTGACAAGTATGGATTAGTAGATGACTTACATGAGTTTGATCAGCATGCTAAACATAGTAAGTAATTAATGAAACGAATAAGTACGCGCAAGATGAATTGAATGTAGTTAATAGACATGTTTTCTACGTATGGTTTAAAGTTGGTTTTAAAGTGAATTCTCTTATGTTTCAAGACATGTTTTCAAAAACGTTTTATGTATTCTTCAAGTTATGTTTTAAAAGAGGTTTTCCAAACGTTACAAGTTATGCTTTCAACTTTTTTGTAACTGGATGAAGTAGATTCATATCATGTCTTTCGGCATCCGACATATATGAATCTCTCTTTTGATCTTCTTTCGCCTTACTAAGCTTTGCGCGCGAGCTCTCTCCTTTATTTGAAATAAGAAGATTTATGCTAGTTAAAGATGAGTTGCGTGAATGAGCATGGAAAGCAAGCTTAAGAATGTAGCTATAAAGTTCTTTATGTATCAACAATTTCCTTTTTAGTCAAGTTGGGTTGTAACTAATGTTAGTGGCCATGATTTAGTTTGACAACAGTTGTAATTCGCTATGTTTGTCAATGGAAGATCTTCATTGCTAGTTTCTGAGTCTCGTGCTTGTTTCTTTTCTTCCACTCTTTCTGATACGGTATGAGGCTTACGTAGATTTATGATTACTCTAAAAGACAAATGCCGAACATGTCATGCCCGGATAATGACTCGATATCCGTGACATGGGCATTACAATTATGCTAATAATCTCTCATTGTACCTAAAAGGTCAATTATTCATACATCTAAGACCATGCACACAAGTCCCGTACTTTTCTTGTGACCAAGCGTTAATCAATTGATTATCTACATTATCATCCGTTGTGATTCTATCTACCTTTAAAAACTAGAATCCATTTTGGTATGGTTGATTCTAGTATCGATATAATATAAATCACTATGGTGTCGGAAGTAAATCCACCGAGCCATTTGATTTGGTTTAATATTGATTTTATTTTATTTTTTAAATTTGGTTTGAAACGTCGCAGCATTTTGCCCCCCATTCTCACCCCGTCTTTAGCCTTACATTTCCTCCTCGCCCCTCGTCGTTCAAAAGTTATTCCCGACAAATGAATACACATTTATGCATTTGCTATTTTTCACCTTCAAGAAGTTTAATTCTCCGAATCGCGGCAGCGTAAGTTTGATCAATCAATCATCAAACTGAATTAATGGTGGAACAAAAGCGAAAACGGGGTCGAAAGCCCAAAAGCCTTGTCCCAGAAACCCTAGAATAAGACAACCCTAGCCTTAGTTCAACCGGGGCAGGTCAGACGGCGGGAACAAACGCTGCCGAGGGGAATGACGTATTCTCTGTTGGTAACATTGAGTTAGTTGACACTCACCGACGACAGGGTTGACCACGTAAGAATACGAAGCCGCCATTAGATCTTAAAGCTCTTAAAGTTTCCTCTCCTACTCGAATCCATGTTGAAATGCCTAATGGGCCTAGTTCTTTGGTGACTGGTATTATTTCGGCTGCAGCTAGGGTGGTGCCAGAGATGGATGCGGTAGTGAAGGTGTTTTGTGTTCATACAGAGCGGGAGGAGAAGGTAGTTACCCTTTTTTGGGAGATGGTAGTTAGTTCAGCATGGTATTAGAACAGGAGGTCGTGCATTCAAACCTTTTTTTTGGATATGGTAGTTCAACATGGTATCAGAGCAGGGGAAATGGTAGTTACTCTTTTTCTTGTGGATATGGTAGTTCAACATGGTATCATAGCGGGAGTGGTAGTTCAACATGGTATGGTAGGTCAACAAGGTATCTGATCAGGAGGTCGTGCATTCAAACTCTTTATTTTGGGAGATGATAGTTCAACATGACATCAGAGCGGAGGAGATCTTAGTTACCCTTTTTCTTAGGGAGATGGTAGTTCAACATAGTATCAGAATGGGGAAGAGGATAGTTCAACATGATATCAGAGTAGGAAGTCATGAGTTTAAACCTCGTTTTTTTAGAGATGATAATTCAACATGGTATCAGTGTTAAAGTGTCCCACATTGGGAACTTGTGGTTGTTTCACCCACCATATTAAGATATGGACTTCCCTCACTTCACAACCTAGGTTTTTGGGATGAGGTCCCTCCTCTTATATGGGCTTGGGCCTATGTTTTCCACATGGTATCGAGCCACCCTTTATCATGCAAGTGTTGGGCCTATTTGTTGGCGCTTGTGCGCCCGGCCCACACTTGAGGGGCGTGTTAAAGTGTCCCATATTGGGAACTTGTGGTTTTTTCACCAACCATATTAAAGATGAACTTCCTTCACTTCACAACCTATGTTTTGGGGATGAGTCCCCTCCTCTTATATGGGCTTGGACCTATGTTTTCCACAATCAGAACATGATGTAATGAATTTAAACTCTGCTTGTAATACAAGAACAATTTGTATAATAGTTGATAAGATGTTTACAATGATATATGTATGAGTGATTTTTTCAGAGACACGAGTCAAACGCCTTCTCACCTCAATCACCTCAAGTTGATTGGTTAGTAACCGCTACAAGACGGGACGTCTGCGTTTTTGTTAATTTGTTTTAGCTAAACCTATCCTACACTTAATGATGAGGTACCTCAATGTTCTTAATCATTATTATTAATTAGTTTCTATTGGAAAAAAAAATTTAATTTTATTAGGAATAAAAATTTAATTAATTAGCTTCATCAAATCAATTTGTATTCTATTCTATCCCAAAACTAGGGGAAATGAAAATTTTTATTTGCAACCCATTTGATTCTCCAAAAAGAAAAAGTATCACTATCAAACATTGCAACACATACGACATTATAATACGTACCCAAAAAAAAATACTGTCAACTCACGTACTCTATAAAAAAAAAAAAAAGGGAGTTGTTTAAAAGGACCAAAGAAAAAAGAGGGGAAAAATGAGTATCATGACAGTGGAAATATAAATTGGGTGGTAAGGACAAATCCACTATTCATAACCCAAAATCCACCGTTTGCTGCAGTGTAACTAACCCCAAATATAATGTTTCACTATCACAGTGGAATAAAGATCTGTCTTTTTTATCTAGAAAATATTCCACGGTCCCTTTTACATATTTCTATGTTTAAATTGTCTTTTTTGACAATAAACCTAGAGAAAATTGTATGCCACTTCAAGCCGGTTTAACATATACTTCAATCCATAAGGAGAAACCAATCCTGTCTTCATCATACTTTATATATTAATTTTGTTTTTGAGAAAAAAGTTATTTTATTTTCTTAAACACGTCTTCATCATACTTGTAGTTGACAAAATTCTCTTTGTTTGCATTGTTCTTTATAACAAAAAAAAAAAAAAAAAAAAAAAAAAATGTCAGGACGATGTCGTTTTGAGCCTAAATCCTTGTACTGCCGTATTGTAGAGGATGAGGGCTCGCTAATGGGGATAAGTCGAAATCGTGTCAGATTTTATCTTACGAATAACAAAAGAGAATATCATTTCCATAAAGAAGAATTTAAACTTGAATCGAAAAGCAAAAATCCATAAAGAGAGAAGAAAATCCACCTAGAAACACGAATCAACACTATTATACGTTTATTATAAAATTCCCCAAAAGAAAAACATGAAAGGCTAATATTGCCAACCGCCAGAAACCGTAAGTAACCACAGCAAAAACATCATCGTGAATGTAGGGAAAGATGTTCATAGCCGGAATCTATTGTTGGCACGTATAACCCAATTAGCATACAGTCAACATCTATTTAAACAACATCTATTTAAACATAGATTAAACAAAACATATATGCTGAAAATTGAAATGACAGAAAACTCGACAAAACGAAAAACTTATGGATTGAGGCGAGTTGACACTCTATCCTTAAGACAAATTTACGTCGAATTCGTGCCCACAGTAATCGCAATCGTCTCCCAAATACAACAATCCTCACCTTCTGATCATATGACACTTGTAACGAACCAGAAGCGGCGAACTCGAAGCCTGGCATGAAATCTCTTCTTCTTGACTTTGGAAAGATGCAAAGTATATAAAATGATGTAATGGTGAAAATTCAGCAGAATTTTATGCGTAAAAAATATATCATCTCTTTTGGGGAATACTTATATTTATAGAGGAAAAACAACCTTCCAATAAAGGATGCAACTCTTCTTACGTATTGGTTCAGCCCAAAAGATGCAACTTAATGAGCCGAACTGATACAACTCTTGAACCAAAAGGATACATCTCTTGAACTGAAAGGTTGTGCCGATTCGGTTCAGTTTGATTGAACATATGCACCTGTTTGAATAAACTGGTTCGATTCGAATAAGCATCATTTCCTTTAACTTAAACATTAATTTCTCATTCACCCGATATCCGAATCGAGTGATTCAAAAACCTATCATTATGTATTTAATGATACCAAAGGCTCCCAATAATTCATATTTTAAAAACTATCCAAAATTAATACCGAAGTAGACTACTCGCCACTTTAAATAAAGCTCAATGTGAGCTATTTTCTCCAACATCTTCAACTGTATTCAACCGCTACAAACTCAACAACAGTTTCTGCGTATTTTTTTGTGTGGTTATTAACCACCAATAAGGTCGGATCCAGCTATCCGGTACCGGGTGCGCCCGCCCCCAATGAAAAGAAAATTTTCTTCTATTATGTAGGTATGTATTAGACTTATTTCGTTAAATATATTGGGTGTTAACACAGTGACATTTTTTTAAAGATTCGTTACTGACCACGAAGGATGTTTTTCTACGGATTCCTCACCGGAAAACGGAATGCAAAAATAGGGATCTATGTTAAGGGCCAGGAAAAGACGAAGAAGATGACCGTAGAACTCGAAGAACTCGCATCCATTGACCACAAACTCTACCCCAAAAAGCACAAGGAAAGGTATTTGAGGGATTGGGTAATTGGAGGAAAGATTGGTAAAGAAATTCCCCAAAATGTTGTTTGAACTATGGGATTTGTAAGCCTACGCTTAGGTTATGCCCTGTATTAGTCTTCCCTAGTCACTCGTAGCGTAATCTATACCACAAAGTTTCGATATGTGTTAAAACTGTGAGATCCAGATTGTGCCACACAGCTATTCTACAAATGTGAACTGACAACACAAGACCCACCCCAAAAATATTGAAAGAATTGTCCCAACTAGACACCAAAAACTTTCATGTATAAGAAAATAACGAGATAAGTGATCATACGAGACCGTGATAATGTCTCTATTAATAATGTTTCGTTTATTGATAGATTAACAATTTTCATGTTATTATTGTTGACTAAACATAAAAGTGAATTAAATCAGCCCGAACTAATTGATTATTATTATTATTATTATTATTATTATTATTATTATTATTATTTTATTTTTTTTTAAGTTTGGTTTAAATGTGAGAAAATATACATTCGAGCGACCGTAGACACCCATATTTCGAAGTCGGTGCCGTTTCGGGCCGACATTTTTTTTTAAGTAGGCCGTGCCTATTCCACGGGACCATGCCAATTTTCCACCAGATGGCGTGGAATTGGAATGGTTCACGTGGAAATTCAAATGGTGGAAAAAGTTGAATTTCCACGTGACATGGGAGAATTTTTAATGAGGGCCACGTGGAAATCGAACGCAACGTGGAAATTGGGCACGGTCCCGTCGAAATACTGAAATTGAATTAATAAATGCTCCAACTGTCGTTTTTTCCTACATTTTAGTCAATACCATCATCTTCTTCACCCAAAATCATCAATCTTTTTCACTCGAATTTATCTTCACAAAACTTTCGACAAAAATTATCAATCTATGGGATATCAATCTACACCGGTTTTACTCCTTTAAACAAATGGGTAAGCATTTCGTATAGCGAGTTTTTGTTTGATTTATTTTAAATATTGTATTTGTTTTAATTTGATGATATGTTTGAGGTAAATAACCTTATAAAGATATAAATTTTCGATTTTTCGTATGGTGAAAAGGTAAAATCTTATAGTTTTAGGGTAGTGAAAGGATAAAATTTTGATTATTAAGATATTGAAATGATTAATTATAATGAGATCGTTCGATAATAAAATTGTCATTCGTTGTATAAATTTTGATATTGTAATTATTTTGATTATTTGATAGTTTAGAAAAATTTTAGAATGAAATGCATTAATGATATTATAGTGGCAATGTTAATATTAGAAATGATAATGTAGAAATTTTGATATTGTACATATTTTGATTATATGATATTGTATGTATGTTATAAGTTGTTTCGAAATTTAGTAGTATAAATTCATTTCATGTTCCATGCCTTACTTAATTTTGAAATATGTAGTTTGATACAACTTGAGTTTTCAAATAACACTCGAATAATTTAATTGTTACGGGCAATCACAATGAAAATGCTCTAATTTAATATAAAAAAAATTGAATTTAAAAACGAGAAACAAACGACAAATAAATGTTGTTTGAAATTTCCAAAACAACGAGAATTTTGACGTATTCTATGGTACGCCTCGACCGATGAGGTTCTTAGAAATGCATGCATCCCTAGGGTGTTTTCGAATCCTTCGATCCGCCGTGTCATGCCTAATCTCCGTGCTTTGTATTGGGGCTCCCGGTAGGTAGCTCGTAGAAAATTTCATTAGGTCGCTCAATAGAGCATCTTTTCCGTTCTCAGCAGCTTGGTAAAGCCTCCGCCGGAAGTGAGGCATCCGTTAGATCGAAAGCATAAGATCTGTTCTGTTGGCTTTGTCCAGCATTTGATCTCCCTCGTCATCATTGTTAAGGGTGAATTTATACGGTTTATAACGCTATATTCTATGATATTTTTCCCCGTATTTGTACTAAATTGCATAAGAAACGAGGGTTTAATGGATATATTGAGCAAATGAGATTTTAAATGAGTTAATCGCAAACTTGGTTAATTTTGGCGTTTTAATTGTGATTTTATGATTATTTGAGCATTATTACATTTTGCGATGTTTTTATGTGTTATAGATACATGTTTGAGGCTCAAAAGATGATCAAAGGTTGATTAAGTTCGAGCTAATTGATGATAAAAGAGATAATGAAGAAGTGGGATAGAGATAGAAGAGATAAAGATAAATAAATCAAAATCGATCATATCAAACTGGCGTCCAGAATCTCCGTCCAGTGGACGGGCGTCTGGTGTAATTGGACGAGCGTCCAGGATGTCATCTTTGATTCAGGAAGTTTGGACGCTGGAGTGGACGCTGTCTGGACGAGCGTCTGGTCATGACTCGGCCCGATTCGAAGTTTTATTGAAGAGTGGACGGGCGTTCAAGGTTTCAGACGGGCGTCCGGTGGCCGACTTAGCAGAACCGACTTTGAAATCTATATATAGTCGGCTGTTTTCTCCACAAAAGATCATCATACACACAATATTCAAAACCCTAAACCTAGGGGCGGCTTTAGGCTGCGTTTTTCATCTTTTTATTCCTATTTTTATGCTCTTAATTTAGATTAAACACTAGTTACTTTTTATGCACTGTTTCTGCAAATTTGAGTTGCTGAGGATGTTCAGAGGCTAAAAGCTTCATCAAACGAGTATTGTGAAGCCGTCCAACAATTGTTGATTTCGTTTTCTTCGATTATACTGTGAGTTTTTAATAAAGGTTGTTTCTTATTCATGCTTATTCATGTTTAATTTGCTTTTATATCGGAAGATATGCATGTGTTGATTGTTTATTGTTGATGGGAGTCTTAATAAACCCTAGATCACCATGAATAAGAATAGTGACTCGAATCTATCACAACGGAAGTTAATAGGTCTCGATTACTAGATTATAAACACAAAGTTTGCACCTTTGGTTATTAAACGCGTTAATCTTACATCGGAAGATAATAGATTGATAGATGAACTTTCTAAGGAATTAGGGTTCATGTTTAGGTAAGGTGAATCACAACTCGAATAAAAACGCAATATAATCGAGATAGGGAATCAATGCTTGTTGGATAGGTGGATCAATCCTCGTTTGCTCGTTATAAATTTGATTTAAATCCTTAAAAGCTTGAATTTGTCTAGTTAGTTACTTTTATCTACATCTTAGATTAGTTAGTTTAAATTGGTTCGCAGCCCGTATCTTTCCTGGCTTTAGATCATCTCTTCAGTCCAGTTTTACGTTTTAGTTAAGCTTAATTCTCAGTATTCGTTTAGTTTTATCCGCTATTTAGCTTAGTAATCGTGACATAGGTTAGTTAGATAAAAACTAGAAATCACAATCGTTTAGTTCCCCGTAAGATCGACCCGGCATTAGCCTCCATACTACGATCCTTATACTTGAGGTTAACCGGATTATTACTTGTTTATTTTGTGTTGATAAAATCCGTGACAAGTTTTTGGCGCCGTTGCCGGGGAACCGGACGGTTGTCTAGTTTTTGTTTTCGTTTTCCTGTTTTTTTTTCTGTTTGTTTTTGTTTCGTTTTCCTGTTTTAATCCGTTTTAAATTCCTGTTTTTAGTTGATAATTGTTTTAGGTAGTTGTTAAGTAGATAATTAGGGTTTAAAACTCTCCCTTAGTAGTAGTTTTCTAGTTAGATCTTCTGTCTTTCTGTTTTTTCTGCCGTTCTTTCTTCCCTTCTTGCATTATCTGCAAATTCCTGTTTTGTTCTAAGTTTTCCCGTGAGCAAACGGGCGTCTGGGATATTGGACGCCCGTCCGCTGGGAAATTATCCATTCTGTTCTGATTTTATTCACTTAGACGAGCGTCCATAAGTTTTGGACGCCCGTTCAGGTATTCTGTCTGTCAGACGAGCGTTTAAACTACTAAACGCCCGTCCGATCTCAATTTCATCTGGACGCCCGTCCAATCTTTTGGACGTCCGTCCGGTATTGTTTTCCTTAACACTTTTGTTTCCTTTTCTTCTTTCCCTTTCCTCTCTTTAGGCTTTTAATTTTTAGTTTAGGCTTTTATCTCTTCTTAGTTTTTAGGTTTTGTTCCACTTGTTTTTGGTCCGGTTTATGCAAACTCGGAGTCAAAAGGGACCGTTAATATACACCCCTGACCCCGAGCGAACCGTAGTCCGGCCAAACAGGCGGAATTTCCGTTCTGCGGTTCTGGCAGACAGAGCCGAGCGAGATCTTGAAGAACAACTAGCAAGAGAAATCACCGATTTTGTGATAATGGCCGCCGATAATAGACGTACATTGGCGGACTACGCCATGCCGGCGAAGTCAAGGTCAACCCGGCTATTGTTATTCCGGCCATTCGCACAAACTTTTGAGCCGAAGCCGGGACTCATCCGGATGATGCAGCACGCATCAATTTTTCACGGCTACCAATCAGAGAATCCGCATACCCACTTACACACATTCTTAGAGATATGCGGTACTACACGCATCCAAGGAGTAAGTGAGGATGCTATTAAACTTAAACTTTTTCCTTTTTCTCTGAAAGGAGAGGCTAAAGAGTGGTACACCTCTCTCCCTTCTGAATCTATCACCACCTGGGCAGAACTCGAAAAGGAGTTCTTGAGTCAATATTTTCCACCTTCAAAAACTGCCCAGTGCTTAAATGAAATATTCACCTTCTACCAGAAAGAGAATGAGTCCTTTTTCGAATGTTGGAAGAGATTCAAGTCTCTTCTTAGAAAGTGTCCTCACCATGGCTTGCCAATGGAAAGGCAAGTCAATACATTCTTCAGTGGATTGACCGAGCTTACAAAAGGCATGGTCAATAGTTCTTCTGGCGGGGCATTTCTGAAGAAAACGCCTGATGAGGGATGGGCATTGTTTGAGGACATTGCAAAATATAACTATGCCCCCTCTTATCAAGCAATTCAAGCACCTCCTCCTCCCAAGGTTGAGGAAGTCAATTTACAAAGTTTGATTGCCATGCTGCAAAAGCAGATGGCCCCACCTCAAGTTTCCAGTCCTATAAATCAAACTTCCTCTTTTCCACAGAACCCTCAGGTTCTGTATTGCGAAAATTGCAGTCAGACCGGCCATATGAATGGCCAATGTCAATTTAATCCCCCGCACCTTATCAAGTAAATGCGTTCATGACTATGGACAAGTACAATCAAGTCACATGTCAAAATTGTGACGAGGTGGGGCACACTTCTAAATTCGCCCTATGAACGGACGTAATGCGGAAGTGAATGCATTCTATGGCCGAACAATCAAAGGTTCAATCGGTTTCCGTGCCGGGGCAATTTTCAAAACCAAGGGTTTAATCCATCTTCTAATTTCAATCCCAACTCGAATTTTAATTCGAATCGAATTTCAACGAAACCCCGGGTTTAATCGTAATCAAAACTCGAATTTTTCCAATCCTACGCAAAAATTCAATCGAATTGGCCTTCCAATTCAAATTCTCAATTTCAAAGTCGGCCCACCAAATTTATGCTCCGAATCTCCAAAACTCTCAAGGCCCCTCCCAACCTACAAATCTTGAGGCTAAGTTGGAAGAGCAAAGTAGATCGATGAAGAATCTTGAGAGACAAATTGGGCAACCGGCCGAGCGGTTGGCTTCTGACCCCCGGGCGGTACCCGCTTTCACTGAGAAGAATCCGAAGGGTGGTCAAGTTGCTCAGGCTGATTTGAACAAAGGCCCATGTACTGACCTCGTGCCATCAATTCAATACGGTAAGGAGGAGGCCAGTGCAATGAATCTAAGGAGCGGTACACAAGTTAGTGGTCCTTCCCATCCGGGAAACCACTAGCCCCTCCCCGCCATTGATAAGGCGGGGAGGGGAAGCCGAGCACCTACACTCCCCTCAACCGCAAGAGAAAACTCGGGTGGCCGATCCCCCGAGAGGTGAAGAATTTGGTGATCCTCAAGTGGCCGATCCTTTGAGGACCGAAAAGCAAGCGAAAGTCGGGAGGCCGATCCCCCGACTACCGAGAAATCGAAAAAGCGTTCGTTGGAAGGATCCGGAAGACGAGCCGTCGGTGCATCCTCAAAAAGGTTTTCTCGAGGATGACCTTAAGAAACTTCCATTTCCACCGAGAAAGAGCAACATTCCTTTGATTGAGGATAAGAAGTACGAAAAGGTGCTAAACCTTTTGAAAAATACTCAGGTGAATCTTCCATTGTCGGATGTCTTAGTCGAGATGCCTAAGTATACAAAATTTATCAAGGATGTTGTGTCTTCGAAAAAGAAATTAGCAGGCATGGAAAGGCAGATTGGTGAGGATTGTTCCATGATTAATTATGAAAACTTACCAATTAAAAGAGGTGACCCTGGCAAATTCGTGCTTACAGTTTTGATGGGAGGTCTAGTCTTCCCAAATTCTTTGTGTGATCTAGGTGCCTCTATAAGCCTTATGCCAATGTCTGTATGCAAACAGCTCGGTTTACAAAGTCTTCTAGAACCCACTACTATGAGTTTACAATTCGCGGATAGATCCTCTAAGAAAGCTTCGGAATCCTGAAAGACGTTTTGGTTCGATTGATCGATTTACCTTTCCAGTTGATTGGTATGTTTTAGATATAGAGAAAGACGAAAACGTTCCCTTGATTCTAGGAAGACCTTTCTTATCTACGGCTAGAGCTCTCATCGATCGCGATGGTGGGCACGTGACTATCCGAGTTGGTGACCAAGAGGTGAGTTACAATGTCTTAAAGTCCATTCAAGTACCCTCGGCCCTCCAACCGGCTTTTCCATTGATTATATGACGGATGATTTCACCGACTATATGGATAAGCAAGTCATGGTGTAGAAGCGAATATGAGCGATTAGTTGATAATCCGAATACTCATGGTAGGGTGAATCGGATCAACTAGCGGTGATTTTGAGGAAGAGTTTGTTGGAAGGAGAAGCTTTGGCGGTGGGACCACAGAGAGTAAACTCAATGATATTGAGTTGAAAAGTGGAGATCTCAAGTCTAGTTTAGAAGACCCCCCGCGGATTTGGTGTTGAAGCCGTTACCTAAACATCTTAAGTATGTGTTCTTAAGAGAAGGCGACAAGCTTCCTTTAATCATATCTGCCAAGCTTTCCCGTACAGAGGAAATGAAACTGATCAACGTCTTGAAGAAGAATGAAAAAGCTTTTGGTTGGCAAGTATGAGATATCAGGGGAATATCTCCTGACATCTGCATGCACAAGATCAAGACGAATGAGGGCGCCAAGTGTGTCGATGCGACCCCCGGCGAAGGCTTAACCCTCATATGCAAGAAGTCGTTAAAAAAGAAATCATTAAACTTCTGGACATGGGAATCATTTATGCCATCGCGGATAGTGAATGGGTTTCCCCGACTCAAGTAGTTCCCAAAAAAGGTGGAATTACAATTGAAAAGAATGAGAAGGGAGAGGAGATTGCATTGAGGCTTGTTACTGGTTACAGAGTCTGCATCGATTATCGAAAGCTCAATGAGGTAACCATGAAAGATCACTTTCCCCTTCCATTCATTGACCAGATGCTCGAGCGTCTGGCGGGGCACGCATTCTACTGGTTTCCTAGATGGATATTCGGATATTTCCAGATACCCATTGATCCAGCTGACCAAGAAAAGACCACCTTCACCGCCCTTATGGTACTTTCGCCTACGTACGAATGCCGTTCGGTCTCTCGCAATGCCCCGCTACATTCCGGCGATGTATGCTAGCCATCTTTGACGGGCTTGTAGAAAAGTGTATGGAGATTTTTATGGACGATTTTTCGGTTTTTGGTCGGTCTTTTGATGATTGCCTTGACAATCTTGATCGTGTGTTATCCGGATGTGTGGAAAAGAACCTAGTACTTAATTGGGAAAAATGCCATTTCATGGTAGATGAAGGAATAGTTCTTGGCCACAAGATCTCCGCCAAGGGTATAGAAGTTGACAGGGCAAAAGTAGAAGCTATCGAGAAGATGAACTATCCTAAAAATGTGCGCGAAGTGAGAGGCTTTCTTGGACACGTTGGCTTCTACAGAAGGTTCATTCAAGATTTCTCCAAGATAGCCAAGCCCCTGTCCACTTTACTAAAGGAAGACGTTGAGTTTATTTTTGATGAGAGCTGCAAGCAAGCGTTTGAGGAGCTTAAGGATCGTTTAATATCTGCTCCGATTCTTATATCGCCTGACTGGAACCTACCATTTGAGCTTATGTGCGACGCATCAAACTATGCTTTGTTGGTGCTTTTCTAGGGCAAAAGATCAAGGGAAAGTTCCGGCCTATCTATTACGCAAGTCACACATTGAACCCTCTCAAGTTAACTATACTACTACCGAAAAGGAACTACGCCGTAGTCTTTGCTATGGACAAGTTTCGTAGTTACTTGTTAGGAGCTCAAGTGATCGTGTGGACTGATCACGCTGCTTTGCGTTACCTGATGACTAAGAAAGAGGCTAAACCGCGCTTACTACGTTGGATATTGACCCTACAAGAGTTTGACGTCCAAATTAAGGACAAAAAGGGCAGTGAGAATGTAGTAGCGGATCATGTGTCTAGGATGTTAAATGAGGAAAAGAATGAACCAGATGATATAGATCTTTACTTTCCTCTAGAGAACATCATGCTGATCGATGGCCGCTCCCCTGATGTTCCATGGTATTCTTCCATTGTAAACTACCTTCATGGCCGTTATCTCGATCCGAGATGTCTTATCGGGAGAAGAAAAAGTTCTTCTCGGATTTAAAATATTTCGTTTGGGATGAACCTTATCTTTTCAAGATCTCGTAAAGATGGTTTGCTTAGGAGATGTATTCCGTAATCCGGGCAACGTGACATCATTGAGCGGTGCCACGGTGGACCCACGGAGGTCACTTTGGTCCTTGGAAAACCGTTGCTAAGATCTTTCAATCCGGTTTCTATTGGCCTACGATCTTTAAAGATACGGAAGCTTTCGTAAAGCTTGTGATAGGTGCCAAAGAACCGGTACTCGACAAGGCGTTTTGACATGCCTTTAAAACCCATCCTCGAATGCGAAGTCTTTGATGTATGGGGTATCGATTTTATGGGACCATTCCCATCATCTTGCGGTAATAAATACATCCTGGTCTGCGTAGACTACGTGTCTAAATGGGTGGAGGCCCAAGCCACTCCTCACAATGATCATAAGACGGTGATGAAATTTCTAAAGAAGAATATCTTCGTGAGGTTTGGATGTCCACGCGCCTTGATCAGTGATGAAGGGACGCATTTCTGCAACCGACCCCTAGAGAAAGTTCTCGAAAAATATGGTGTCCGGCATAAAATTGGCACACCGTACCATCCTATGACTAGTGGTCAGGTTGAAAGGAGCAACCAGAGCATTAAGAAGATCTGGAGAAGACCGTTAACGATCATAGGAAAGACCGGAGTCTAAAGTTGGATGATGTACTTGTGGGCATATCGAATCGCCTATAAGACCCCCATGGGTACATCACCATATCAAATGGTCTACGGGAAACCATGTCATCTCACTGTCGAGTTAGAGCATAGAGCTTATTGGGCTACAAAGTTTCGAACTTTGATTCCCAATCTTGTGGGAAGCATCGACTACGGCGAGCTACATGAGCCGGACGAATTCGGACTCCGGCCTATGAAAGTGCCGGGATTAGTAAGGATAAGATGAAGCTACTCCACGATGCTAAGATTAAGAAAAGAGAATTTCATGTCGGCGAACAAGTTCTTCTATATAATTCCGGGTTACATCTCGTTTCTGGAAAGTTAAGGACACGTTGGTCCGGCCCTTTCGAGATTCTCCAAATCATTCCGGGAGGCGTTCTAGAACTTCGTGGTTATAGTGGTGAACCGTTTCGAGTCAACGGTCAAAGGTGCAAACACTATATTGGTGAACCCAAAGAGACATCTTTGATTGTTAAATTTCTCGATATTCTCGGATGTGGTGTTACTCAGGTCGAAGAATTTGACGAGTTATCACCCGACTTGTTCTCCGAGGATGACGGTAGTGATCCGTCTGAAGAAGTTCTAGCAGGTAGTGCTGATATGGAAGAGTTTGAGAGGGAGCGACAACTTAAACGTCATCAGAGGAGTCAGAGGAGAAAGAACACAACCATGGGGAGACTTAAGAAGGTTTGGAGAGCTTTCAAAGATTTCACCCCATGTGTGAGATGCTGTTTCTGCAGCCACACTACTGATCAGAGCTTAAACGAGGTAGTGGCTGGCAGAAAGGTTAAATGGCCTGATCCAGGCTGAGCTTACAATGTGTCGAGCTAACGACATTAACCAAAAGCGCCACTAGGGGGCAACCTAGATATCGTTCTTTTAGTTGTTTTGTTTTATGCTTTGATAGTATTAGTATTTAAGTTTAGTTTATTCGAGCTTTAGCCTTATTAAGTTTTTGTTTTTATCTCGTCGGTTAGTTGTGCTTTCTAGATATGGATTTCGGTGTTCGACGGAGGAGTTACCTTTCCTTAGGAGGATTCCACTCATTACCGTAGATGACGGACCGGGAGGAACCATCGTTCGCACGTAGATTTTGACATTAGTACCCGCGTCAAGACGGTCACCTATGTTCTTATTGTTCCCCGTTGTTCGGGAGGTGGAGACTTTACTACCGAGGAGTTACAGGCGGCTCTAGACGTCCTTACACCATCCTCAATGATCCGATGCCGACAGATTTAGCGCTAGTGCCGCAAGCCGAGCACTTTCGAGGTGTTGATGTAGCTGGTGAGGACTGGGGTTTACAAGATGAGTATGATTTCCCTCCGGCGATTGACATGCTCCGCCGCCTCATTCGAGTGATCGATTGGTCGGACATTTATGATGACTAGCGTTCTTAGGATGTTTCGTCGAGCAAACGACGTAAAACAAAAGCGCTGAGTGGGAGGCAACCCAATGTTTTCCATCTGTTTTTATTTATTTTCTAGTAATTTTATGTACTTCGTTTGATTGTTATTTGTATTTTTGAAGTTTTATATAAGTTTAATAAGAAGGGCAATTTTGAATTTGATGTGTATGGAAATTTTATGATTTTTGCACTTAAACTGCTTGGACGCCCGTCCAGAGCTCTGGACGCCCGTCCGCCTTGACCAATTTCAGGACGAGCGTCCACTAAGCCTGGACGCCCGTCTGCTTTATTCCCTCCAATCATGTATGTGATTTAAACTCTTGGACGAGCGTCTAATAAACTGGACGCCCGTCCAGTTCATCTGATTTCTCAGTGGACGCCCGTCCACTGTGTTGGACGAGCGTCCAACCTCTGTCTATATATACCCCTTCATCGAGTGAACCCTCACTTTTCAGAATTTCAAAAATCAAAAACGGTTTCTCTCCCTCCTTTTGCCCTAAAATCTTCGATTCTACACCGTTTTGGGCGATTCAAAGTGCTACGGGCCGCCCTTGATACCCTCTCTTTGATTTTCATAACCAAATCCCCCAAAACACGATATTTTTGGAGAATCAGACCCCATTGCAGTCCGACTTTATTGAAGAAAAATTTGATTTTGGAGGTCATTCTTGTGTTGTTTGGACTCGTTTTCACCTCAATCAACATCTACTCACCCTACTCGGTAAGTTAGTCACAACTTTTCTGGATTTCATTCACGTTTTTGTGAGTTCGATCTTTGGGTCGGCTCGTTTTCTTGAATGTCACCTTAATTTGTTTTTTTTCTGGTTTTGGTGTTTCTTTCTGCTCTGTTTTGATGATGTGGTGTTGTGATGGGTGATGAATGGATTGTTTGGTGATGGTTATGGTGGTGGTTGTGGTTGGGTTGTTTTGAAATCCCGCTTTGGATGTTAAACGGGTATCTTTGTGCACATTAGGATTGTTTGGTTTAGACTTGGCGTGGAAATGGTTCATAAGAAGGCAGTTGTGAAGAGGCATGGTAAGGAAGTGGCCCGGGAGGCGGGGAAAAAGCGTAAAGAGATTGACCCTACCTTAGTTGATCCTAACCGGGGTGTGAGTATTCGTGAGCAACCCCTTAGAGCCACCCAAACTAGGGCAACCTTAAGAGATGAGCCAACCTCGGAGTCTGAGACGGATGATGATGTGCCTTTAGTGCGGATGCCTAGAGTTCAGAGAGGTGGAGGTTCGTCTAGGGCTGAGGAAACTGTCGATGCTACCCGGGAGGAGGAACCAGTTGTACCTAGGGCGGCCCCTCCTAGAAAGAAATCTAAAACCGTTGCCCCGATGCCATTGCCTCGTCGATTCGTGAACCCTAGAGCCCATGAAGTTTATACTAAACACTACTTTTCAAGAAACATGTTGGTTGAGAGGGCTATTTTGGAGGCGAAGGTTGATCCGGGGTTCGTTAAGTTGCTTAAGGATAGGAAGTGGGAAGCCTTGATGATAATCCCGACTACCCCGGTGAATAGCTCCCTAGTTCGGGAATTTTATGCGAACTGTTCGGAAACAGACTTGGGGACAAAGGTAGTCGTGGTTCGAGGGGTGGAAGTTCCCTTTACACCGGAGGTGATTAATCGGAAATACAACTTAGCGGCTTTCGAGGGTCGGGATTATAAGGAGGAGATTGTGCATAGACGCAGTTCGGGACAGATCCGTTGGAGGAGTTGAGATTGAGAGTTTGCCCGGATGTGGCTCGGACGTTGAGACCGGGAGGAGACCGGAAGGAGTTGGTTACCACGACCTGGACGGAGGATTGGAAGGTCCGGTGTCGATTCATTCGTAGTCGGTTGTTGCCTAAGAACAACTTGACACATTTTCATATAGGTGACCTGGGTATGTTGTATGCGTTGACATTTGGCTTGAATGTGGATGTGGGACAGGCACTGTATGACGAGATCTCGATCAATCAGAAGGTTTATACACGGAGTTTGATCGTCCCTCATTTGATCCACAGTTTGTGCCTTGATGCCGGTGTGCCTGAGTTTGGGGCGGATCATAAACCGAAGAACCCTAGGCCTATACAAAGGGAAAAGGGTAAGCCCTCGGGACATTCTGAGCCGGAGGCACCTCCGGAGCCTGGTTCATCGGCAACACCTCGTGCATCCTCCCTTCCTCCTTTATCTCCCGCTGTCAGGATGCGGTTAAGCATGGCTAATAGTTTCCGGGAATGGCTCGGTGATATTCGGGATACACAGAACAACATTTTGACGATTCTTCAGTGCATCTGTGAGGGCCGGCAGCCGAGGGATGACAGGATCTTCAATCCGAGCTCCGTTGATTATCTTTTTACTGATGAGATTGAGCAGGTCACTGCGGATGCTCTACACGACTCTGAGTCATCTTCAGATGAGGAGCGGCCTGACTCGGCAGCTAGGGCTACGGCACCACCTTCTGGACCCTCCTCTGATCCTCCAGCTGATGATTCTGCGGCACCGAGCCAACCTTGATCTTATTTGTTTATTTTCACGTTGGTTGTTTTGTATTGACATTTTTTTACTTATACGGTTCGTTGTAATTTTGATATTGCTACTATTTATTTTTCGATGGATCATGTAAGCCATAAGGCGAGCGTACTTTCATTTCAACTGTGTTTCAACTTTCTGGATGTATTGTGTGCTCACACTTTGCTTTATCTTTATTTTTGATATCTCTTTTCATGTTGGTATGACTCCCCGTTTTCCCCGAGATGGTTCCATGTTGTCTAAGATGTGCAGGTATCTACATTGTCTGGTTACGCATTCTTGATATCATTATGAAGGCTCCGGCCTGACCAACGATTCGAGTTTCGATTTAAATCGCTAAGTCTTTTCCTTTTTCTTTCGTTTTGCACAACATGAGGACATGTTGATTTTTAAGTGTGGGGGAGGGGAATGTTTCGATATGTATCTACACATTGGCTTAATTCGTAATATTTCTATGCAAATGAGCTAAAATTTTTGAAATTTTCCGACACTGTCGTTTTTGTTTTGTCCCGAGTAGGCGATTCGATTAAATGTATCATATATTTGGTAAGTTAGATGTTTCACCTGACACTATTTTTCACGAGCCATAGTGAATGATGAGCTATTTATAAAGTTATACCCCTTTTGGATTAGTGGTTTTTGATTATCTCGTAAGTCATGTGCTTAGTGCTACGTATATATCTTGAGATTTATGATAGTTTGTATTTAGATCCGAAGTATGATATACTGTGAATATCTAAGGTTTGAATGTGATAAGTAACACGTAGCTATTGTCAAAGTGAAAAAGTTGAATTAATATGAAATTATTGGGTGTGTCGAAAGCTAGTCGATGATTTGAGTGAGATAGGGTATACCACGTATGTCCTATACCACTATGATGACTAAAAGCTCACGACAGTCAGAAGAAGCTGCCTTATGATTGGAGTAAGGTAGGGTATTATCTCGAAATGTCCTATTCTGCTATGACAGGGCAAGAGCTCATTCTGATGTGTGTTTTAAGTGAAAAGTTAAATCAACTGATAAAGTGTTATGAAATGTATATAAGACTAAGTTATCGTCTGCCTTATCCCCAGTAGAAGCTGACAGATATGTTGTAGGGATTATCCTCTGAGTATTTCAGAAAGGCCCTAGATATATTCGATCATTCTTTTCGGGATATATCACGTTGTAGGGTGCATCTTATGAGTGTCCTTTATTACTAGTCTACAAGGGGGTATTAGCTAGTTTTGCTTTGAGTTTCTCGAGTTTGGATATAGTGGAAGTTTATTATGGCTATGCACACGCACAAGGGTGAACTTCTGATTTATTGGATATGTGTTATGCACGTTTAGATGCCTGTTCTTCTCTCGAGCCTAACTTTTGTTTTGTTTTGCTCGGGACGAGCAAAAGCTTAAGTGTGGGGGAGTTGTTAAGGGTGAATTTATACGGTTTATAACGCTATATTCTATGATATTTTTCCCCGTATTTGTACTAAATTGCATAAGAAACGAGGGTTTAATGGATATATTGAGCAAATGAGATTTTAAATGAGTTAATCGCAAACTTGGTTAATTTTGGCGTTTTAATTGTGATTTTATGATTATTTGAGCATTATTACATTTTGCGATGTTTTTATGTGTTATAGATACATGTTTGAGGCTCAAAAGATGATCAAAGGTTGATTAAGTTCGAGCTAATTGATGATAAAAGAGATAATGAAGAAGTGGGATAGAGATAGAAGAGATAAAGATCAATAAATCAAAATCGATCATATCAAATCGGCGTCCGAATCTCCGTCCGGTGGACGGGCGTCTCGGTGTAATTGGACGAGCGTCCGGGATGTCATCTTTGATTCGGGAAGTTTGGACGCCGGAGTGGACGCCGTCCGGACGAGCGTCCGGTCATGACTCGGCCCGATTCGAAGTTTTATTGAAGAGTGGACGGGCGTTCAAGGTTTCGGACGGGCGTCCGGTGGCCGACTTAGCGAACCGACTTTGAAATCTATATATAGTCGGCTGTTTTCTCCACAAAAGATCATCATACACACAATATTCAAAACCCTAAACCTAGGGGCGGCTTTAGGCTGCGTTTTTCATCTTTTTATTCCTATTTTTATGCTCTTAATTTAGATTAAACACTAGTTACTTTTTATGCACTGTTTCTGCAAATTTGAGTTGCTGAGGATGTTCAGAGGCTAAAAGCTTCATCAAACGAGTATTGTGAAGCCGTCCAACAATTGTTGATTTCGTTTTCTTCGATTATACTGTGAGTTTTTAATAAAGGTTGTTTCTTATTCATGCTTATTCATGTTTAATTTGCTTTTATATCGGAAGATATGCATGTGTTGATTGTTTATTGTTGATGGGAGTCTTAATAAACCCTAGATCACCATGAATAAGAATAGTGACTCGAATCTATCACAACGGAAGTTAATAGGTCTGATTACTAGATTATAAACACAAAGTTTGCACCTTTGGTTATTAAACGCGTTAATCTTACATCGGAAGATAATAGATTGATAGATGAACTTTCTAAGGAATTAGGGTTCATGTTTAGGTAAGGTGAATCACAACCTGAATAAAAACTGCAATATAATCGAGATAGGGAATCAATGCTTGTTGGATAGGTGGATCAATCCTCGTTTGCTCGTTATAAATTTGATTTAAATCCTTAAAAGCTTGAATTTGTCTAGTTAGTTACTTTTATCTACATCTTAGATTAGTTAGTTTAAATTGGTTCGCAGCCCGTATCTTTACTGGCTTTAGATCATCTCTTCTGTCCAGTTTTACGTTTTAGTTAAGCTTAATTCTCGTATTCGTTTAGTTTTATCCGCTATTTAGCTTAGTAATCGTGACATAGGTTAGTTAGATAAAAACTAGAAATCACAATCGTTTAGTTCCCCGTAAGATCGACCCGGCATTAGCCTCCATACTACGATCCTTATACTTGAGGTTAACCGGATTATTACTTGTTTATTTTGTGTTGATAAAATCCGTGACAATCATCAAATATTCTATGACGCTGGTGAAAACAATCTTCTCTTCTATTACCCTCGTCTACTGTCACAACACAACACAACACAACGAAACTTGAATTTTTTTGACCTAACCTAACCTAACCTAACTGTGTGTGCGTGTGTGTCTGAGTATGTATATATGCTAAAGAATATTTATTTATTTTAAAGGTTGTTGATGTGTTATTTTATGGCTGGCAATATGCACTTAAAAACAAATAAATATATGTGTATATAAACGAGAAACCAATATTCACACACATATATACTACTAGCATATATCAGTGTATATATGTATTGTTTCTCATTTATATATACATATATTTATATATAAACATACACGTACAATATATATATATATATATATATATATAGACACACACACACATATATATATATGTATATGTATATATTTCAATCCAGAATAATTTTACAATAATATTTTGTCAATCCAACAATATTTGGAAAAAAAACCTAATCGTGTGGATAAATGATTGTTTTTTTTGCAGATAACAACATGGTGTCCGTTAAGTTTTTATTTGGCGGAGAGTGGAAATACCATGAAGATAGCGACAAATGGTCTTATAAGAAAGGAAAATTGTATTTGGTTCATGTGAAAACCGATACGACATTGGATGAAGTGAAGGTCAAAGTGTGTAAGAAAGTAGGAATTGATGTCTCAAACAACACATTGATCATGAAACTAATGTACGCAGATTATGACCAACCGATTGATGTTTTGGATGATGATACATGGCTAGGCTACATTGATGATATTTTGAGAAAAGAAGCTGTGAAACTATGCGTTAACGCTGAACCGGTTATGCACGATCACGATACGGAAGATGAGAACGAATTTGACTTAAATGAGCAACTACATGAAGAAAATGATAGAGGCATTGAGGATTTTACATCCGAGTTGGACTGTAATCGAAATTCCCGAAACCATGTTGTACCTAACACATCAGCCTTATCCCCTCATGAAACTGCCATCCGACCGAATATAACTTCAGTTGAACAAGTCATTGACATCACAAGTGGACCTGACTACGATTGGGGAATAATTGCGAATATGATTCGTCAGCCAATTCACACACCTCTCGCCTAATTTTAGCCAGACAACGCAGACACCGTACATCCAACAACAGTTAGACGGGACAAGTCATAATGTCAACATAAATGGAACAAACCAGCAGTTTGACCGTGCGCCTCTTATTATGCCAACACCGATGCAAGCGGTGCCCAATATAGGTGGATCGTTTACGAGTTTTCTTAGAGCGCCTTTCGAGCAGAACATTCATATGCCAACACAGATGCAAGCGGGTCCCAATATCGGTGGATCGTTTACGAGTTTTTTAGAGGGCCTTTCGAACGGGGTATGTCAACAATGATGCAACCGGGTCCCAATATTGGTGGATCGTTTACCGCTTTATGAAAGCACCATTAGAACAGAACCCTGATATTGGTCCTAGATTTAGTATGGCAAGTATTAATCGCAATAGAGGTGTTCATTTCGGTTCAGACATTCCGGATTCGGAAATTCCTCCATGTCCACGGGCTGGGGCGTTTCAGACTGAAGATTCTGGATTATTGTATATTGGTAAAAAGTTCAGGGACAAGGATGATATGAAGATGAAAATGAGTTACCATGCATTGAAAAATAATTACATGTGGAAACCTTTCCGGTCCGACAAGGGAAGTTAAAACTACGATGCTTTACTTCGGAGAAATGCGAATGGAAAGTTGTGGGTAGAAAGTTGTTTGATTGCAATAACTTCGAGATAACCGAGTACAATGAAACACACTTGTGGATTGGAGCGATTAAGCAGCGATCATAGGCAAGCCAGACCCGGAACTATAGGTCATCTCGTTAGAGAGAACCTCATAAAACTCGGGAGTCAGTTCACGACAAAACATTTAATTGTGGAGGTCAAAAGAGTATTCAACATAGACCTTGATTATCAGCGTGCATATAATTGTAGGCAGAAAGCGTTGGAATTAATCGGAGGAAGCGTAACACTATCGTATTCTAAATTACCGGCCTACTTTTACATGTTGAAGAGTGAAAATCCTGAAACTGTCACAGACATAGAGACCGACCATGTTACGGCGGTGTTCAAGTCTTGTTTCATGGCTTTGAAAGCTAGTATTGACGGGTTTAAGTACGTCGACCCGTCTTAGTCGTGGACGGTACTCATCTAAAAACAAAATGCGAGGGACATTGTTAGTAGCTATCGGTGTAGACGCGAGTGATAAACTCTTTCCGGTAGCGTTTGCCGTGACCGACGGAGAGAGCGGGGATGCGTGGATGTATTTCATGCTTCAAGTGAAGGGGGTAATCGGGGAACGTGAAGACATGGTGTTCGTATCGGACGAGAGGGCCGGCATCATTGGTGCTTGTTAGAGATGTATTTCCAAACGCTCACCATGGTTTTTGCTACCACCACCTTGTCATGAACCTCAATAAAAAATTCGGAAGGACGGGATACCGTCCATACACTTTACGGGAAGCCGCGTATACTTTTTCAAAAACGCGATTCGCAATAATGTTTCAACGATTAAAAGAGCGGGATAAAGATCCAAACAATAGAGTGTCTAGTTATTTGGAGGCTATTGGATTTCGTTATCGGGCACGATCGCATTTTCCAGGGACACGTTATGCAATAATGACAAGCAACTATGCTTGAAAGTTTTAACAACGTGATCGTGGGATGCGCGTAAGTTGAGTATCGTGAATTTGTTAGACTACATAAGGGCAACGTTGCAGAAATGGCATTGCGAGAGGAGAGAACTTGCATTGGCATGTCGCTCCGTGTTAGCCCCTGAAGCCGAAAAATTCATGACTGAAGTATCGCATGCCCGAAGAACCTTCACACTAAAGGCGATCGACCGGGACCAGTTCCAAGTTGGGGACGCCGATACTAGCACAAAGGTAAATATGGGCCGAATGGGAGTGTTACTGTGGAGAGTTTCAGGGGCTCAAGATGCCTTGTGTACATGCTTGTGCTGCTATAAGTGAGCGTTGTGAGAGTCCGTACGATTATTGTTGTCACTACTACAAAGCTCAATGTTTCCAGCGTATTTATGAAGGACGCGTATACCCTGTTCCAGTCGAGGATGATTGGATTGTTCCCACTTCAATTAGAAACCAGGGCATTCCGCCGCCTGAGCCTGGGCCGAGTGAAGGAGGGGAAACACAAACAACGGTTGCGAGGCGGGGCCGACCCAGGATCCTCGGGATTGCTTCTCAAGGTGAACCTCCCGGAGGTAGGACCGGCGGGTTGCCTAATGAGAGGACAGTCCCAGGCTCTGGTAGGCGTTGCTCGTTGTGTGGAAACACCGGACACAAAAGGCCTAAATGTCTGTTTCATACAGTTGTTGTTCCTAATTGATACAGTCATTTTGTTCCTTTTTCATGTTTTTAGTATTATCTCAAGTCGTGAAACTTTTTATACATGTTTGAATCTTTTTGGGGACATTGATACTAGCATGATCGTGACTATCTTATATGTTTTGTATCTTTATATTATAATAGCAAATGGGTAATGTAGTTCAAACGAGTGATAACAGTGCTTACAAACATAAAAACAAAGAGTAATGATACAATGAGATAACAATAAGATGATGCTTAAATAAACTAAGGGTGATCATGAAATACGATAGGATGACTCCTAAATAAATGATCTTCAATATTCGGTAATCACCACATTAAACACGACGTGATTTTCTATAGGTTGATCAATGACTTCAAATCGCATTCATCTCCCGCATTTAGGTCATTGTCCGTAATGAAATCATTCAACCCGCTTAAACGAACTTTTTGATTTACCATATAGTCAATTCTAGCAGCCATGATTCCCCCGTGGCAATTCGTAGTTCCACGGTCTTGTTTTGCAACATGTCGTTTGTTCTAGCAAACGCCTTTGGAATATGCTACAAATCACAAACAAATTTAAATACTGTTTCAAAATGGGGAAAAAAGATCAAACAAGAAAACAACTAAAAATATTTTAAATATCTCACCACATAATAACAACCATGTGAAAATACCCAGTTTGGCAACGTCATCTGAAAATGCGGAGTTTGGTTACTTGCACCTGCATCATCATCTGCATCATCTTCTTCACTCTCGGACTCAGAAAAAGTCTTCTCGCAATAGGTGTGATCCATCACAATAGTGTTGAAAGTGAAACCCCCCCTGTGTTCAAACACTATAAACTCCCTCTCATTCAAGTAATGAGCCGCCACATACTCCTCCCAACCTTCTCCAAAGAAACGAAGAATTCCATTTTCTGTGGCTCCAACCCTCACTTCCCATGTCCCTAATCGGCTTTTGAGAACGGCCCTATCTAGGTTCCTTAGCGTGTCGTTCAACCTATTAACGTATGCTGGAGGTAGTGTCTACGAAAAAAGAAACATACCACGTTTGTTTAATCATAATACAAGTGATATAAATGTAAGTAAATTAATAATGACATACCAAACTTGTTGCGAAACCGCCATCAAGAACTTTAAAGAAACGATCATTATCCATTTGCTTCAGTGTAGAGTATAAATTGTTAGTTCGTGAAGAAGTGGTTAGTTTAAATTGACTACTTGAATGATGAAGAAAGTTCAGATGAACTTCAAAGAGTTTGAAGAATGAGAGAAATGGCTCGTACTTATACAACAACAATAATTTCCATCAATGGTTAGTTCGTGCTAAATTCACACGGGATCATTGAAAATTCACACGGGATCGTTGGAATTCACACGAGTCTTATCTCACACTTTACCTTCTCAATCAATGCTAGTTTGGACTTGTCATTGATGTCATATCGATGTCGTACGTCATAGGTGTCATTAGGGTGCAGAGTCACTATCGTCATTGATACAGTGACGCGTCTTTTCACGTGGGCCATCAATGGTTAGTTCGTGCTAAATTCACACGGGATCGTTGAAAATTCACACGGGATCTTTGGAATTCACACGAGTCTTATATTAACCAATCCTTCTCAATCAATGCTAGTTTGGACTTGTCACTGATGTCATATCGATGTCGTACGTCGTAGGTGTCATTAGGGTGCAGAGTCACTATCGTCATTGATACAGTGACGCGTCTTTTCACTTGGGCCATCAATGGTTAGTTCGTGCTAAATTCACACGGGATCGTTGAAAATTCACACGGGATCGTTGGAATTCACACGAGTCTTATATTAACCAATCCTTCTCAATCAATGCTAGTTTGGACTTGTCATTGATGTCATATCGATGTCGTACGTCATAGGTGTCATTAGGGTGCAGAGTCACTATCGTCATTGATACAGTGACGCGTCTTTTCACGTGGGCCATCAATGGTTAGTTCGTGCTAAATTCACACGGGATCGTTGAAAATTCACACGGGATCGTTGGAATTCACACGAGTCTTATATTAACCAATCCTTCTCAATCAATGCTAGTTTGGACTTGTCACGATGTCATATCGATGTCGTACGTCATAGGTGTCATTAGGGTGCAGAGTCACTATCGTCATTGATACAGTGACGCGTCTTTTCACGTGGGCCATCAATGGTTAGTTCGTGCTAAATTCACACGGGATCGTTGAAAATTCACACGGGATCGTTGGAATTCACACGAGTCTTATCTCACACTTTACCTTCTCAATTCACTTGTTAACTCTATATATAGCATGACCTATTAAACTACCTCTGCATAACCTTCTACTTTACATCGCCTTAATCACAATGTCTGAACCGCTTTCCCCTCATCGGGAATGGCATGAACCGAATTCCCCCGAGTATGAGTCTCCTCCATTTAATCCTCATCAACCTGTGTTTCTTAATGACCGTAGGAGGAGGACGGGTGATGTTAGTCACTATTACGACTTTCAGACACTAAGGTTGAGGTTTAGAACAGACGAAGAGCGTCAATCTTGGATTTGGATGTTTCAAGATAGAGCTATTATCGGAGAGAAGAGAATTGAATGGGAGAGTCTACCTACCAAGATGAAGCGTCTCCTACGCAGACGTTCTTTGGAGGGCCTCGCAAATAGTCCCGCATCCACAGCGACTATGAATAGATCAATTGTTCGTGAATTCTATGCAGTTTTCGGGTCAAACGTAGCTGTGGAGTACAGGCCCATAGCATCAGAGGTCATCAATGTACGTGGAGTAGATGTTTCCTTGGAGGTGGACTGGATCAATAACTACTATGGTGTACGTGGAGTTGAAGCATTCTGTGATTTCTTCAACGTCGCTTCCAACGTTCGTGCATTGCAACGTATAATTGCTCGATGTCAATTGGCTACCGAATGGGAGCGTGTTATGATCCAATAGTTTGCCAATAGCCTCTATGGTACTACACACACTCTTGAACCCCCATTTGATTTGTACATTTTGGTGTACGCATTTCTCCATTACGAAGTTGACGTTGGACGTTACATCCTTAGTAGGATTTGTGACATATCGCTTGGCAGTAGTGGTGATGGTTATATCTACTTTCCTTTTCTTACCACGGCTATCGCAAGAGATTTTAACGTACCGGAGTATGACACGGATGACATTTCTTCGGAAACATCCACTGTCATCTATAGTAACCACCCTTGGTTTGTTTAACTATTCTATCGTATTTATTGTTTGCTTTTAATGCTTGTTTTGACTAGTAATTGATGTCATATGGATGTCGTATTGTAAGCTCCATAGTCTTCGACCGAAACGGAGTTAAGACATCGAGTTATGTTCCATTATGTATTGTTTTATCTTTGTTAGGCCATCGAGTTATGTTCTATTATTTCTTGTTTTATGTACTCGTAATTGTAATGGATGATCTTCGACGATCACATGAGGGGACTATCATGTTGTTTATATAAAAGTGTTTGATTATCAAAAGAGAGTAATGATACATTGTTGCTATAAAAGTGTTTGATAGTATCCAACATAGTCCTTGATTATCAAAAGAGAGTAATGATACATTGGCTTACATACGGGGCATGCAAACATAAAAAGAAAGAGTAATTATACACGCTTAAGAATAAGAACACTGCTTAAATAAACCAAGGGTGATCATTAAATACGAAAGGCGGTGTTTGCCAAACAATTTCATCCGTGTCAAGATCCGATAAATTCACAGTGACGCGTCTTTTCACGTGGGCCATCAATGGTTAGTTCGTGCTAAATTCACACGGGATCGTTGGAATTCACACGAGTCTTATATTAACCAATCCTTCTCAATCAATGCTAGTTTGGACTTGTCATTGATGTCATATCGATGTCGTACGTCATAGGTGTCATTAGGGTGCAGAGTCACTATCGTCATTGATACAGTGACGCGTCTTTTCACGTGGTCCATCAATGGTTAGTTCGTGGTAAATTCACACGGGATCGTTGAAAATTCACACGGGATCGTTGGAATTCACACGAGTCTTATATTAACCAATCCTTTACCAAAGCATTACCCTCTCAATTCACCTTCACCTGATCTGGAAAAAAAATCTATATATTAACCAATCCTTTACCAAAGCATTCATCCCTCTCATTTCTCGTTTATTTTTATAGAATAATCTCTTTTTAGTGTACCTTTCAATGGCTAACCCCCATGCTCCCGTGTTAATTCCCAATGACGAAGTTGATTTGTCGTTGGACGAGCGATCTCTCATAATCCGTTTCACAACGAGAGAGGAGAGGCGTGAGTACGTGACTAACCGGATGGCAAGAGCCGTTGTTGCGAGAGACGATTGAATATGGAAAGTCTACCTACTTTGATCAGAAACTTGTTCCGAGATAACGGGTGGCTTGGTGTCCCTCAAAGCGTATTAAGCTTTCATCACGTGAATCGGTCTATTTTGCGTGAATTTTACGCTTGTCTAGCAACGGCAGAGCTCAATGAAATGTGCGTACTAGTGCGAGGCGTTCCCGTCCGTTTGAATAATACATGGATCAACGACGAGTATGCCATTCCAGAATATCCTCAGGGTTTGGATTTCTTTCTTTTTCCGGATGTCCCTGAACTACTACAGCGTGACATGGTCGTTTTATTTGGGGAGACGCATCCGTGGAACGTGTGAGGCCTCGGCGGCCTACCCGCCCTTCACCCCGGGCCCGGTACGGTCCATTCCTTCCTTTCCTTATTATGTTTCTTGCCACTAATATGTATGGTACGGTGAATTACACCGCACCGGCATTTGATTTGTATGCCCTTGCTTACGCATCTATTACTTCCTATTTCGACGTTGGAGAGTATATTCTGTCTAGGATTCGACAGATAGCAAAGGGCAATGCAGGAGATGGATATATATTTTTCCCTATCCGATCACGGTGTCTATGCGTCAGGTCTGCCGGGGTGCCGGAATATGTTGAAGATGATGTGACATACGGTCAAGATGACGTTATCACATACGAAACTTAAATATGATGAAAGTGTTCATCTTGTATTCATGTTATTTAAGTATTTATTTTTTAGACAGATCAACGTTTATTTCGGTTTATTTTTGTTTTGTTATTTTTATGTTCATCTACTATAGATGTTATTTTTATGTCCTCTCGACTATATAAGTTTTTTAAGGTGTTATGTGTTCTTGTTGGTGCCCAACAACCCGTGGACTCGCATTCAATGTTCTTATATAAATATTATAAATTTACAATAAAAAAACCTAACGAGAATTTAGAAGATAAATATTACAACACCAAAAGTTGAGATAAAACCAAAATAAATGTCAAATGTTGGACGTACACGACTCCCGAACAACAAATATAAAAATTACACCGCTATACGTTGACAAAATAAATCTACGGCCATTTTGATCCTAAGCTCCGTGAAAGGTGTCATCGGTCATCTCAAATATGTGTGCGTCGGTGATGATTGTAAGCTCCATAATCTTCGACCGAAAACCGGACAGCGTTCCCTACACATCAAAGCCATAATATTAGAACCGAATGTTTGAAATTAAAAAATCGAATAAGGTATAAGGTTTGATACGTACCGGTACTCCGTCCGTGGACATCCGATCAGTCGTGCATGATTGTATAGAATGGTGTTTGAGATGGATCGATCATCCATTGGATTGTCCCGCAATCTTGTGATGCCGATAACATTAACCTCATGTATAGAGCCCATTTCCGTATGATCCGGTCAATGTGGGTCGAGTCACCGCTTCTGTATCGGTTTGTCGTACACCGTTATGGTCCATTCACCGATCGACATGCGCACAAGCACCCAATGCTCCGTGTTAATCATCCGGATAGCATAGGCGATCGTTTTCTTGGTCCATTTAGAAGTTTCCAATGTCAAAACAAATTCGGAACCACCGCATCCATGTCGCCCTCCCATTTCTCTAATTCAGCCACAAGAGTACTTGCGAATGAGGCATAACACAAACTCGCATATTTTTCATATTGATCAGGGTAAGCTGCCATACGAGCAGACAACAGTCCCACATACGAGTCAATGTGCTGCAAATGGGATTTATTACTCAGTCACAATATTACGATAAAAAAAGTAATACATGTTAAACAAATTCAAATACAATTTTAAATGAGTTTACCTGCGCATTTATCTGATGACCTTGAAACAAAATACAGCTGAAAAAATCTCGATCCGCAGGGAAAGGTAATATTTCCTCGTCGCTTTTCAGCCCCCCGACTAATAACTTGGTCGTATCACCTTCACCTGATCCGATCCATTTTTTCAGTTCGTTGTACTCCTGGTCGATAGTCCTCCGAGCCGGTGTGTGCCTATCGTCCTCAGGCCGTTTATTAGGCTGAATCCACTGGGTATTATCCCTCCTAACGTACTCAGTCGGCTTAAGGGTCGATCGAAGGCCAAATTTTTTTTTGAAGTGCAGGCTCTTTGTAGCTCCCCCTCCCCCTCCCCCTCCCCCTCCCCCTCGTTGTATTCAAACCTCGGGATCGCTTGCGGCCCTAGAAGAGTGCCGGTGTACTCCGTCGAACTCATCTCCACATGCACATCATCAATATCGAATTCGGACCTAGACCGACACTCAAATGAAAATTCATTCAATGGGTCAAGATGGGTGTTTTGCTCTATCTCGTGGTGTTGACCCCGAACGGATGGTGTGCCTTGTTGACCTGAAGACGGCCCAGCTTGGGATCCTGATACCTGAAGCCCGGAAGGAGTAACTTGGGACGGTGACGCCATATCAACATTCCTTAGAGGTGTCTGCTCCGGGTTTGTATCACAACCTCGAGGTGTCTCAGTCTCAGGCTCACGGCTGCCTTGTGTAGCTGAAGACGGCCCAACTTCAGTGGATGGTGTGCTTTGGGTCCTGTCGAGATGTGGAGGTGAGTCACCGCCCTGGGAGGCTTGTGATACAGATGTCCCTATTCGGGACCTAAGTGTACCCTGTATAATAAAGGAAATGGTGTGAATTTAAATTTGTGTTAACAAGATAAATGCAATTGTATTTAGGAGTTAATTGAAACCTGTTGCACCGCCGCCCTTTTTAACGACTCGAGGTAACGCGTATGTCGTTCTTCAACTACTCTGGTAGTTGTTTCCTGGGCCTCTCTCAGACGTGCCATTTCGGCCGCATTTCACTCACTTAGCGATCGTTTAAAGATACTTAGCCTTCGTTTCAATCAACTCGGCCTTTGTTTCCATCAACTCAGTCCTGACTTCTCTTAACGCATTGTCAACTATACGCGTGATTTCAGGCACCAGTGAGTCTAACGGCACAACGCCCCCCACAATAGGTATACTACCACCGCCTATATCGAATTTTTGAGAAAATGATGTGGTACCCGGAGGGTTTGCGGATGTAGACGGGGCACTCGGCTGTTCGTCATGACGGGCTTGTTGAGATGGTCGCTCGTCCTCAGCATCAACTACTGGACGCTCACGAACTACGTCATCCAAATTAGACCTTGGGGGAACACGTCTTTGACCAGGGACAGGATCCGGGACAACCACGGGGGGAACAGGTAATTGACGAGGTGGAGATGTAACCTCCGCCTCCGGCAACCCCATACCAATTACGAACTGCCTATCTTCGGCGGTTGTCAAAATATCACCGACCATCTCAACCTGCAAAAAGGAAGGAAAAAAAAAGGCAACCGATTTTTAATACAATGTTTAAAAATATTGCTAACAATGTAGATTGATAACAATGATAATATAATACATACCCATGGAGTAACACCGGATGTAGGATTGACCAATGATTTGTAATAGACCCCGCCGGCAGTGCATTTCCATCTCAACAAACTTGGACGAGTATTAGCTTGACCTTCTACCAATGTTGCAAATCCCCCGTACTGTATAAGTCTAGGCATTGCATGGAAACACCACAACTGTAACGCGTATAAACAACCGGAGAACTGTGGCTTATATGGTTTCCCATTTCTTTTAGGTACAAGACCCTTACACTCAAATACTATCTTACGCCAATTCAACATTAAATTGTTAAAAAAATACTGCCCCCATGGAAATGTCTCCACCAGTTGTACGTTCTCGACAATATAAAAAATCTGGGCCGGTATCACCACTCAGGGTCGTTTCCGATTATTAACCCATAAATAACGTACACTAAAGCCATCCGGTATATAGTTTCAACGTCATTCGATGCCATAATCGCTGCTTCGATTTTTTGCAACGTCACATTCTTGATGTACTTATGGAGAGTACAACTAACATCGAAACACCTTGACTGATCAGGCAATTCAACATCCAAATCTCCAAATATGTACCCCATGATGAATGCAAACTCTCGTCTTCCGAACTTCACTCTATTATCGCCAATCTTAAAATGAAGCTCGTCCTCTCGGTCTGGATAAACCATATTGAAATACGGGTATGCTATTAGCCGCCCCTTGAATTCCCAATTGTTACTTATAAAACCAAGAAACGGACCAAACACTGATCCCTCCAATCTATTCCACAACGCTCTCGTTTGGTGTAGCATTGTGCAATAACTCTTGTAGTCTTGTAAGAGTAGCACTTTCCGCATGGAACCGCAATTCGGCATTAAAATAATTTTCGGGCGGATGAATCAATGTCCCACGTGGTGTTGGATAACTAGTAAGTTTGCGAGTGATTAAAAATGTGTTAAGAAGACTATATATATATATATATATATATATATATATATATATATATATATATATATATATATATATATATATATATATATATATAAACTTAAGAAAATAAGTGTATATATATTTTTATATATAATCACAATGTATATATAATTATACACGGTATATATATATATATATACCGTGTATAATCTCAATCAATGCTAGTGTATGTGTATATGTCTGTGTGTGTGCTTAAACTGTGTGTAAATTTAAAATTATCTTTGTGTATGCGATGGCATGAATATGTGATAAAATAAGTGTATATATAACTTTATACATAAATGTACTGCAATATATACACGTGCCCGTTACAAACGAGAAAATTCACTCTTAATACATATATATATATATATATATATATATATATATATATATATATATATATATATATATATATATATATATATATATATTAAGAGTATATTTTTTCTCGTTTGTAACGGGCACCCGTGTTGTTATCGAGTTAAACAATCATTTTTCCTGGTGTGTTTATTTTAGCCACCGCAAATCAAAAAACACAACAATATTCCTAAAAATCTAACCATTTATATATATATATATATATATATATATATATATATATATAAAATGGTTAGATTTTTAGGAATATTGTTGTGTTTTTTGATGTCTAGCAATATTCGCTTATATACAAGTAAATATAAGTCCGTTTATGTGTATATAATCGAAAAACCAATATACACACTAGAAGAGAAATTTTTCGTTTCGTTGTGTTGTGTTGTGACGTGAGACGGGGGTAATAGAAGAGAAGATTGTTTTCACCAAGCGTCATAGAATATTTGATGATGACGAGGGAGATCGATGCCGACAGAGCCAACGAACGCATCTTATACTTTCGATCTAACGGATGCCTCACTTCCGGCGAGGCTTTACCAAGCCGCGAGAACGGAAAAGAAGCTCTATTGAGCGGCACCTAATGAAAATTCTACGAGCTACCTACCAGAGCCCCAATACAAAGCCTGGAGATTAGGTATGACACAGCGGATCAGAAGGATTCGAAAACACCCTAGAGATGCATGCATTTCTAAGAACCTCATCAGGTCGAGGCGTAACACCATAGAATAGGTCAAGAATTTTGTTGTTTTGGAAATTTTTCAAACAACATTTATTTGTCGTTTGTTTCTCATTTTTAAATTCAATTTTTTTTATATTAAATTAGGGCATTTTCATTGTGATTGCCCGTTATTCGAGTGTTATTTGAAAACTCAAGTTGTATCAAACTACATATTTCAAAAATAACTAAGGCATGGAACATGAAAGGAAATTATACTACTAAATTTCGAAACAACTTATAACATACATACAATATCATATAATCGAACTATGTACATTATCATTTCTACATTATCGTTTCTAATAATAACAATGTCACTATAATTACATTAATGCATATCATTCTAAAAAAATTCTAAATTATCAAATAATCAACATAAATACAATATTAAAATTTCTACAACGTCATTATTTGTACAACATCAAGATTTCTACAAATTTTCCAATCATATAATCCAAATAATTACAATATCAAAATTTCTACAACGTCATTATTTGTACAACATCAACATTTCTACAAATTTTCCAATACAAATTTTCCAATCAAATAACCAAAATAATTACAATATCAAAATTTCTACATCGTCAAGCTTTCTACAACATCAACATTTCTACAAATTTCCCAATATAAATAATTCGAAATGTCCAATATCTTATAACCATAATTTCTACAATATCAAAAATTGTACAATATCATTACTACAATTTCCTATCTTATAATCTTAAATTCTACAATATCAAAAATTATGCAATATCAAAAATTTTACAATATCATTACTACAAAATTTATAAAATTAACTCATAATTTCATTACTACAAAATGTTTATATCATTACTACATAAACATACTATATCACAATTTCGAAACCAAAATTTCAATAACATTATTATATCACAATATCGATAACATTACAATATCAAAATTTGAAATAAAAAGTTGCAATTCATTATAATTTGGGGGCAAATTCATCAAAATTAAACCTAATAAACTGTAAATAACTTACTAGAGGATATTCTTCTAAATTAATAACGGCCATTGTTGTATGAAGCTTCAATCCACTCCCGGTTCCAATTCCACGCAATGTAAACTAACCCGTGTCAAACACCTTCTCGCCCGTGAGAGGTAATTCTTTCCACGTGAAATTAATCAACAGATGTGGGGATAGGGATGTGGGGATAGGGATGTGGGGCTGTGAGTATTTTTTTTTTGCTGTGTGGGGCTATGTCGTTTTTCAGATTAAAAGTGAGGAAGAAGAAGATAAAGTCGCACTTGTATTTGTTTTACTATTTCCACGGGGCCCGTGGTTTTTTCCACGTTGCGTTTCCTTTTCCACGCGTGGCCCCATTTAAATTTCCCCCGTCACGCGTGGAAATTCATTTTTTTTAAGCACCATTTGAATTTCCACGTGAACCATTCGAATTCCACGCCATCTGCTGGAAATTTGGCACGATCCCGTGGAATAGGCACGGCCTACTTAAAAAAAATGGTCAGGCGACCTAAATTGAAATATGGGTGTCTACAGTGACCTGAATGTATATTTTCTCTTTAAATGTCGCAGCATTTTGCCTCCCTCCTCGCCACCGTCTTTAGCCCTACCTTTCCTCCTCGCCCGTCGTCGATCAACCTTTTCCGACAGATGAATATACATTTCTGCATTTGCTAATTTTCACCTTCAAAAAGTTTGATTCTCCGAACCGCGGCGGCGTAGGTTTGATCAATCAATAAGCAAGCTGAATTAATGGTGGACCAAAAGCGAAAACGGGGTCGAAAGCCCAAAAGCCTCGTCCCTGAAACCCTAGAATTAGACAACCCTAGCCCTAGTTCAACCGGAGCAGGTCCTCCGGCGGGAACAAACGCCGCCGAGGGGAATGATGTATTCTCTGTTGGTAACGCTGAATTAGTTGACACTCACCGACGACGGGGTCGACCACGTAAGAAAACGAAGTCGCCATCAGACCCTAAAGCTCTTAGAGTTTCCTCTCCTACTCGAATCCATGTTGAAATGCCTAATGGGCCTAGTTCTTTGGTGACTGATACTGTTTCGGCTGTAGCTAGGGTGGTGCCAGCGATGGATGCTGTGGTGAAGGTGTTTTGTGTTCATACAGAGCCAAATTTTTCATTGCCTTGGCAGAGGAAGAGGCAGTATAGTTCAAGTAGTAGTGGTTTTGTGATCAAAGGGAGGAGGGTTTTAACAAATGCGCATTCTGTTGAGCATTATACCCAGGTTAAGTTGAAGAAGAGGGGCTCTGATACAAAGTATGTGGCCACAGTTCTTGCCATTGGAACTGAATGTGACATTGGTAAGTTCTCTTTTTATATTTCCGTGCTTTTGACAAGTTCAGACAGCCTTTTTAAATTTGCATATTCTGTTAAGAATTTTCGGCGAGGTCCCTTTTGTTACACAATACTTTTGGCTTACATCTACTAAGTGCAAATAATACATGGAACAACTGGAAAGAAACTGGTTTTTTTGAAAGGCCAATATCTAATGCTAGGGAAAGTTTGGAGCTTCAGCAACAATATTTGCTTTTCCGTGGATATAGAATGTTGAGTTGGGTAGGTAGTTTGGCAGTTTTGTGGGATCTTAGGAAGAAAATATCTCTGGTATGAAAAAGATGTTGCTTGATTGTTGACGAGAGTCTAGAGATGTGTTCTCATTCTCATCTTAGCTTCTTGAACGAAAATAAGTAAAGATATGAGGTATTTTCTATTTGAAACTATTTACTTCTGGACGTGTTATTCACTGTGCTTCACATGATTATGCAGCTATGCTTACAGTAGAGGATGATGAATTCTGGCAAGGGGTATCACCTGTGGAATTTGGTAACTTGCCTGCTTTACAAGATGCAGTGACTGTTGTAGGGTACCCAATTGGAGGCGACACTATTTCTGTGACAAGCGGTGTTGTTTCACGTATAGAGATTCTTTCCTATGTTCATGGTTCCACTGAACTTCTGGGTTTACAGGTAGCTAATTCTTGTGTTATTCATTGTTTGTGCAGCCTATATGTTAGTAAGTATTTTGTTTCATCTGCACGGTACATATTTTGCAGATAGATGCTGCTATAAACTCTGGAAATTCTGGTGGACCAGCTTTCAATGACAAGGGAGATTGTGTTGGTATTGCTTTTCAGTCCCTCAAGCATGAAGATGTGGAGAATATTGGCTATGTCATTCCTACACCTGTCATCATGCACTTCATTCAGGATTATGAGAAAAATGGTGGTTATACTGGTATAGCCTTTACACCTTTCATTTATTTGCTGATTTGCATCATCTGTTTTCTTCTGTGTGTGTGCATTCTGTTCACAAATGTTGTCATTCTTACGTTTTTCTATTGAGAGTAACATTTGGCATAAGTGAGGATTTGAGAAGTAATTGTATAGGAAGAGATAAACTAGGCTCGAGGGGGAGGGATAAATGATAGGCATTGAATTTTGGATGAACTAACAACAGTAGCTAAGCTTTACTTCCATTCCCCTGTATCAATGCCCTGATTTATTGATTCATATCCGTTTAAACTGTCTCCTATGCCCCCCCCCCCCCCCCCCCCCTCACATTTCTTATGTATCTTTTTTTATATGTTGGAATTGGAATTCTGAACTGCAACTCCTTTTGCTCATCAATTGAAACTACCTTGACTTTTCTTTGTAATATGTTCATTTCTTGTATTATCTTTCCTTACATGCTCACTCATTCATCTTATCATTCTCATTTATGTTGTTCTTGCTCTTAATGTTTTGTCCAACATTTGAATATGTGGAGAAGCAGTAACATTGTTGCTGTCTTGTAAAACTTACCTTCAGGTTTTGGAGGGACACTTTACAATCACACATAGAGTCAACATAACATTACCTTCCTTCGTCTGTGCTTTGAATCAGCTAGTCTGAGAAACTCGACTAGGTGGAATTAATTTTAAATAATGTAAATGAGCAATCCATGCATTTGTTTTTCAATATGCATTTTTCTGCCAAGCATTAGGATTGAGAAGCTTTGATGTAATAGAGTCGAATATGTCTCTTTAGACTCTTATTACTCAGTTTTTCTCGCTTTCTAAGCTTCTAGCCAATGACTTGTTTGGTTGCTTGCTTTCTTTAATGTTGAAATGTTCTTCCACTTGCATGGAGAAATGGCAAAACTCCATTGGGCTTGAAATTTTAGCTTTGGTTTATATATAACAAGGAAATTGCATTGGACAGCATTTGGTATGCTTACCAAGTCTAGTGAATGCTAACTCTCTGCTATAAAGTTTGTTCAGATGGATCACAGATGGGATTTTCTTGTTTTGCTTCTCATGCGAAGATATGAAAATCGTGAATGCATATGTAATAGTGGAAACATAAGCTTTTGATCGTCGTGCAAACAAATCTTTCTCTAAATTCGGACCATTTTATGCATAGTTGATTTCATTGTGTGCGCGTTGCTGCGAAAAGGAAAAAATTATTTTCTTTAGTAGATTTAGATTGTAGGCCAGAACACTAATTTCTATACCTTGCTCGGTAATTGTTTATCCAAGAATGCTGACTGGAGTAACGATCGCCTCTTTAACTTTGGTATCATGGATTTTTTTTGAAAAAAGCCAAAAACTTGAACTCTGTGTATTGAGCCTACAGTTTTGGTAATAGTTGCTCATTTCTTGAACTAAAGCACAGAAATGTTAGAATTGAGTAAGGTTGAATTTCCGTGGCTAGAGAATGCCCATTTATTCAGTTTGTTGAACTTCCTGATGTAAATTCTCGGGCAGTACTTTTGTGCCCTCTTACTGTACCAGGTTTATTGGTTTCAGTTAGTTAACAAGATTTCCAAATACTACGCAGGTTTCCCAATTCTTGCTGTTGAATGGCAGAAGATGGAAAATCCAGATTTACGGTTATCAATGGGTATGAAATCTGATCAAAAGGGTGTGCGTATTAGAAGGATAGATCCAACTGCTCCTGAATCTGGTGTTTTGAGGCCGTCAGATATTATTCTTGGCTTTGATGGGGTGGATATTGCAAATGATGGAACAGGTTAATGATTCTTTGTTTTCCCTTTCCATTAAGAACTTGTTATGTTCTTGCATATAGCTTCTTATATATATATATATATATATATATATATATATATATATATATATACTGGGCGATTGGTTTTATTGACTTCTGACGATGGTTCTGGTTTGGAAGTCGGTTTTCTTGTTTTTAAAGGTATTCATAATTAACTTTTTCCCCTGCCTTTTCTTTTGGTAATTTTCAGTTCCGTTTAGGCATGGTGAGCGAATAGGCTTCAGTTACCTTGTATCGCAGAAATATTCCGGAGACAATGCATCAATTAAGATTCTTCGCAATTCTAAAACACTCAAATTTGATATTAAGCTCGGAACGCACAAAAGGTTGATTCCAGCCCACAACAAAGGGAGACCTCCATCGTATTATATAGTTGCTGGCTTTGTTTTTACTACCGTTTCAGTTCCATACCTACGTTCTGAGGTATGTTCTTGTCAATTATTAATCTGTGCTTTAAAAACACTAACTTTCATGTGGGTTGAAGTTTATTTTTTAGCGTGTCAATGTAATGTTATATTTCTCGTATATGTACTCACTTAATGGAAGCATTATTTACGTCATGTTGACTAGATACAATTTACATGGCCCATGTTTCGAGTCATTGTAATGTTCATTGTATTTTGACTCAACCCGTATGATACGCAAAAGTATCAATATGATATTGAACTCACTCATCCATAAAACATGCTTTTTTTATAAGGATTGATGGTTTTCATATGTATAAGTTGTAAAGGGGCAAAAAGATTTTGAAATAAATACAAGTCCCATGAAAGTCTAAAGCTTTATATTTTGTTGTACAATATAGTATGGAAAGGAATACGAGTTCGAAGCTCCAGTCAAGCTGTTGGACAAGCTCCTGCATGAAATGCGACAGTCACCGGATGAACAAATTGTTGTGGTTTCTCAGGTAAGAGCACTTTAGATACCGTAAAATAAGATGTATCTTTAATATACAAATTCTTTATTCAAATCATGCATTGCAGATGTTCTAACTCGTTTCATTGGAAAATGATGTTCTAGTGTGTAAAATAGAGAATTTGTTAGAAGTGACTGTGGAAAGGGCTCTAATCGTCTCGTGTCACTCTTTCTCATCATGTTCGTGTGTTCATATACGGGCTTTGGTTTGTCTTCATTCTTACTTTTGTCTGGTGACGTTTTTCCAGGTTCTTGTGGCTGACATTAATATTGGTTATGAAGACATTGTTAACACACAGGTATGTATTCTTCGTGAAATTCTTACCTAGATAGTCTCATGTGCACCGATCTGATAGATATATGACACGTGTACCAAAAAAAGAAGAATAATTTTGTCATCTATACGTGTCATACATCTGACTGGTTGGTGCACAACGGAGGGTGTGCGTAGGAATTTCCCGTATTCTCCTATTTGTGCTTGCTGTATTCCGTTGTAATGCACTTGACCATATTTCTGTTTCCCTCGACCTCGTATATCCAGGTTATCGCCTTTAATGGACAACCTATTAAAAACTTGAAAAGCTTAGCCAAAATGGTAGAGAGCTGCAATGATGAATTCTTGAAATTTGACTTGGAATACCAACAGGTGAGGTGTCCCCTTACGCCCACCCCCCCCCCCCCCCCCCCCCCCCCTCCTTTCTGTATCTTCTTTTTTGGCTATAAAATACAACTATATTATGCAGATTGTGGTACTTCAAACAAAGGCAGCAAAAGCAGCTACATTGGACATTCTCACAACACATTGTATACCTTCTGCCATGTCTGATGACCTCAAAGAATGATTCAACGGATACATTACAGTTTTTTTTTTTTTTTTTTTTTTTTGGCTATCCGTTCTTTGATTCTACGGTTTCTTGCCTTTTGAGGTGATGGCTGAAATCACTATCATATTATGTCCTAGCATTGGCTGCATTGAGTTGGTATTGGCATAAGTATTAAAGTACAATTATAATGTTTTGGGGTTTTTGGCTCCAGGACTTAAAATAATAGCAGAAAAAGAAAAAAAAAAAACAAAACAAAAACAAAAAGACAAGGGATTGTTGTAAACAATTTTTTTTTTTTTTTTTTTTTGGTTGAAGGGGGTTGTAAACATTAGAGTTCAAGTTTTATTGTTGCTGCTATGTAATACTCATGTTTTCTTTGGATTTGGTGATTTGGGGGGTTTGGGGGGGGGGGGAGGGGGGGGGGGGGCGTTTGGGGAGGGAGGGAGCTAATTGTAATCCTTTTTGGGGAAGAGTGGGCAATCCAACAATTTTTGTGTGAGAATCATGAAGTTGTTAATGGAAGGGGCATTCTTTTTTGGTATATCTTGTTTCTCAATTCTGTTTATTTACATTGAATGAATGTTCCCTTCAAAAAAAAAAAAAAAAAAAAAAAAAACATTGAATGAAGGTCTAATTCAAGTATCAGAGCGAGCACTTGCAGTAGATATCATAAAACACGATAACTATCAAATAGAGATCTAAATCATGCGGATTTGTTAAAATCGTTTGTAGTAGAATCCCTAATCGCAAACCCGATGTGTTTAAGTATGAGATCTCTAAATTTTTAACTATATGGATTGTTTCAAATATTCCTATTCAAATTATGTGATAGAGATTTTAACGAATCATCATGAATGAAGATTCAATAAAAGACAGTCTTTGTGTTTGGTGAATGATGTAACTATTGAGGTATTAATCGAGTCGCGTCTATTGCTGGTTGAAGTTATACGTCTTTCGGATCCGTCTGGAATTCTTTGGAATTTTTTAAAGTCTTGGATTTACAATGCGTCAGATAATCATATCTATGACTTGAGTAATCGTCTATGAAAGTGACGAGATATTCATAGCCACCTTTTGCCTGAATGTTCATTGGACAATAAATATCTGTATGAACGAGCTCTAGAGGATCTTTGGCTCAATTTCCTTTTGCATAAAAGGTCTCCTGGTCTTTTTTGCTCTATGCAGGATTCACAGACCGGGAGTGAGCCAACATTTAGCTCTCTTAAATATCCGCCATTAACCAGTCGTATTGTCAATTTCAAAGAAATATGTGTCTGAGATGCTAAAGATATGTAAGATTTTTTTTGAGAAACCTTTTGTCTTTAAGGTCTTGGATAATCTATTTTAAACATTTCAGTATCGACCAGTGGTTATTCAGTGGATCTAATAAAATCTTTTCGAATTTACAGAGCAAATATCACCACCATTTTCGAAAATGACAATCTCAATACCGTCAAAAGAATTGTCTAATACTATCAAAAGAATTGTCTACCAAAATACAATTTTTCTTGCAATTTCGCAATAGAAATCGTTTTTTTTTTTTAAATTTTAATTTTATACATAAATTAGGAACAAAATACACATTGTCTAAGACCAAAACAATATTCCCTAACGTTTTTCTAACTATTCCACTGCTTTTGTTGAAACCATTACGGCATCGCTTACTCTATTGTCAGCAGCCTGTCCTCCAACAGCCCTTCTAAGAATTAAGAATCTGTAAAGAAGAACAAACATGATTAATAACACCAGAGTCAAGTGCCAGCAAGGCAAGTAAATATATTTATTACCTATCTTATCATTGCCCTTGTTTTTTTTATGGCGTTTTCCTTCCGTGGCATGTGGAGATAATCTGGACAATTGTGCCTAAAATGTCCTACCTCGTGCCGATATTTCATCACAATTCACATATTACAACAAAGCACATTGTATGATATAATGAAAGAAAACTGAATCAATCGACAATAATCTCTTTTAGTTTAAATTGTCATCTTTCTCTTCCTAAAACGGTTTAATATAGTGTAACGTCCCCAGACCCCGGGCCAGTAGCGCTAAATGAGTCATAAATGATGCGGTCAGCTTCTTAGACTGTCGTCCTCGCTTGGTCTAAAAAAGTCAACCCGAGTTGACAAGGTATTTATGTCTCACACTTATATGTGGGTGAGAATGACATCACTTTACAGATGCGAGACTTTACATTCTCCTCCTTATAAGGGATTGTCGTCCTCGCCAGAACGGTCAGGACTTGTCCTAGTGGACTTATCCCACTCTCGTCCCTACCATAGTATTCTAGAGGTGGCCCCCACCGTCTCTCACGGTGTGTCACGTAGCTCCGTATGACAGCCGGCTCTGAACACCATTCTGTAACGCCTCCAGACCTCGGGTCTGGTAGCGCTAAATAAGTCATAAATAATTCATTCAACTGCGTAGACCGTCCGGGATATTGTTTTCTTCACACAGATTGTGTTTTAGCACTTTCTTCTACCCTCAAAACGCCCTAACTACTGCCGCCTCCCGTGAAAAAACCCAAAAATATGGGTTTACGGTTTTTATTCAGGACCATTCATATAAATTTTAGTTAAACGTGTAGCCTTTCACCTCGGCCGTTACACCCATCGCTTCAACGATGGCCTCTCCTTTTTGTCCTTTCTCTTAAATTTTAAGGTTATTACACTTCTCTCTTCATAATTGTCCTTAATTTAAAAGAAAATTTTCCTTGTATACTTAATTGCCCTAGGAATTGATTGACGATATTTTATTATCAATTTATCATGCATAACAAACGCATGAATGGAATTCAGTATTCCATTCTTGTTATTTTATTACATTCGATCTATTCTATCCCTGCATAACAAACGAGCAGTGAAGGACGAGAAATTCTATTGTAGAGCCTCCACCTTCAAATATAACACGTAAAAACCGTAGATGTTTTATATGTTATTTCTTAAATACTCGTAAAAACCTCTGTGATTAACAGCAAAACTTCCCGTGATGAAACTTGCTAGAAATTTCTTATGGAGACAATATTTGCCTACTCTCTCAACTTTTCAACTTTTTTTCTGAAAGATTAAACTTTTGATTGTGACTAAATAATGCCTTAACGTAACCACGAAGAATTTCGCTTTCGATAAATTATTTTAAAATCTAACCCCAAAATCCTTGTCCCTTGTTCAAAGCAATGAACTTGTACTATATTGTTGGCCGACCTAAAACTTATATATATATATATATATATATATATATATATATATATATATATATATATATATATATATATATACTATTACTGTAACGCTCCAGAACTATGATTTAGCGACGTTACTAATGTAAGATATCCAATGAATACATAGCCATCTTCCGTGTTTAAGCTAAAATGGTTAAACCTAAATTACTAAATTTATTTTGTCTCAACTTTATATATCGGTAATGTTTATCTTATTTTTTCAATATATGATATACAATTATGGATTATTTAGAATGACTTGTAAGAGCACTTGCATCAAGATTTTAAAGAGATTCCGTATTTTACAGACAAACGTTGTTTTTCTCGTTTTTATGCGGTCACTATTTATGTTGAAATACATCATAACCTCTACATCATTTAACTTGAATAGAAAATCTTTATTTTATGTAGTAATTTGTATCTTACATATTTGAGTACAGATTGTGTTGGTGATGATCGGTATTAATTTGAATGATACAACAAATATCGGATAAAAAAACCATAGAAATACTTACAATCACAAGATAATTTAAACGTAGACCTTACGTAGATTTAAAAAAAAAGGTGATTTTTTAATATTAACTTATCATTTTTCATGTATGATCTTCATTATTATTTCAATTCATGACCTAATATCTCTGTAGCAGACAGTTCTAAATCTAGGATTAATTATCATTTCACTTAATCTTTACATTTGCCTAAGGTTACGCACTCACTCTTTGAGTCTTCAATCATTCTTTCTTTTGCTATCACTTTACTTTAGCTTTAGAGCTATCCTTAAGCTACAACCCACTTACATACATGCATTCACACGGGCCGACCCAATGGGATACATATATGATATGGGTATTACTCGAAATCATACACGTATCACTCATGGACTTAATCTGGATCGTCTAAGTAAAATGAGCCTAACAAGTTCAGCACCATATCGGGCATTAGACAAACTTTGATCTCAGCATAATAGCCTTCACGAGGTGCAGACCGCTGACGCATGTCGTCTTCTGTCACAGAATGATCAGTTCGAAGTAAGGTACTTACCAGCTCGTACCACCGATATGGTGCAGGATCACCTCGGTTTGGAACCCCCTAGCTCGGTATAAGTCTTCAATTAATTTAGACAGTGGTAATACAGTCAACATGATTTTAACCCATGATCTCATAACAGTTCAATGATTCATTCATACGGTTACACCATGGCTATGCTTCAAGTCATTGACCACAACTTCAATGACAGCACAATCAAACTACCCCACGAGGATGGGTTATAAAAGGATCATCTTCCTCACAATTCTTCCTCACAATTCAGAACTACGTTAATAGCTTGATCACAAATCATTTGGGTACGTAGACAGTCAATCCACATTGACTCAGCTATAAATCATCACAAAATCTACCAGTCAAAGTAATTATGTTATCCTTACGAGAGAGATTCAATTTCATCACTGACGATTTCTGGCATCGTTAATATATAAAGGTAAACGGGAGAACAATACAAACGGTAAAAAATGATTTATGTGATGACTAGCATTAGTATCGAGATAAAATAAATTGATATTGTCAAAGTAAAATGTTTGTACCGGAAAAATAATGCTTTATAAATGCCGAGGAAATACCAAACTCACACTGGCAATACCATTGCCCCCCCCCCCCCCCCCTCGCCCCCATTTTTTTGAGGGTATAATTAAAATATTATGGAGGCACCGCTGACAATACGGGATTTCACCCTTCCACGTGAAATTATCTAATTGGTCCAGCTGGCGTGTGAAAAAGTCCAAGTTTATTACCCACCTTGGATCGAATAAGATACGAGTCCGAGAAGACCACAGCAACCAGCAGATTCTGCAAGTGTCCCACCTTGAACACCCATGTCGGTGTTATCCGAGTCGATGCATGAGTTCCAGCCCAGATTCCTAAGCCCATTATCCAGAGGGTTACTTGGGCAAGGGGCCAGGCCCAGTAAAGGTTATTTATGTCAATAGACTAAACCGCCCTAAGTTTAGGGCGTGTAAAAAGGACATGTACCTATAAATACATCATTCCAGGAACTACGTAAGGCTTGATTCCTGGACATTACACAGGATACGTAGGCAATCCAAGATACATTCTTGGACTCAGCCATATAATACTAAAACACCATCATTACTACATTTCTAGTCATTCGATCCCTTTATAGCTCATCCTTAGATTACATGTGGCCCTGTTAATCCGGTGGTGCATTATTTAGCATCATCATTTGGCGCTAGAAGGAGGGTGCTTCTACCGGTGAGTTTGTAAAGATATCGCAATGGCATCACCTGCAAGAAGACAGAAACCAACGAGCAGCAAGAACCTACAGGTCGAAGAGCACACGGATATAGATCCAACAAGGGTTCAAACTCAAGCTCAGGAGGTCCCCACTGGATCTAGGCCCGCAGTTGCAGATCCCCCAAGGCCTCAACTTCCCCCGCAGTTGCAAGACATGGTTGATCACTTGGCGTCTCTGGACGAAGACGCCTTGAAAAGAGTGGTGGCCTCTGCATGTAACCCCTCTGAGGAACACCTGTTAGACCCACCGGGTCGAAAGAAGATTGAGAACGCCAGGGGGAAGAAGCCTGTCGATCCTTGAGAAGAGTGTGAGGACGAAGTAGAAATCGGCATAGCCAAAAAGCGTCCTGAACACGAAAAGCAACAAAGGCAGGTCGAGGATAGTATTCGAAACGAGTTCAACCGCATCGTGGGAAAAGACCAGGTCTCAGAGTTGCTCGAGTCGCCATTCTGCCCCGAGATAGAGATATACACGATGCCTGAGTCTTTTAAACCACCGAAGATGGAACCTTATGATGGTACTATGGACCCAGAGGACCATCTGTATCGATATATATCATTGATGAGGCTGAGGAACGCCAACGATGCTATGAAGTGTCGTGCCTTCGACACCTTGCTTACGGGTCGAGCTCGAGAGTGGTTCCATAAGCTACGACCCTGATCAATCTCAAGTTTTATACAGTTGGGACAGAAATTCCGAGATGCTTTCATTGGGAATAAGAAATTTCACCTCAGTGCTACTCACCTCATGAACATCAAGCAAGAGAAAGAAGAATCAACAATCGATTTCATGAGGCGTTTCAATCTCGAGGCTATGAAGGTGCGCAATGCCAGCGATGCCCTTCAGGTCAATTCATTCGTTGGAGGATTGCGTAATATGAAGCTGTATGATAAGCTTTCTAAGAAGATGCCAAATGATATGGACGAATGTGTTAACATAGTCCACCGATTTTGCCAAGGTGAAGAGGCAGTGCGCTTGCACACCATTTCACTTGGCCTCAACTCGAGGAATGATACCCGAGGCCAGACCAAGGGTCAGCCAAAGGGTCGGAATGAAGAAGGAAAGTCCAATGTGTTCGATCGACTGACAGCACCGATCTCGGATCGGCTCGGAAAGAAAGGAAATTTGAAAGATCGAGATTTTATCCCTCTCAACCGATCTCGAGGGAGGTGCTGGCAATCATGATTAAGAAGAATATCGCTCGAACCCCCCAAGCCGATGTCCAAAGATCCTGTGAAGAGAAAGAACACCTACAAGTACTGTGATTATCACAAGGATGTGGGGCATGATACGGAAGAGTGTTTTGACTTGAAGAGAGATATTGATGCCTGTATTCAAGAGGGTCGGTTGGACGAGGTGATCGACAGATCGGAGAAGGACGAGCCAAAGGGCCGTCGGGAATATAAAAGAAAGAGTTACAATGGGGGAGAGACCGATCGCCGCGTCGGGATAATTGGAGGCATTGGGATAGGTCATCCGAGCCGACTTACAGAGAAAACCGTCGAGATGATCGTCGGGAAGATTTGAATCGAGACCCTCACGGGGATAACCGCATCGGGTACGATGTTAACACGATTGTTGCAGAACGTGAGTCAGATCGACCTCGATGCAGTCAACAGTCTATGGACAGATCGAGGGAATCGAAGAAGCTTAGGTTTACGACGGAGGTGGTTTATGGACCCAAGGATGATATTCCGAGTTCCCACAGTCATAGTGAAGGTTTGGTAATAGAGGCAGTGATAAGCCGAGGTCGGATAAAGAGGGTCTGCGTTGATAGTGGAAGTGCTGTTAACATCCTTTACTACTCAGCCTTCAAAGCCATGAAGTTGAGGGATGAAGACATCGTGCTGTTGTCGACCCCTTTGTTCGGATTTACCGGTAAGGCGATTCACCCAGTCGGGTCGATAAGCTTGCTAACCACAGTTGGAGATGGGGAAAAGGGCCGGACAATGGAAATGACGTATGTCGTAGTTAAGGCCCCATCGGGGTACAACGCGATATTAGGTCGACCTGCTTTATATGACCCGAGAGCCATCATTTCTACTTTCCACAATAGCATGAAATTTCCAACCTGGTATGGTACCCATGAAGTGAAAGGAGACGTCGAGGTAGCCAGGAATTGTAGTTTGGTCACAATCAAAGGGAAAGGCGTTGGGCAAGTGTTAGTCGAGGAATTAATCCTTGAAGAAGAGGAAGATCGAAGCTGGGTCTCCGTCGATCCGACAGAAGAGATTCGTGTGTGGAAGGATGAAGAGGGCCAAGGGATCTAGATCGGGAAGTGGATACCACACCCCGACATGAAAGCCTTGGTCGACCTTCTTGTTGAATTTCGAGACATTTTTGCTTGGAAGACAGATGACATGCCAGGCCTATCGGCAGATATAGCAATGCATCGACTCAATGTCGACCCGAGAAAGAAGCCGATACGGCAGAAGAAGAGAAACCTCGCCCCTGAAAGGAAAGAAGCAGTAAAAAAAGAAGTGGAAAATTTGTTGATTGCCGGGATCGTTAAAGAAGTTTTCTATCCAGACTGATTAGCCAATCCAGTCTTGGTTAAGAAGCCAGATGAGAGCTGGCGGATGTGCGTGGATTTTACGGATCTTAACAAGGCATGCCCTAAGGATTCGTATCCTCTCCCAAATATTGATCAGCTAGTCGACTCGACCTTAGGTTTCGAGGTATTCGGGTTTCTGGATGCGTATAGGGGATATTATCAGATTTTTATGGACCCCCAAGACTCAGAGAAAACCGCTTTTATCACAGAGTTTGGCATGTTATGTTTCGTGACGATGCCGTTTGGACTAAAGAATGCAGGCGCCACTTACCAGAGGGCGGTTAACAAAATTTTCAAAGGACTGATAGGTCGAAACATGGAAGTCTACGTCGACGATTTATTGATCAAGAGCAAGTCCATGGGACAGTTTCTTGTCGATGTTAGAGAGGTTTTCGAGGTGCTACAGGCGGCAAACATGAAGCTCAATCCGAAGAAGTGCACCTTTGGGCTTCGATCTGGGAAATTTCTAGGCTATATGATATCGAGAGATGGAATTCGAGCCAATCCTAATAAGATCGAGGCCCTCAAGAAAATTCCTACACCTCGTAACGTCAAAGAAGTGCAACGGTTGACGGGGCGGATGACGGCCCTCAATCGTTTCCTATCGATATCAGCACAGAGAGCCCTACCCTTTTTTAAGATATTGAAGAAAGCAAGTCCGTTCCAATGGAATGATAAATGTCAGAAAGCTTTCGACGACCTAAAGGAGTATTTATCTGATTTTCCAACACTGTCTTCACCTCGGTAAGGAGAGAAACTCATGGTTTATCTAGCAGTCTATGAAGAGGCAGTAAGTGCAGTGTTGGTTCGAGAAGGAGAACAGGGACAGGTTCCGATATATTTTGTGAGTAAAGCATTACATGGAGCTGAGATCAGGTACACACCTGCTGAAAAATTAGCTTTGAGTTTGGTTCACGCATCGAGGAAGTTGAAGCCTTATTTTCAAGCACATCCTATTGTTGTAATAACTGACCAACCTCTGAAACAATTTTGGCCAAGCCTGAGACATCGGGTCGGTTAGCAAAATGGGTTGTCGAACTAGCTGAGTACGACATCGAATTCCTGCCTCGTACAACTGTTAAAGGCCAAGCTCTAGCGGACTTCATAGCCGAGGGATTATCGATTCAGCTAGAGCAGGAGAAACAGACACCGGAAGAACAGTGGACCATCCATGTTGATGGAGCATCTAGTAAAGAAGGGACTGGAGCAGGGTTATTGTTGGTCAGTCCGATGGGAGAAGAGTTCCCCTATGCGCTTCGATTTGAGTTCAAGGCCATCAATAATGAGGCAGAGTACGAAGCAATGATTACAGTTCTGAAGCTAGCACTCAAATTGGGGGTCGAAAATCTCCTGGTATACAGTGACTCCCAACTCGTAGTCAATCACATACGAGGTGAGTATGAAGCCAAAGAGGAAGCGATGAAGAGTTACTTGAAAGTAGTTCAAGGATTGGTATCGAAGTTTAAAACGTTTCGCATCGAACAAGTGCCTCGGAGTGAGAACAAGAGGGCCGATGCGTTGTCCAAACTCGCGTCGAATTTCAAATCGAAGAGGAAAGTTCTGGTAGAAAAGTTAGCGGAGCGGAGCTATAATAAGGTTGATGTGCAGCCTGTTGTTCAGGGATCAACATGGATGGATCCGATAGCACTATACTTGAAGGACGGAATCCTCCCGTCTGACAAGGCTCAAGCCAGAAAGATTCGACTGCAGGCTTCCAGGTATGCTCTGTTCGATTACGTTCTTTATCGAATATCTTTTGTAACTCCCTGGATGAGATGTGCCTCGGAGGAGGAAGGAGAATATCTGCTCGAAGAAATACATCGGGGAGTGTGTGGCAACCATTGTGGAGCTCGAATGCTATCGAGAAAATGTAAGCTGGCCGGTTATTTTTGGCCATCCATGCAAAAAGATGCCAATCGATTGGTGATGAGGTGCAGAGCTTGTCAGGTGCATGATGTGGTGACACACCAGCAAGCACAAGAGATGAATGCCATCGAGTCGGTATGGCCGTTCGATGAGTGGGGAGTTGACATAGTTGGACTTTTACCTCGAGCTCCAGGCAATTTCAAATTTGTAGTAGTGGCGGTTGATTATTTCACCAAGTGGGTCGAGGCCAAAGCTCTCACCGACATCAAGTGTTGGGACAGATTGCCCACACTCTTAATGATAAGAAATATAGTTGTGCCTTTACTAACACCAATTGGTTTTAGTACAACGGTAAGCGCTTGATCTTGACATGGTATCGGAGCCAGAGGTCATGAGATCGAACCCTGGTTGAAACATTATTAAAAAAAAAATTGTGCAAGTGTTGGGAGAGATTGCCCACACTTAAGGAGGGTGTTGGGTAGATTGCCCACACTCTTGAAAAAAAAAATTGTGCAAGTGTTAGACAGATTGCTAACACTTGAGGGGGGGTGTTGGGACAGATTGCCCACACTCTTAATGATAAGAAATATAGTTGCGCCTTTACTAACACCAATTGGTTTTAGTACAACGGTAAGCGCTTGATCTTGACATCAAGGCTCAGACCATCAAAAAAGTTTTATAGGAAAACATTTTATGCAGGTTTGGAATTCCAAAGTATCTAATCTCGGATAATGGGACTCAATTTTAGATGACAGGGTGCAAAACTGGCTTGGGGAGTACAAGATTGAACATAGAACCACCTCTGTGGCCCGACCTCAGTCCAATGGACAGGTTGAACAGACAAACAAGCAGATAAAATTTGGTTTGAAAAAGCGGTTGGAAGATGAGGGTCGAGATTGGGCAGCTCAGTTCCCTAGCATTCTATGGTCGTATCGAACAGCACCCAATGCCGCCACGCAGGAAACCCCCTTTGCCATGGCTTATAGATGTGAAGCCGTCATACCTGCGGAAATCGGTTATCCTCGCCTAGGGTTTTGGCCTACAACATCGAAACAAATGCTGCCGATCTGAGACAAGAAAAAGACAATGTCGAAGAAAGAAGAGAGGTTGATGCGCATCGTATGGCCAATTACAAAAGAAAGATCTCGCAATATTATAATGCAAGGGTAAAGTATAAATACTTTCAAGTAGGGGACCTCGTGTTGAGGAAGAACGAAGCAAGCAGGCAGGACCCAATAGGCAAACTCGAGCCGAATTGGGAAGGTCCATACAAAATTCTAAAAGTACATCCTAAGGGATCGTACCAAATTTGGGCGTATCGGATGGCGGACAATACCTCGAACTTGGCATGCTACCAATCTCAGAAAATATTATGTTTAAACTGTTTATTCACTTCATGACATTTGCAGCTTTATTTTTTCAGTCATTTGTAGCAGGTCGATATGACATTATATTTCGATGCTTTTTATCCAAGAAATTTTCTTTTTTAATTATGCTGTACTTGCAAGACCATGTAAAAAAGAAAATGGGGGCAGAAGAAAAAAGACCAAAATTCGACTTCAACATAGATGCCTCGACACGGTGAAGTTGGAGTAAAATAGTGAATAAAGCCAAGTCAATGACAGTGCTTATATCACTCCCGACCTGCCAATAAGCCACGATGCGGGGCAGTCGGAAGATCCCACGATGGATACCTTATTCGACCAGTTCAGAAGCACCACGAAGTGCGACAGTCGAATAAGGAATCTTCAGTTCGACCAAGTCAAAAGTCTGACGAGGCACGACAGTCGACTCGAGCTCCGACCAAATAGCCAAGTCAAGCCGATAAGGCAATACACTGCTAGGTCGACTCACACTCAAGTGTATCATGAGTCATATACTCATAATACACTTCGAGGGGCCATAGGGGAATTAAGTCCAAAGGACTACACCCCCACAAGGCAGCGTTTGGAAGGGAATTAAGTCGAAAAAGACTACACCCTAACCAAATAATCAACAACGAGAAAGATATCCAATGGAAAAGCATGTATTGAGATTCAAAAATCAAAATGCAAAATTAAAAAGTTTCAGAGATCGAATCACCGATTCGACTCGACAAAGATCACATTCATACAAATGAAAGCTATAAAACCAGATCGAATCAAAAGGTTCAATAAAAGGTCAATAAAAGTTGTTACGGCCAGATCGAATCAAATTGTTTAAAAAACAAAAACAAGAAATAAGATCATGAAGCCGCAGGCTGATTTGAGGTAGAGGCAGCGGGGTCGACTGGGTCACCCGACTCGAGGTTCTCCCCTCCATCGCCCTCCAGAACAGAGGTCACATACTTGTCGTATAAAGACACACTGGCCTTGAATTCTGTGAAAAATCGACCATATCGGGGGATGGCTTCCGGATCGTACAAGTATGCCTTCTCGATGCTTGAAACTTCAAAGTCGGGGAGGACCATCTTGACCTGATCCAATGCATTTGAGAATCCCCCCTTCATGGCCTCGACTCATCGGCGCGTGCCGGTCATTCTCGAGCTCTTCGGATGTCAGGAAATCTTTTTTGGCCGCCTCCAGACGAGTCGTGAAGCTATCGACCTCAAGCTGAAGGTCGTCTCGAGCCTTGATAGATCCAGCCAACTCAGCTTTCGTTTGATCGAGCTCCGATCTCACCTCTGCCAGCTCTGACCTTACCGTCGCTAGCTCAGCATCCCTGTCAGATATATCTTTTTGCGCTTTAGACAGATTGTCTCGAGCTGCTGCCAATTCAGACTCAAGTTTGACGCGTCGATCATCCATCTTGTTCGTCTTGGCTTTCTGCTTCTCGATGTCAGAAGTCAGTTTGGCGATGGTTTCTTTCTGTTCCTCCAAAGCTACTGATGGGGACTCGATTCTGTTCATGGCCACTTTAGCTGCAAGCCGAGTCTGCAAAGGAGAGCACTATTGATGTCGGAAACAGACAAAAAATCCCGAAGTTATAAGGGAATAAAAGGAAGACTTACAGCTCGATGGCTTTTCATGAAGAAGTCATGCAGCTCTTCCGGAGTCATGGCTTCCATCTCCGCCACACTCATTCCTGGGATAGGGTCGGAGGAGCTAGGAGGAGCGAGGTTACGAGTTTCCTTCCCGACCCCATGTCTCACCTCGGTTGTTTTCTGACGCTTCCTCGGGACGAGGCTCTCTTCAGCCTGCTCGGTCACCCGAGCCTCGTCAGGTTGATCTCTAAGAATGTCGGATGTCGACACAGGGGTAGAAGATCGGGCCGGGGTCCTCTGGCCCCCAGAAATTATGGCACCAGACACTGGCTTCTTCGACCTGATGCCGGCCAGTTCTTGAATCTTCTTGGGGTCCGTCTTCTTAGGGTCAGGCACCTTGCCCAATACCTCCAACTTTAAAAAGAATTCCCCTTTAAATGCAAACACAGAAATATCGGCATCAATACGCTGACAAAACAAAAGTAAATACAGGAAAAGAAAAAATACTAAAGTGTGGCAACTCGACAAAGTGAATAAATATCCTACACAAAACTCGAACGTCTTCGTCGAGTTCCAGATAAGCACCCGGACCCGCCGTCTCGACATCAGCAAAAGGGTCTAAAGAATGAAGGTTTCGAGTTGCGACGTCGGGGTTAACTCTCTCGATAATCCTACACTCATTGGGGGCATCCGAGTCGAGCCTATCATGCCACTTCTTAGGCCTCTTAAAACAAGTGTGGATGTCGACGTTCTCTAATCCGTGACGGATAAAGAAAAAATGGGGCTTCCACTCACCTTGAGACGATGTCACTCTCCTCACGAATTCCGAGACTATAGGACATCTCTGGAAAGTATACCAGCCCGCATCTTGCAGGCCTTGGATAGCATAGTATTGACGGAATAGCCGGACTGTGAACTCGACCTTGGCGATCCGACACTCCAATACGAATCCCATAATACTCCTATCTCCGTTTGGGGCGAGCTGGGTGATGCAGATCTGGTAATGTCAGAGGACCTCTATGAGAGACGGGTCGAAGGGAAACCTTAACCCCTCCTTCAACTGTGCCTCGTATATGGCACAGAACCTAGGGGGAGGGTCACAAGCGTATTGAAATTGACCATGCGACACTTTAATGTTTTCAGATGAATATGGAATGCCGTATCTTAGACAGACGGCTTTGGCTTTCTCTTGAGTCAGATTGGATATACAGCCATAAGGCCCTTGACCCTTCATCCTTGTTTGGCGTTTTGCAGCAGGTCGAGAAGACGATTCTTCTTCTCCTCCCTCTCCTTCTTCTTCTCCGGAAGCTCTCTCACCGGAAGCAAGTGGTTGTTAAGAAATCATTTTCTCTGTCGATTCCTCTTCTACTACCACAGGCTCTTCCCTATTTTGAGAATCACTCTCACTACTAGACATGGAATTGGGAAAAGATGCAAGAAATAAGAAACAAGAAGAATTTGAGAAAGATTAGGGCTTACTTGCAAGTAGGGAATAAGGCAGAGGTAAAGAATGACAAATGAGAGACTTCAAAGCCTTGGACTCCTTTTATGCTCCTCAATCGTGCAAATGATTTGAAAGGGCAGGGTTTGGGGCAATTATAGGGCTTGAGACACGGTAATCAAGAATAGTGGGCCGGCAAAAATGCTTCGTTTCCAGAACCCATTAATGCTGACAGTGTGACGTCATCCTACGACAGCCTACCTCGGCTAGAAAGACAGCTGTAATCCCGCCTAAAGAAGACCACGTGTCGAAAAGATAATTCAAATTTTCAGATCCGACCTCGGCATACGATATGAGCTTCTCTCCGATCTGGGGGGCTTATGACGATATGGGATTTCACCCCTCCACGTAGAATTATCTAATTGGTCCAGCTGGCGTGTGGAAAAGTCTAAGTTTATTACCCACCTCGGATCGAATAAGATACGAGTCAGAGAAGACCACAGCAACCAGCAGATTCTGCAAGTGTCCCACTTCGAACACCCATGTCGGTGTTATCCGAGTCGATGCATGAGTTCCAGCCCAGATTCCTAAGCCTATTATCCAGAGGGTTACTTGGGCAAGGGGCCAAGCCCGGTAAAGGTTATTTATGTCAATAGACTAAACTGCCCTAAGTTTAGGGCAGAAAAAGGACATGTACCTATACATACATCATTCCAGGAACTACGTAAGGCTTGATTCCTGGACATTACACAGGATACGTAGGCAATCCAAGATACATTCTTGGACTCAGCCATATAATACCAAAAACACCATCTTTACTACATTTCTAGTCATTCGATCCTTTTACAGCTCATCCTTAGATTAAATGTGGCCCTGTTAATCCGGTGGTGCATTATTTAGCATTATCAACCTTCATAGAAAGTGATGAACGCGCGGCTAAACTGGGAGCTGCCAACACCGCCTCCATGCCCGATCAACCCCGCCTAAGGACGTCGGCTCTGCAATAAAAAATGGCCGAAAGAGTGATAGCGCAAGAAAGTACCCAGACTTGACCGTGTAAGTGCCAGTACGATCGTAGTCCTAAATCCGCTGATCTGGGTGGGCCCCTGAAGCTATAAAAGTGGCCAGAATGGCATCGGATTCCTATGGCTGAAATAACTCCCGGATACGAGGGGCGTCCCAGACACGCATATGCGGAATGAATAAAGCTGAAACCTTAGCATCATTCGGAAGTGTGTGACCCGCATAAGGTATACTGAATCCTTAGCCACTCCGTCCACGCGTCATGAAAAACATACAAATCCCCGTCCCCCACTCTCCATCGCTTCCCATTGAGCAACAAATCCCTGCCCTTTAGAATACTACGCCGCAAAAACGACGGCTGGGGACCTAACCCGGTGGACAAGATGGTGTAGTCCTCACAGTACTTCGCATGAAGAACTTGTGCTGCCAACGACCCTGGATTAGATAGCAGCCTCCACGACTGTTTGGCCAACATGGCTAAATTAAAACATTCTAAGTCCCGGAACCCCAAACCACCAAGATTCTTCGGCAAACAACGTCCTAATTCTTCCAATGAACCTGCCATTTCGTCTCCGTGTTCCCCTAGAAAAACCCATGATCGCCTTTTCCAGTTCTCGGATTAAGGTAACGGGAATCATGAAGCACTGCATTATAAATGTAGGGATGGCATGGAGAGCCGATTTAATAAAAAAACTTTCTTCCCAACCGGCGAGAGCAGTTTATCTTTCCAGCCTGCTACTTTTTTTCATATCTTATCTCTCAAGAACTCAAACACCTGACGCTTGTTCCGACCAATCACAAAAGGCAACCCTAGGTACTTGCCAGATCCATCGCCTAGAGGAATCTGAAGCGTATCAGGCACCGCATCCCTCTCTTCTACAGGAACTGCCTCTGAGAAGTACAAACTAGACTTATGAAAAATTATGGCCTGACCGGAGAGGTCACCATACCTGGCAAACAAATCCACCAGTGTCTCCACCACCCCATCCAGTAACTCAAAAAATATCATACAGTCATCTGCAAACAACACCCCTGTGCACATAATCGTCCAGTAGAGCCGTAAAAACTCTGCGGCATGTCCTGTTTGAGTGTCATATGGCAGCCAAAATATGGCAAGCATCTCCTTTCCATGGGTTGTTGGAGCATCTTCTTTTGTCCTTCTTTGCGGATTTCTTTATGCGCCTTCTAGAAGAGCGGGGGCCACAAGATACAGTGAGAGTTGCTGGGCTTATGTGGGGGATATGGAAGGTGCGTTGTTTCATGGTGTTCGATGGTCGGGCGGTTTATGTTTCGGCAGTGTGTGCGCGTTCTTTGGCTGCGACAGCTGAATTTACGGAGGCTCTGGCGGCCTACCGAGTGCAGGGGTCGCCGCAACACATGGCGACCTCCTGGCTCCGTCACCTCAAGGGATAATGAAATGTAATGTGGATGCTGCTGTGCGCGAGGATAAAGTGGGTATTGGGCTTATATTCCGAGACACGGCAGGGGCAGCATTTCACTCTATGGACTATCCTTTTGATGGTGGGGGCGGGCAGAATACATGGATCTTCAGGGTATTTACCTGGCACTGGGGAAGGCGCAATGTTTGAATTTGCTCCGATTGGAGGTGGAAGGTGACTGTTTGGCATGCGTGCAGCGGCTTCGGCAGCCTGTGGGGGACATTACTGCTCAGGGATGTTTACTGCGGGACTGTTTGGCTCTACTACCTAGTTTTGCTTCGATTTTTTTTCATTTGTTCACCGTACTTGCAATGTGCCTGCGCACCTACTTGCGCGACATGCTTTGTCTTTAGAGAATGTGACTTCTTGGGGCACTTTGCTTCCGGAAGACGTTTTGGCCGCGTGTTTCGCGGACGTTAATTAATAAAGCTCTTTGTTTTCTCAAAAAAATTAAAATATTTAATATGATCGGAAAATATTGAGAGTGTTATACATGCATATTGAAAAGCCCAGAAGAAATATTATGTGTCATTTAGGTTTATTTCGCTTAACAGAATAAGATTTTATTAATAAGCGAGATTTTTTATTTCACGAATTAGATTTCACAGATTAAATCCCTCGTTTATTTATTTTTTATACATTTTTTAAGGGGAAAGGGCAGAAGGTTTCTATTCTGTGTGGGATAATAATCGAACTCTTCTTCTCGCAAGGCATGACCTTGTCACTAAGCCCGATCCGATTCCCATTAAATCCCTCGTATATGCATAAAGAAAATGATGAATACGTCCTCAGGATTTGACCTAGTGGTAAAGAGCTAGGGTGTTGCAATGACAGCTGGACCAAGAGCTGGAATTTGGAGGTTCAAATCCCGTAAAGGGACGACTTCTTTCGCATATCTTTGTATAATTGTAGCCGTACGACTGGCCCACTGTGCTTACGATTAATCTCTCCATTAAATTTGTGGGACAGATGAATGAGAGCCTTTTCGGTTAGAATTTAACCGTTTTTAAAAAAAAATGATGAAGACTTCAATTAATATGGTCCTAAAGAAACTAGTAAATCATTAAATTGCTTTCAAGGTATGCAATGTTTGGATACTATTGTTAGCACTCTCCAAACCAATATTCTATTTGGGACCCTTGATAGTCTTTTCTTGGTAATACAGCCAAAAGGACCAAGCTTTATGTTCTCCTTGTTATGCATGTGCTCAATTTTGTTTGTATAACGTATCACAAAGTTTTGTGTTGGTGGGTATTTTAGGCGGTCTTCCGTGACACTATACCAAATTATTTTTAAGGTATCAGAGTAAGGTTTGGTTTGGCCAAGTCTTTTGTGACTCAATACACGTAACATCTCATATTGGGAATATGAGAGAAATATCACTTTGTAGTTACCGAATTAACCATTGTAATTGGTAACTCGAATTTACCATTTTAGGACAAGAGAATATGACGGATCTAAGTAGTTACCGGATTCATTATGACTCGCAATAACGCCGCTGACCCGCAGCTCGAGCGTCGCGATTAACTAAGTGTCATACCGTGAGAGGCAGTGGGGGTCATATCTAGTTACCTCTAGTAAGGTCCTGAAAAGGAAACAATTTATTAAAAGAGGGGAATGTAATATCTAACATTGGAATGTGGGAGAAACATCAACTTGATATAAAGTTGAGACAAAATGAAATCGGTAACTTAGGTTAACTCTTACAGCCCAAGAGAGGACGACGGGTCTAAGTAGTTATCTGATCCATTATAGGCTCGAAGTAGCGGCATCGGGCCGCGGTTACAGGCGTCACAATACCGAACTATTTGTAAAGTACTAGTGTAAGGTTTGACCACAAAAATGTGGAACCTCAAACATGTTCGACTTTCTAGAGGTTGAATCTCCATATTCATATTCGACCTCTGAAAAGTCGACATTCATAGTCTGATATGATGTCACGATAAATATTGTGTGGTGTCGTTAAGAACCCCGTCTGTTTAAGAGTCCGTTAAAAAAATGAATGAAATTGTGTTTACATTAAAATAAAAGGTTTTATTGTCGGATACTACGATTATTATTATATGTCACCATGATATTACTACATTACACCACGGTTAATTTTTCGTGGAAAGGAACATAATTGATATTGACATTTCCTAACTACGGAAACCTAACTCACGGGGACGATGGTGGGAGACGTTAGTCTCGATGATATCTCTTGTACACATCGAACATCAATGTCAGTGACAGACCGACTGTTTTTTAACATGTGTGGTGCACGCTAAGAGTCATTTTGTGGTTTCATGCAAGAAAATAAATCAAAGAATGTGATATCCGAAGGGAAAATATGAGGTGTCAATAAAAGCCCTTAAAGTAATAAGACAATGCTAAATTGAGTAACCAACGTAAAAATTATCATACCATTGCGCTACCGTAACACTAATGCATTTAAGTTTATTATATGGCCCACTGACAATCTCAATACAATATTTTTCGCCATCCTTACACAGAGATCAAGTTAGTCATGTATGTATCATTCCCAATATGAACATGGGTATTACCATTCGACCGACACAAGACACTCCTTAGGCCTTATCAGGCCATCTCAAGCAAATGGGCTGACATGGGCACAACTCGATATTGAGCTTCAATCATCACGGTTATATCCAAAACAACATAGGTCGCACACTTAAGTACTCAATCGACATGACGCATTGGATCCTGCGTCCGACATGGCGCAAACCGTCGTATGTCTTCTATGGTCAACACGGTGTAAGACGCCATTGGCCTTAAGCTGCCGACATAGTACATGTTCACCTCGGCCACTTATTCTTGGTACATGGTGGATCAGTCCCGACCTCAGGTGACGGCTACACTTCATCAGTTGGGCATTAACCTCTGCTCCATGATTTTCGCCATCAGGGCTATGATAGCTCTATTACTGCCTCCTAAACTGCTCCACGTCATTGACCACAACTTCAATGATAGCACAATCTTCTCTCTCACGTGGGAAGCCTATATAAAGTATCATATCCCTCATTATCTAGTACTACGTTCGACTTGATCCTTTTATTTGGGTACGTAGACAGTCATTACTGGCACAACTATTTTCCATCCACAAATTCATTAAATCACAAGCTGGATTATTCTTTCAAGACCCGATTACTTGCATAACAACCCGATTTTGACAGAGACAATTTACAGTATTATCATACCTTAGGGACAGAGGAAATTTCTGGTGGAGCGGTGAAATGCGTAGAAATCGGTATGTTTTCATTATCTTCAAAAGATGGCTCTTTATATAAAAAGACACCCTTAACCCATGCTGCAAGTCTGCAACCAATAACTTTGAAGATAATTGTGATATGATTATAATAATAATAATAATAATAATAATAATAATAATAACAACAAAATATATTTTTTTAAATCGGTAATGATAGAATTACTCCATCAAATCTACAGCATGATTACACCCAAGATAATTTTATGGTTGTAATTGTTTAAGTTTTTATATAAGTGAATAATATGTCATGAGATGGTGATAGTGTAAAAATAATATAGATTTAAAAAGAGTAAACCTATTACTCCCCGTTCAGATATCCAATTGATAAAACAACAATAACAACAAAGTGTATATTTGTTCACGGAAGAGCTTAAGCTCATACCCTAAGGGCATGTTTGGTATACGGAGAAATAATGTGAGAAAAGAAAAGAAAAAATATTTCTTTTCTTTTCTCAAATTTGACATGTTTGGTTACTATAGAATAAAAAACACACTTTTCTCAACTTGCTATCTTTTCTTAAAAAATGATTTTTTTTTCATTGCTTTTGATTCTCATCTCTACACAAAGAAATGTTTTATGAGAAAAGAAAAGTTTCCCCATTTCTCAATTTGCTTTTTTATTTATTATTATTATTTTTTTATTTTTTTTTTTTGCCGTGGAATATTGCTAGTTTTTATTGATGTCTATTGGTTATTACTATTTTATTTTGATTAAGTCAATATTTTTTTTCTTCTAATTTTCCTATTATTTCATGACCAGGCCAATTCTATTTTTATCAATATTTACATATGTGTTCATATATATATATATATATATATATATATATATATATATATATATATATATATATATATATATATATATATATATATATATATATAGGGGTGGACTTAACTTAAATAAGGTCTGCGACACCGTTAAAAATAAGAAAAACTACATATTTTACCTATAAAAAATTATTTCGGACTCGTGACAAAAAGTATATACTTTAAAAAAATGATATACGGACCCCTTCGGACCCGTGATAAAATATTTACTTCAAAAAAGATTTATGGACCCATTACCGAAAGAAACTTTCTACGGATCCGCTAATATATACACACGCACGCACACACACACACACACACACACACACACACACACACACATATATATATATATATATATATATATATATATATATATATATATATATATATCATTTTCATCTTTTCTTTTCTTTTGTTCTATTCTCCAAACCAAACAACATAGTTGAGAATTAAATAGATTCTCAACATCTTTTTTCTCGCGCAACCAAACACATTGTGAGAATCCAGGTCTTTTCTTTTTCTCATCTTTTCTTTTCTAAGTTTTATTCTCAACACTTTTCTTTATTTAAGATTTCTCCGTACTCAAACACGCCCTAATCGTAAGCGACATACGTCTACCCTTGCCTGCTAGTGAAGGTCCAGGGTTCGAATCCCTTCCCCTTCTTTCGTTTCCGACAAAAAAAAAATATATATATGTTCACGGGAAGCATGCAATAGCTGCCCAATGATGATGACAAAACCATTGAATTAGCGGTTGAAAAACACCAAATGAAATGACGCAGATCAGACGGAGTCATCCAATTGGAATAAAGCCAACTTTTAATCCAAAAAGAGCCTCTTGCTTGCTTAATATGTGATTTATTTAATGCAAGTTGTCACTTCAATCTGCGGATTTCAATACATAAAGAAATTTAATATGCCTCTGTTTCTATATAACAGCACTTATGATAGATATCGTAAATTTTTTAAAAACTGTATTTTAAAATTTTCAATATTCAGATTCAGAAAAAAATTATTATTCGCATAAGAGCTAGTCTACCTAGTGTCCCCTTCCTACCGGTGTACTATACAATTTTCATTGAATCGACCATGTGAAAGTCGGATATATAGCCGATTTCCCGTAGTGTCGAATTAGGATCGACACTGGAAATATCGAATGTTGGCATACATTCGACTTTCATAGGGTTGATTCTATCGTGGTACACTCGTAGGGTCGTGCTGATGCAAATAAAGATCACATTTAGGAAAGATAATACCACATCAGTACATCACATACTCTCTCTTTTTTGTAAAATATATATTTTGTAAAATTTTCTTTATATCGCTCGCATTAATCAATATTAAATTTTATTTACATTTAAAAAATTCATCCGGATTCGGTAAAATAGATAATCTAATGCATTTCATCTTGAATTGAGATTATATAACTAGAGATATAATACTTGAATCTGTAAAATAAATAAGTCGTTAAGAATATTTGATGCAAATGCTCTAAGATAGTATACTTTTTTTTTTTGAATCTAAGATAGTATACTTGTTTTATGATTTCACAAAGAGAGCTTAGTGGCAAAAGAACAAAAGTGTTGTAATGACAATTTTTTCTTTAAACTTGATTGTGAGAGTTTGGTTTCGAGTCGGCTTCTCTCAGCAAGAAAAGTAATACAAAGAACCTTTACGATTTGTATCGCTACAATATAATTCGTAATTTATATTGTCCACAAAACTTTATGGTGTGTGGTGCAGGGGGCTTTAGATTGTAGTAGTAATATAATTTTGACATTTAATTATTTTCTTAAACTATATAAAAATTCTAAAATTAGTTACATTTAGGAGCCAAGAGAGTATGAATTTGACATAAATAATGTGGGTTGAGTCTAAACTTTTTTTTGCAGACATTCTTAAATCATTAGTCATTTGAGTCAAACTACTAAGTTTGTTTATCCTTATGTTTATTTATTTAAGTTTTCTTTAACAGAAACGAGATCAAAATCATAAACCCACACACTCACACGTACTTCATTTACTTAATGGGGATTGAACTAATGATCTTTTGGTTTTAGGGACTCGACTTTTACCGGATTAAATTTTATTTACATCCCAATAAATATCGAAATGAATAAAATAAATGATGTGTGCCATAGGAAAAAACATAAAATGTTTTGATTTCATTTGAAAATATATATTTATTGTTTCTCAAAAAAAGAAAAATCAATATATATTAGCTTAAAAATTATATATATAATAAAAAAAACTATAAAAAAAAAAAACATAATTGACTCTTGAATCTCAACTTACACAAATGGAGTTTTTTTTTTTGAAAGACACAAATGGAGTTTAAAAAAATAGATTTCACGTGGAATCTATTTACAAGGAAAGTATATTTAAGCAATTAGTTGTACTAGCATCTTCATTTCATTAGATATATAAAAGCTATTGGTATAGTCTACGCGTGAGAATCATGTGAGCTAACGCGCCTATGTATCACACTCTCCTTTCTCTCTTTTTTTCTCATAAATAAAGCAAGAACTTTTTTTTTTTTTTTTTTTTTTTTTTTTTTTTGCAATCAAGATTTTTGTTTCTTTGTTGTTTTTTATTTTTATTTTATAAAAAATCTGAGTTTTCCTAGTAATGCTTCTTGAGTTTCAGATTTAGCATTTACATTGATTTCTAGTGGGTATTATTTTTTTTCTTGAATGCTTTAATGGCTGGAAATGCACAAAGATTCATCAAGTGTGTGACTGTGGGTGATGGGGCTGTTGGCAAAACTTGTATGCTCATTTGTTATACCAGTAACAAGTTCCCCACTGTAAGTCTTTCTATTTTTAAAGATAATTTTTTTATGTAATTCCCCCCATTTTTAATGCCTTCGAATTTGCTCTATTGTTTCTTGTCCTGCAGTTGCTTGATTGTATGCCTAAGTGAATCAGAATCTTTCTTGCAGCTTTTTTGAGTTTTCACCAGCTCTTTTTAACTATCAAGATGTCTGCTTTTTAGGATTTACTATGGTTTCTTTGTCTTCTGACTGTCCAGTTTTTTTGGGCTTTGTGTATTTATCCTTAAATGGAATGCTTTTCTGGGATCTTGTGCTTAATCTTGTAAGAAGATTTAACAAAGTTAAAGTTAAAGGATTGGTTTCTTTATATTTTGCTTTTTAATCCTTTGTTCCTCTAACATATATACACACATCTATATATATATATATATATATATATATATATATATATATATATATATATATATATCTAATTTGTGGGCGTTCTTCATATTTCTATGTGAAACAGGATTACATACCAACAGTCTTTGATAATTTCAGTGCAAATGTGGTAGTTGAAGGCACCACTGTCAACTTAGGCCTTTGGGACACAGCTGGTAATTCTATCTAAGGGGTCTTTGATATCATCAATTCATCACATTCTGTAATCAACTTCTTAAAAGCCGATTTCGATAATCACACATTTTAAAAGTCGATTATATGATCTAGAATCGACTTTTGAAATGTCGAATGTGTGTGTTGACAAAGTAAACCATTTTCTCTTTACAGCTTTCATATCTAATTACAACATCACTTATCAAGAAAACATATTGAGATATGAACTTGATTTTGCATTTTGTTTCTGCTGATGAACTCAAAAACAGGACAAGAGGATTATAATCGATTAAGGCCACTGAGCTACAGAGGAGCAGATGTATTTGTCCTAGCATTTTCGTTAGTTAGTAGGGCGAGCTACGAGAACATATTCAAGAAGGTAGATTGAATTAGTCTTTTTTTGGTAATCTTAATTGATAATGTTATCTTGAAGCTGTTTCTGAGTGAACCCTTTTTTTATCAGTGGATTCCAGAACTTCAGCATTACTCTCCTGGAATCCCGGTCGTACTGGTTGGTACTAAACTTGGTAAGATTACAGTTTCATTGCTTGATATCTTCCGTGTTGTATTGGTGGCGATGTATTGATTGATTTATCTTCATTGGAATGTGCCGGTTGGTAGATTTTGTCAACATTCTACGGATACTGGATTATTTTTTATTTTTTGATGAAACGGATTCTAGATTTTTAAAAGGGTTTTTTGATATTCTCTTTTCTATGTAGAGCTTTTGACTTTTGGCTATTGCTCTCAAAAGATTGCTCCTTTATAGATTTCTTCTCAACCATTTGATTATAGGGTCTTTAAATGCACCGCGTCCACCTTAATCAACTTATTGTGGCACCACTGACGAAACTGGATCCATCAGGGGTCGGATTTCAGGAGACCAATAGACCCTTCTTTGATTTTCTGTTGGAGCTGCCAGAAACTTCTGGTGAAGATAATGTTTTCCTGCTAGGATATGCGAATGTTAGAAAGGCATGAAGATTTTCTCCATTAATTGGCCTGAAATCTATGTCGTTCAAAGAGTTATGCAAGAAGCTATAACTGTTGTGCGAATGATGCTGATTTAAATAATGTAGATTGGACTTACCTGCATATACAAACCCGGAGGTTTATATACAGGCGCAACTTGGAGAGCTTGGGGCGGTCCCTAAGGATGGAGTACTAGTGGTCCCCTGCAAATTGGCGGGCAAGTTGTAAAGACAACATGATTCTTTTATGCGCCTTGATAAAAAAGAATGATGATAAGGTGTCAGGGAATGTGTTATGGGGTGTCCTTGAGAAAGAATGCGGTATAATGACTTGGCCTAGGTCCAAGGCTAAATGCTCAAATGCTCGACTAATGGTAATAACCCGTCTTCCTGATGTTAGGGATTTGTACTTGGCCTAGGTCCAAGGCTAAATGCGCAAATGCTCGACTAATGGTAATAACCCGTCTTCCCGATGTTAGGGATTTGTACTTAGAGAGAATAATAGAGATCAATGGATCAGGCTAAAACCTGACCTTCTTCGAGATGAAGCCGGGTGAAAACCATCTTGACCTGTTAGAGACCGAGTTGACTAAATAATGATGAATTTAGACATGTCTTTTTCAATAGGATGGTCCCGTGTAAAGGTGCAAAATTTCTCCTTGTCACCCACACCTACCAGGGGCCCACTGAAAATCGACTGTCAAAAGGTCAAGTATGATGAGAGTCGATTTTATGGTCTATAATCGACTTTTACGAAGTCAAGTGTGCATACTCGTGTTTGGAGGGTGTCGAGACTTTAAATTGCTCTTGCTGCTTTTTATCTTTTACTTTTATAGTATTTTTATCTTTGTGAAGTATAACATAAACCTCAGACTTACTTTTGCTGCTGCTTGTTCATTCCATTTTGAGCAGCTATTTAGTATAAGCCTATACATACAGATTTCTTGCACTGAATAATCTTGCACCGTTTATGATCGTCTTAAACCTTTTGGTCGAGTTGTTTTTCAGAGACAGCAGGTCCTGGGACCCCCTGAAAAAAAAAAAAGTTTGTACTTTTACCTTTGTGTGCAGTAGACCTTACATGGACAAGATGCTTCCTTTGCACAGAGAGTACCCTTTATTAAAGAGTCGATAAAACTTTCGAATTAGAGTTTTATTTCATCTTAGAGCTATGTGATTTTCTATTCAGTTTAGTTGCATTTTGGTTTTGCAATTGATATCTGGATTGGCCATACAGATCTTCGTGAGGATAAGCATTACTTAGCTGATCATCCCGGAGCGGTTCCTGTAACTACTGCCCAGGTGAGGATCATTTCTGGCACCTTACTCATTGTGTCAGTATACACTTGTAGACCATTGATCAATGAGTGAACTGTATCGATCAATCAGACACACGTGATCAATGGTTTACAATTATCTTGGCACAGTTTTATGCCCTAATTGCTTTTTTTGATATTGATATGCATATCAATTGACAAATTAATATTCTATGAATTTCAGGGCGAAGAACTTCGCAAACAAATTGGTGCCACGTACTATATTGAATGTAGCTCTAAAACCCAACAGGTTGGTAGATTTTACCGAGTTGACTAAATAATGATGAATTTGTTGTTTTTTCGTGTTTTTTTTTCAATATGAACTCGTTGCATCATACAGCCTTTGGTTTGAACTTTTGGCCTCCGGTTACATAATGCGAGTTTTTTTTTCGCGTTTGTATTTTCTTCTAAGCCTTGTAAACAAAATTCTTCTACTTAGATAGAACTCCATTATTTTTTGTTGCGATTTTCTGTTATTTTTTCTTATGATTAGTGTGTTATAAGATGGTTTTTGTGATTTGTTGAAAATATCTTAAACCCTCGAAAAAAATATATATATTCTTGCAGAATGTGAAAGCAGTGTTTGATGCTGCAATCAGGGTAGTCATTAAGCCACCTCAGAAACACAAAGAGAAGAAAAGTAAACCCAAAGGAGGATGCTTAGTGTGAGTAGCTCCTAATCTTTTACTCTTTTCGACCTCTATATAATTACATTCCACCTCTGTAAGAGCAGTCGACTTTGCAGAGGTTGAATGTCAATTTCGACCTCTGTAAAGTCGGTTTTTTGTTCCTGAAACTGTGGCGCCAATAGGCAGTGTGCCCTAATCTGTAAATCCCAAGTATATTATTGCTGATATGGTTTTCGTGCTTTTCTTGTGTTGCAAGAAATGTTTGTTGCGGAAGAAGCTTGTCGTGTTTGAAATGAAGACGGGGATGGCCAGGATGGATGGGGGATAACAACAAGACTACGGATTTTTAGGGCATATATATCCCTAAAACCCTAAAATGTTGAGCAAGATGGGGGCTTTATTTGATGTGCTTTTTCATTGGAGTTTTGCACATGGAAAAGGGATATATAGAACCAAAAAAAAAAATTGATGTTTTGTGTAATCAATCACTTTAGCATGTGGATGTTTTTGTTATATATATATATATATATATATATATATATATATGTTTGTCTATTTCCTCTTTGCACCATGAAAACAATGTCCATACACTATTTATTCATTTTATGTATGTATATATTAATAGCATGTGAGTTCACTTGGAATTTATGTAGGTTCATAATTTGTTTATTTCATTTTGATTGCATAGATAATTTCATTTAAAATAATGAACTTTTGAAAATCGATTCTGAAGCCAAAAAATGACTTCCTATAGGTGCTTGTAGGTGTATTGTGAGAATCGGCCTTCTAAAAATCGGTTTTTTGTCTTCAAAGCCTAACTTTCAAAAGGTTGATTCTGTGAGGTATTGTAAGATAGCCGATAAAATCTGTGTTGCAAACAAAACTCCCTTTCACACAGTAGGAGCATGTATATATGTGAAAGAGAATAGAATTGAACGGAGTAGAGCACATATATATGTGAAAGAGAACAGAAACGAATTAGTCTCTTTCACATAGTAAGAGCATGTATATATGTGAAAGAGAATATAAATGAATGGAAATATACGGTATGAAAGAGAATATAAATGAATGGACATTTCACACAGTAGGAGCACGTATATATGTGAAAGAGAATAAAAATGAATCCGTCTCTTTCACATAATAGGAGCATGTATCTATGTGAAAGAAAATAGAAATGAATGGACACTTCACACGGTAGGAGCACGTATATATGTGAAAGAGAATAGAAATGAATCAGTCTCTTTCGCACAATAGGAGCATGTATATATGTGAAAGAGAATAGAAATGATGCATCCACATGTACTTAGCATCCACTTGGTACAAGTAAGAAGAGATTCAGGAAATCAAGTCACAATAGTGAGTAAATTCTGTAAGCTCTAAGATAACAAATACAGCCCCAAATTAAGCTGCTACAAAGTTTTGGAACCTCCCATAAAATCAAACAAAAATGAAGAAAAATCTACAAAAAGGTTTTCATGACTTCCATGTACAATCACTTACTTGTAGTACAGCTGATGATCAACAAAGAAATCAAACAAGTACAGTGAAAATATTCGATTATGAAAAAAACACTACATCTTAAAGTAGTAGATGCTCAAATTATCTGTTTAAAAACTATCCCCAGAAACCAACTAAAAACATGTCACGGAAAATGACGAAAACGTCCCCCTTCCCCGAGATTTCAGTGCCAGGAAGGCTGTTTGTATCTCAAGTTTTCCCTATCCAATCCTCCTCCTTCAGGCTCCTTACGTTTTATTGCACCGCCAGTTATCGAGTATGTCCTTCCTTGATCTTCAACACGCGTATTTGAGCCGGGTGCAAAAAGCTGTCTTTGTTGTGGGGTCATGAAATCCTCTCTGCTTTCTACATCGAGAATTCCGGGACCTGCATTGAGGTCAAGACCTGTCGCGAATGGCTGCCCCCCTATCACGAACGGCTTTGGATATTGGGATGCAACCGCGTTATTAGGGCTTAGAAAATGTGGATTTACTGTTGAAGTAGGTAGCCTTCCTGCTGATAATGGATGATGATCCAAATAAGACGTTGATGATGATCCGACTGAGAACGCGCCAGATGGCAAAGGCAAGTTGGCTCCAAAAGGGAACATTTGATAAGGAGAAGAAGGTAACACCGCACCGGCTCGATACATGTCCGACATGAAAGGGTTCCCATTAGAAGAGCTGCTTAAGATTCTTTGTGGTTGTGCCACCATAGGTGTAATGATTGGAAGTTGATGTTCACTTCTATCAGGTAAAACTGATGAATACGGGTTCGAGTGAGGGAAGCGGTTAGAAAGATTCCCGATTTCTACACCACCGTTTGGTCTTAAACCCGAAAAAGGGGATAGATTCGAGTGTGAGCGCATGAAAAGCTGATTCAGTGAAGATGGTTCAGCAACTCCATCATCAAAACCAGGACCATTGTTTAGGTCAAAATCTCTTCTGACATCATTTGCAGGGAATAATAATGGCTTGAACGGTACAGCAGGAGCCGACCCGAGTCTCTGACTGCTGCTAGCTGGGTATTGCATCATGAAATTAGAATCATCAACTCTGTTCAAATCAAGATCCATTCCTCTAGGTGAAAATCCATTGAACTCGTTTTTCGAGTTATGCTGAATTTTCACATGGTCAACAGAATGTTGACTAGTTATGTCTTCTAACACATTTTCATCCGCCACGTTTAGATCAATATCGAATGGGCGCTGGCGGTGTTTGCTTGTAGATCCATCAGGAGTTGAAACTTTTCGGGGTTCTGCAGGACGAAAAGCACTAGTAGCAGCTGATCCTTTCCACCCAATGTCTCCTTTATTTTTCAGTAGATCAACTGGTGGAACAAAACTACCTTTAGCTGGAGAAGCTAACGTGATTGAAGCCGGGTAACTAGTGAAACCCACAGGTAATGAAGCACCAGGTATATCCGAGTTGGGTTGCTCGTCATAATTCCCATCATCACATAAAAAGGCCTCATTCAAATCGAAATCCAACTTTGAGTCAACCTCTGGAGGACCACCTGCAGCAGATGGAGTTTCCTCTATTGCACCTGAATCTTTTTTCTCCAATTCACCAGCAGACAAGTTCGACGTCTTCAATTTTTCATCTCCAATGCAATTTTTATCAGCTTGTCCAGTATCAAGTCCATCGGGTGTGTCACGTATGTCTTTGCAGGAAACAGTAGGTTGCAGTATTTCACCATCAGGTACCAAAGCCGGTTTCAACTCCACCTTCAAATTTTTATCAACGCCTTTTATAGAGTCAATCTCACCTGATGAAGACCATTCAACCTTATTGCCGTAATCTTCACCGGTTACACCTTTACTTATTGCAACCTCTGCAAATGAAGAACCAATACCGTCAGCTTCAGTATCTGGAAAATGATGCACCTCAGCAGTAAGGCAGCTCTGTTTTTCATCGAGAAGCTTTTTATCGGCACCCTGACCTTTCTTAGATTCCTCAGAGATAGACGAAAACGCATTAGAAGATTTCTCATTAATCACATTACTGCAATCAGCAATCACTTTTATACCCTGGGCCAAATCCGAGCAGACCATTCTATCCCCAGAATGTTCGATAGACACTTCCTTAGACTGATGCGTTTCTTCTCTGGGCAACACACAAGAAGCTGTTATAACCGTCTTCCCATTCTCAGCTGCAGCTGCAGTAGCAGTAGCAGCATCAGCTGTACATTCATCTCGAGGAATATTATCTGAAGGACCTGTTTTTGACATGGAACCGTCACCAAGAGAGTTTTCCTCTTCTCGGGCTGCGACACTAGCCAGAAGGTTCATCCCAACATCATCCTCCCCAGGAGATGTGGATGCGCTTTCCTCGGAATACTTGGCACAGCTTTCAATCAGAGCATCCATGGCAGTGGAAGAAGCTTCACGCAATTTTTTCACCACCTTCAAATCTTTTTCCAATGATGAAGATGGGCTTCTAGAGCCTTCATGGCTTTTCCTACTCTCATCAACACTCTTGCTTAGATCATCATGAAGAGCTGCTGAACACCGATCACCAACGTCAAACCCGGCCTGCAAATCTTTACGGTTATTTCCATGTAGCAACTCAGTATTTACATGGGAAACAACATTAGCCTGATACGTTTCACAGTTCTTGGAATCCTGATCAGATACTGGAGAAACAAGGCCATTCATAACGGAAGGATCTCCTGATACCCCGATAGAACATTGCGCAGCAATACGACTAGGGTTTGGTATCTTAACAATCAACTTGTGATTGCCAGAGTCAACCACAGACCTTGTAAAAGTCTTTTCACACATTGTCACAGATTGAGGGGACTTCTCGTGAGAAGCATTTTCATGCACCAATGAGCTTCTACCTGAGACTGTTTCCTTCAGGCTTCCAGGCTCTAGTGTCTCTGCACAACCATTAATTGATTTACGATGCCGAGAGCCAACACTTGGCATCTTACTTATGTTCACTGTACCAGCTGTAGGAAACCTTGAATCCTCCTTAACCGAGACATGATACGAAGCAGAAGTACAGTTCTTGTCTTCACGACAAGACAACGGAACATCCGTACCATTATTAGGTACAGTTCTGTTTTTAATCTCCTTCTCTGTTGCAGTCAACGATGCTGATTTTACTGGTCCCGGTGATGAGCAAGCAGCAGGCTTTGTGGTAGCCTCCCCTGGAGAAGCCTTAATCGATGCTGCCTTAGATTCAGAAGGCGGTGAGACTGAGCTTTTCACAGAAACGTCACAAGATCCACCAGAAGTTCTGCTCCCATGAACTTCAGGTAGACGTGATTTAGAGGGCCAAGCAGCAGCCCGAGGTGAACCAGACTTCGAATCTATAACATTCATTTCAGCCTCAACCCGTTTCTTCCATATGTCAACCAAACTCCTGGCTTTCTTTTGAATTTCCATGTTCTTATGCGAGCGTAAATGGTTTACAGATCTGCCAATGTTGCAAGTTTGTAAAGCATGAAGATTCACCGGGAGCCTGTCAAGTGCACGAAGTAGAACGAAAAGAAATTCCTCAACAGATTTATCGTCATCTCTTGAGCCACAACTATCCCTAAGTCTACCTTTATTAACGTCTTGAAGCCATTCATCGAGCACAGACAAACCCTTAAGCTGTACAAATTGACTAAGGCAGTCACCCCTATCAGTGGCAGCTATAACACCGCTGACCATGGAACGGATACTCAGATCCAACTTTCTATCAGCTCTAGGTTTTATAAGTTCAACAAGTTTCTCAACCAACACGGAATCTATGAGCCCTCCATTTTCTGTTATCTTTGCAATCTCCAACCTCAAACGATTCCCAGATCTAGGTGTACCAGAATCACCATCATCTGCTTTAGACGGATGTTCTCGCTTCACATGATCATAAGACTGGTCACTTCGGTCCCTCTTCTTCCCCTTTAATTGAGAAGGTGCAGATGTCACACTATTCTGCAGATTATCTGACACGGATTTCAAATGTGAAGCCGCACTAGTTTCTGTTGGAGAGCATCCACCAGCTTGCTCCATCTCCCTTTGTGTTCTGTTTAAAAGCTTATTTACTTCCTCTTGTCGCTCCTGTAAAAGTAACACATATCCATATTCAGCAGCCAATGTTAATTTATAAAACAAAAACTTTTAATGCTGCACTAGTTGTACATTACTCGCCAAAATAAGCTTAAGCACGTCCTTTTCCGGGTTGTTTTTATCGAAAAACAGTCCCCCTGCCCTCCCCCCAAATAAAAAAAGATGTACCATAGTAACTTCAAATAAAAGCAAAGAGCTCATAACAAACAGGAAACCAAACTCACATCAATATAATCTTTATCAGTTAGCCACCATAAGCACTTGTGGTCAATGTCGTACACTCGCCGACAAACAAACGAGGATATCCCTTTTGGAAGTTCAACGCCTTTAGGAAGGAATGCAACTTTACAAGGATGGAGTAAAGATGCAGCTGAAATCTTCTCATCCTTGTGGAAAGAGTAGAATATCTCGTTTGGCGCAGCGTCCAAGAAGAAGCCTTTTCCAAGCTTGACTTCGGCCGGCCTATATAGCCAAGTAACACCTAACTGCAAGTTATTATCTTCACTAAACACTAACGAACATATTACACCAATGAAAGGTGGAGAATCATGAGGTGGTTTGAAAAGAGCACAGTCTCCCACACTAATCTTGCGACCATCCTGAAAAATAAGCAAAAACATTCACTTACCATAAGAGAATAGGAAAACTCATTCAAAACATGTAAAAGGAACAAGAAAGCATAAACGTCAATCTAGCTCGCACTTCATATATAAATTGTCCCCATGGGAGAACGTGACGGCAAACCCCAATAGCACCAAACATTCCTTTACCCTCCTAGCCTAGGTTGTACGGATACACGGAACAGCATACACAGGTTTGTGATTTTTGGAAAATATATAGGATACGGGTACAGAGGGCATACATGTAAATATAAAAGATATAGGGACCCAACTGTATAGAACAAAACTATACTGACCAAATAATCAATATTAAAACACATATGGTTAGCAAAATTTTAGTGGTTTTCTTCAAATTATGGACAGCTTTTCATTAATTATATAGCGGTTTTCACTATATTTTGACCATGGTTCTTCATCTAACATATCCGAGTTATGAATATGGGATCCATACGAATCGTGGATCCAACATGTAACTTACAAATTTGCCCCAAGTGTGTATCCTAAGTATCCGATACAGTATTTGTGTGATACAACACATTACCATGACAAGTTTCCTAACAAATTACATAACCAAACAAAATTCTTAAACCAAAACTAAGGCAATACCTTGGAGAAGGAAGAAGCAGTATCAGTAGCAGTAGAAACAACCAAAGAATTGCTTTTTCCCTCTACAGAAATCCGTGTTGCCGTAGGTGAAGGGACCGACTGCATGTGCTGACCAAATCCTGTTGCCCTTGAGCTAATCTTCTGCGGCAAGAGGCGATCCTCACCTTCCTTTTTAACCCTCCCATGCATATACATACCAATTCAGTGCTAGCATTTTCCCCAAATCGTTCTGATTCACCTCTTATTACCATCAATTCAATCCCCACACAAATCAGAACATCCTCCTCCAATTCATCAAAACGATCAAAATCTCGAATTGATCCCAATTTCCTCCCTAACCCTTGAACACACCAATCCAATTCCTTATAAATCAACGAAATCGCAACTACAAGGAAACAAAAACAGCAGAATCGTCAATCAAATGTTTCAGAAATCTTAGATCACTCTCAATTTCGACTAAAACCAACCTGTAACTTCAATTTTGCACCGATCTGCAATCAAAATCGAACGAATTCAGATCCGATAATTCCAATTCAAGAGTAAGTAATAGATAGCAGATGTAGAAATACACAAAGATATACAAAATAAAGGAAATACCTAGAAAATTCAATGAGGAGAGATTACAAAAATCAGAAGTAATGACGGAAGAGAAAAGCGGTGAGTCGTCAAAGCAGGCACGTTTTTTTCTCGATGAAATTCGTCGTTTCAATCCCCTTGTAGAGAAGAAAAAACAAAACAAAAAAATAAATAAATAATAAATAAGGTGAAAAAGGAATAAAATTCTTCCCATTGAAAAAATTGATTATGAATGTAGAGGAAATGGTAATAATCACGTCTAAGATAACAATTGTCACAATATGATATGAGATTGACGTGACAACTATTTATGATATCTTTATTGTCATATTATGAGTGGTTGTAATGACACATCATGTTATATAGTGGAATTAGGTCGGTCGGAGAAGAGTTATGGCGGAAAGTGATTTTAGAGTTATACCAGATAACGTCGAAATTATCTCGGGTTGTCAGCGGTGGTGTTGTGATGGATATATGGCTATATAAAAGTGGTGTTTGCCGGTAGTGCCTGGTGGCGGCAATGGATTCCGGCGGTGGTGCTCTTAAAGAGAAGAGAGAGTGAGAGAATTTGGCTTTGCCATGCTTTTTATTGATTAAACTGTGGTCCCTTGAATGGGTTACAGGTGGCCCTATTTATAGGGAAATTACCGACTAAAGTTCGGTTTATTTACAAGTAAGGACATAATACAAATAGATATTTATATATACTAGTGAGCTCGTAGCGGAGCTAAATGTTGCATGTGAGGTCGCTGGCGGAGCCGATAACCGAAGGGATTCGTGTGCCGGCCCCCTAGTCTTTCTTGGCGCCCCATGGGGCTAAGGGCTTGGAACGGATACAAAGGCTCGTGACCCTATTTGGCCTGTGAGTTCGCCGACAATAACAGCCGGTGGCTTCCTTCACTATATTGGTGGTCAGACGGACCCGAATAAGGATCCGCGGACCAGATTACGATTTAGCCCTATCAGGAGGGGTGTGATTAATCAATTTCACACATACACACATCTACTATGTGTGAGAATTAATCACACCCCTCCACTTGGTATACTTCTAAAATCACTTTCCCACCATAACTTTTCTCGATCGAGAGTGGTTCCAAAAGATGGGTCTTTTCCCCAGGGCTTACATTTGGGAGTCTTTGATGAAGTTTATAGAAGTATAAACCGAAGAAAAAATGCGGAATTATTATTGATGAACTAAAAGTTACTAGCCACTTTACAATGCAGTTGATCATGGGTATTTATAGTTTCATACACCTCATTGATCAGTTAGAAGTAAGTTACAAACGGTTACAACTGACTATAACTGAATAACAGTTTTCTACATTACACTATACTAAAATACTCGACAGTCGTTGTGTCTTCATGCGTCGTCAGAGCCGTCGTGTGTGTCGGTGAGTATCTCAGCAGACTCCACTCAGCATTCCCTTCAGCCTCTATACTGTGACACCCCCTTCAAACTGAGAGTGGTACATGAACAACTTGCACTCAACATTCCCTTTAGGTACTTGAACTCTAGAAGATCTTTGAAATTCCAAATTTGTCTAGTAGATAGGAGAAAATGGGTGCATCCAAGGCCTTGGTAAGAATGTCAGCTACTTGTTCTTTTGTGTTGACTGGAAGGAGTTTGACAAGTCATGATTTGACTTTGACTTTCACAACATGGCAGTCAATTTCAATGTGTTTTGTTCTTTCATGAAAGACTGGGTTATGAGCAATGTGCATGGCACTGGAATTGTCACAAAATAACACTGTAGGCAACTGAACTGGAACCTGCAAATCCTGTAGTATATAAATTAGCCACTGGATTTCACAAACTGCATTTGCCATAGCCCTGTACTCAGCATCTGATGAGCTTCTAGCTATGGTTGTTTGTTTTTTGGCCTTCCAAGAGATTAGAGCATCTCCTAGAAACATCATATAGCCTGATACTGATCTTCTTATTTCAGGACAACCAGCCCAATCACTATCTTTAAAACCTTTGAGTAGAAGATTATTGTCTGCTGGGAACAAGATTCTTTGACCAGGATTGGCCTTCAAATACATCAGCAGTCTGTGTGCTGCTTTCATATGATTTTCAGTAGGAGTGTCTAGAAATTGACTAAGATGCTGAACTGCAAAGGAAATATCTGGTCTAGTAAAATTAAGATAGATAAGTTTGCCCACCAATGATCTGTAAGCAGTATTATCTTCCAAAATGGGTGAATCACAATGCTGTAAAGTTTTCTTAGACTCCATAGGTTTCTTAGCAGGTTTTGCTCCCAAAAACTCACATTCTTCTAGGAGATTAAGAGTGTATTTTCTTTGAGAAATTGATATGCCTGCAGGTGTCCTAGCAGCTTCAATACATAGGAAATATCTCGATTTTCCAAGATCTTTAATAGTGAATTGCTGATGTAAGGCATCATTGACTTGCTGAATTAGTTTCTCACTAGGGCTTGCAGCTATGATGTCATCTATATAGACCAGCAAAGCAATAAAGGACTGTTATGTCTCTTTTATGAATAAACTGTGATCATTCTTGGATTGAATGAATCCTCGAGCTCCAAAGACTCAGTTAACTTGCAGTTCCATTGTATGCTGGCTTGCTTGAGGCCATACAGTGACTTAGTGAGTCTGCAACTTGATTAGGTTTAGTTGTTGTACAACATGTGGGTAACTGCATGTATACTTATTCATGCAAATCTCCATGTAGAAAGGCAGTGTTGACATCCATCTGATGTAGATGCAATTATTGGTTGCTGCTGCTGCAAGTAAAGCTCTAATTGTAGTGATCTTGACAACATGAGAGAAGGTTTCTTGATAATCAATGCCATATGTTTGAGTGTAGCCTTTTGCTACTAGTCTAACTTTGTATCTTTCTACTGAACCATCAGGATTGTATTTGATTCTGTATACCCACTTGCAACCAATGGGTTTCTTTCCCTGGGGTAAATCAACTATTTCCCATGTATGAGTCTTTTGTAAAGCTTCAATTTCCTTTTGCATTGCTTTTTCCACTCATCATGCTCGATAGCTTGATTGTAAGTCTTAGGCTCGTTAATAGCATCAATAGCATTAATGAATCTGGCATAGTCTGCTGAAAGGTTGTCTAGGTTCATGACCTCACTCAGCAAGTGTGGGGTCTGCTGAACTGTATAAGCACCTCCTTGATAAAAGGTTGGTGATTTTCTTGTTCTTGTGGACCTTCTTAATTGTGTGGGTTCAAGTGCAGGATTAGGTGGTACATGCTCTTCAGTAGGTGCCTCAACTGGAGCTAACCCTGTTTTTGGCTGGTCTGCTAACTCATTCAGCAGATCATCAAAAGCATCCATCACTGATAGTGGTACTGGCATGTCAACAAGATACCTAGATTTTCCTAGTTCCTGTTAAAACAAAGGAAACTAAGTCTCATGAAATTGAGTATTTCTAGCAACAAAGATATCTTTGTTGGTGATATCTAAAAGAATAGCACCCTTGGATGTATTTGAATTCCAAGATAGACACAAGTTCTACATCTTGAATCAAACTTGGTTCTGTATTGCTGAAGTGTGCAAGAGAAAACTAGGCATTTAAAAACTTTGAACATAGAATAGTCAGGTTTGGTTCCATAAAGTATTTCATGTGGGGTGCTTTCCTTCAGTAATGGTGTAGGTGTGGCATTAATTAATTTTATAGCATGTAAAGTACAAAAGCCCCAATACTCAATGGGCAAATTAGTTTGGAACCTCAAACTCCTGGCAACATTCAACAGATGCTGATGTTTCCTTTCAACATTCTGTTCTGGTGGCTGACACGGGATGTTTGGTGGATGATACCATGCTGAGCATAGAATTCAGTGAGCTAAAACTTAGCTCTACTGTCAGATCTAATTACTTTAAGAGTTTTGTGAAATTGAGAAGAGACAAATTTAACAAAGGATTTAACAAGATCAGAGGCCTCAGATTTATGCCTTATAAGAAAAAGCCAAGTAACATCTACAACCGGTCAAGAAATATTGTTGTCCATTGACAGTGTGTTGTCTTAACGGACCCCAAATATCTATGTGAACAAGATCAAATATAGCATTCACAACAGTAGAACTCAAAGGAAAAGGATTTTTCTTTAGTTTTTCCATGGGACAAACATAACAAAGGTCATGATTACAAAACTTGACATTAGCAGACTGTGAACTAATGACTTGCGGTCTCTTATCTGGCAAGTGTCCTAGTCTGTAATGGCATAAAAGAGCATCATCTAATCTATCAGACAATGTGTGATTTTCTACAGTATTGACAACATAAAGTCTTATTGGCTGATCCATGACATAGAGTCCTCTGTGTAACTCAGCTGAACCAATCACTTTCTTGTTCTTATCCTGCAAAACACACTTGTTAGCAGAAAAAACAGCTGCACCTTTTGTATGATTAATAAAGGCAGGTAAAGAAAAAATGTTATATTTGAAACCAGGAATGCAAAACACATCATGTAGGACCAGTTGAGGGTTAACCCTGACTTGTCCTATATGTGTTACAAAAACATTGTTTCCATTAGGTAATCCCATTCGTATACCAGATGAAGGTTTGTGATTGCTTAACAGATCCAATGATCCTACAATGTGATCTATGGCACCAGAGTCCAAGATGTTAGGAAATCACTAGTTTAACGCAGCGGAATTTAAAATTTTGATTTTCTTTTTTAGATCGTTCTTCGTTTAACGCAATAAACACGTTAAGTAGTTTGACGGTTATACCTTGGATGATCTATAAAATCGTCGCTTTGACCGTCAACAGAGAGTAGTACAGTGCGCAAGCCGTCCACGTGTCCGGCCTCTATCGTTACGAACTCCTTTCCGGAATCCTCCTTGGATTGCTATCGGAAAAACTCCAGCTGCTAGACCGGCCCTTTTCCTCTCTCTCAAACTCTCTATTGGAAGCTCTCTATTTTACACAAGAACTATAAGCTCTTGCAATTGTGATGATACAAAAGAACTTGACACCCACTTCTTTTGATAGAGGAGGTGGCGCCCCAAGAGGTGTGGAGGAGAATTAAACATTTTCCCAATAAAATAAGAAAAATCAATTAGATTGATTTATCTCTTTTATTATAATATCTTATATCAAATAAAATCTAAATATTGCCAATATCTTATATTGATTATATTTATCTTATTACCATAAATCTATTTTTCCAAAATCAATTAATATCCAATATTAATATTATGGTAATATCAATAATTAAAGTGCACAATCCAAGTGTATCTTATACCCTAGATGTGGCGCCCCATATGTCAATTAATTGGCATCCGGAATATTCTTTAATTAATATAATTTATGTATAATTAATATCTTGTATTTTATTTATTCATAATAAATAAATACTACTACATTAATTTACCACTATAACCTTTATAGTATTTGAGATAAACTTTCCTTATTTGGCTATCAACTATAACCGCATTTTAATCCGACTTGATGTTCATATGTGTGTGACCTGATAGGCTTCCAAATATGTTGGCCGTAGACACAAAGTGCAATTTACGAAAATGGCCTTCATGCCTAACGATCACGGGATAGCGTGTAGCAACACACTGTGACCCCCAATCATCGAAAAAGTCAAAAGCAATAACTACTACCTTTCATGTGAAGCAGTTACCGTGTAACTTACAATCCTACCGCTGTAATAATATCCATACGATTGTATCTCGAGTGTCAATACATTAACGATCGTATCTTATAATCTAGATATCACGCTCTCTCGGAATAACACATTTACTCCCACTTTGCAAAGATTCTCGAGAGCTAGACATTCCTTATAAGAAGGCCATTTCGGATATTCGATCCCAATCATAGGATACGCGATTCCCGGATGACCAATCACGTATACTCCGCATGCTTCAATATCGCACCCAATCACTACCGCATGAACGCCCCGTGGATAGGGGAAACCTCAATAGTGTCAAAGCATGACAACCCACACCGTGATGCCATGAAGATTCCGGTCTAATGGATAATTACACAACCGCCACATAGTGTGACACTTAATGTAAGTGGGTCAGCGTATGCATTCTCCAATACACGTCCACGTACAGTCCAAGTGTCTCTACACTTCGATAGACGAGATCTGTCCCTACCTTCTATAAGATAGAAGACATCCAATACGCGCTAGTCTAATTATACTATCAATGTCCTATTTAACAGTACTTAAGACTAGAGACATTTAAGTATCAAACTTATTAAAGTGATTAGAGATCTCATCAACCATAATCACTATCATGGTTTCTCTATCATAGTTTGACACTAAGGACGTTACTATATATATACAACAAATAATATGAGGATAAACAATATATAATAACATAAGTGCTTTTATTAATCATAATAAAGTTATTACATGAACTTAAATAGACTGTAAACGACCCGACCCGGTCAGATCCGGTCCAACTCGGTTGGATTTAGGACACCTATTCAACACAAGATCCATTGTATAGACCTTACTAAGATTGGATCACATGTCCATGTAGCATGTGTGTAATGTGTGATAACCTCAGCAGGTTGGCCAACAACAAAGCCTGCATGTCTATGAGGATCAGAACTCAACAGAGCCATCAACTTATCCAGTTGCTGTGTGGTAAGATTTGGCAATTCTGGTCCAACTGACCTATTCTGGGCCTGATCTTCTTCTGCCGGCTGTTCTTCCTCTACCAGATTAGCCCTTTTGACTTGAAACCATGAGGATAGCCATGTTTCATGTAACAAGTTTCTTCAGTGTGACCATTGAATCCACAAAAACTATATTGAACCTTTTTTATATTCCTTGGTCTGGTATTTGCAGCAGATGCAGAGTTAGGTCTGCTAACTACTTTATTTGCCCATGTCCACCTTTTTGAGACAAGAGAACCATAGAATCTTGATTCTTGGCCATATTAGCTACATATAAATTTTGTCTTTCAAATTTAATGGCCATTGCAAAAACATCATGAGTTTCTTGTAAAGGCACCATCAGCATTGCCTGAGAAACCATTGGCTCAAAATCATCCCTTAAACCTTTGAGAAATTTCATAACATGTTCAGCCTCCATATGATCCATCAGTGTGCTCATTGCATTGCAGTGACATTGAGGATCACAAGAACAAATTGACACAGGCCTGATAGTCTTGATTTCTTCCCACGTAACCATCAATTTTGTGAAATATTGATTGACGAGAATCGCACATTGCTTCAACGGATGCATCTCCTCAAGAAGATCCGAAAGCCTCAAAGCATCAACCTTAGAAAATATAGTCGCAAGATTCTTCCAAAGTGAATGTGCACTCTTGAAGTACATCAAACTATGGGCGGTGGTATTCTCTACGTAATTCAAGATCCATGATCTTACCTTTGTATCACATTGTCTCCATGCATGGAAATCTGTTGAATCTGCTTATGGCCTTTTGATTGTACCGTCTACAAAGCCAATTTTATTCTTGGTTATTAACACCATCTCCATAGACATTTTCCATGGATTATAGTTGTTGCCATTCAACAATGGCTGAACAAGAACCAAAGGCGGATTCTCATTAGGATGAACATAGAATGGACCGGAGGGGCTTAGCTCTTGTTTCTTTGTTGCCATGGCTATCAAGAACTCCACAATTGATCACAAATCAATAATGAAAGCGATGTTACAGAAGAAAAAAAAACGATCAAGAAATGATCAGAAAACTCAAGAAAACGATGACAGTTTACTCTCAAGAAACTGAAATCACAGAAAAGGATGAAGAACACTCTTAAAAGTTACAAGTCACTTTACAATGCAGCTGATCATAGGGTATTTATATCTTCATACACCTCATGGATCAGTTAGAAGTAAGTTACAAACGCTTACAACAAACTATAACTAAATAACTGTTTTCTACATTACACTGTATTAAAATACTCGCAGGCTGCTGTGTCTTCGTACTGTCAGCAGGCTGATGTGTCTTCATGCTGTCAGCAGGCTACTATGTGTCAGCTGAGTATCTCAGCAGATTGCAATCAGCATTCCCTTCAGCCTCTATACTGTAATAATCTTTCCCTACAGGGCTTACATTCGAGGGGCTCTCACTTCGTGGGCGTACGAAGTCGTAGTACTTTGTTATGGACCAGTCCGTATTCATTTTAATTTAGTTATTTAGCCGGTCAAATATGTATATCATTAATACCCCTTCGGTTCAGTTACAATGATTAATATATTATAGAATTTAGTCAATCCAGATATTGACACTAGAACTTGTCACTACAGAACATTAAATACCCCAGTATCCTTGTCATTCATTATTGCTTGTTCACGTTCCATTTAGTGTTGCTCTTTACCACTTACTTAATATAAATACTTTCCTCATTTATATTATTATTATCCTTATTTTCAGAATCAAATTCATTATTCATCAGAGAACTATGAAAATATCTTCTGATATCTTCTTGGTTTCCCTCTTGATTATTCCTGCTCTTACTGAGTTATATATTAGTTCACTATATACTTAAAATTTTCAGAATGAGGTGATGTCAGTGATGATGGATAAGATAATACAGTTAAAGATTCCCCATTGTGCCAGCTATATGTCTTTCTTAGAGATTATAAGGGCGGTGCTTCTATTGTTGAGCAGCTATAGTTCTCAGTGCTTGTATCTTTCCTTTTTAGTATTTGTGAGTAGTGTGAGGAATAGGGCTAGTAATGATGTTGAATGTTCCATTTTAGAGGATATTGTATTGTCTTGTGCTTGTGATCTTGTTTCTATTGATGGTAGTTGCCTTGTTGGGATTGTATATATATCAGTAACAGGGAGTTGTCTCTGATGACACGGTTACTGCTTTGCCGGACCGGTACCGCCTGTCAAGTAGTCATTTTGCCTGTTGTTTACAACCTCATTAATTGTTCATTTCCTTTTCTGGGGATGTTGATCATTGTCTTGTTTAAATTCTTATCCGTTGTTTCTTGAATGCTTCCACGTAATCTGGTATGATATCACTGTAATTTACATACAGCGTGTGCAATTATCATGGATTATGCACGTGCCGAACGACTTTTCCTATGCTACCCCTCAGGTAGGCTTGAGTCATTAGACCGTTACACAATCCCTCTAGAAAAGAGTGACTCTACTTTATCTTTCTGACATATAGTTGTGTAAATTGCGTTAGACAATGCTTTTGACAAAGTAGGATTATGCATTTCTTCAATTTCATGTCTTAAGTTAAAAAAATATTTGTGCCTAATAAGTTTTCACAAAAAGCACACACAGGGGCGGACGCAGGATCCTGGACAACGGGGGGCGACAATTCTAAAAAAAAATTGCAATAAAAAATGTATAGTAGTGTTTTTTTTACCCCATACGATTCGAAAAATAAAATTCTATGCATCGCAAAACAACATGCATTTCGCTTTATATGATAAAAAAAACACTACTATCTGAAAACATCAACCTTTCTACTTCTATCAATAAAGATTTAAACACTACAAACAATGTTTTTTAAAGAAACCAATAATCCGAAACCGATTCTTATATTTTTAAATGTATCACTTTGGTAATAACCATGTATTTTTATTTACATGATACATGTTTTATGTCAAATTATCGGATTATTATACATCGATAGGGGCGAAAATAAGTAGTGTATTCTCTGGATCCGAGGGGGGCGAGTGCCCCCCTCTCATAAGGGTGCATCCGCCCCTGAGCACACATGTGATGACGATTAACCACCTACCTCACAACACACGTCATCCCCCGAGAAAGAGTGGATCTACTTTGTCTCTTACACGAGTAGCAAATAACCGTCTTACGTCACACAAACTCACCTCAACCCCTCAGGTAAAAGTGACTCTACCTTATCTCTTGCACAAATATTTGCATAAAGTACGTTAGAAAATGACTAAAACAACTTACACCCCTCTGAATGTAACTAAAAGTACAAGAGATTTTTGTGTTTACTAATACATAACTACAACAAAGTGACACAACATAGAATACAACATAAAACTCGAAGCCTCAACACTACCTATTATGACATTTGACTTGCAAATCTTTCATCTACATTAAATTTACACTAATTTTATCCTGATATTAGACTTAAGTAGTAAACTAATAATAATACTTACTCTGTGTTTTTTCATACATGAAATTATTATTAAAGATTATTGGAGATATAAAGAATGAATTGACATCGTAGTAGAGCAAGAAGGTTCATTGATGATTTCATCAAACACCTTGTACACTAAGACAGTTAATGAGTTAGTTAGGTGGTTATAATTGACTATAGGTGTTGGAACCATGCCATCACACCTATATAAGCTATAAACTACTATATGATCAATTAATTTAGTTGATTATCAGTCATGATGATTGTAATTTCTGCTGCAAAATGCCAATTTCTATTAGTGCAGTAGTCAACTTTATGTTCTATTGTTTACTGGCATGTTTAAGGCCATATAATAACCTTGTCAATCTACAAACCTGATTATATTTATCTGATTTGAAACCTAAAAGTAGATCCATATAAACTTCTTCATCAAGATCTCCATGTAAGAAGACATTGTTCACATCCATTTGATGGATGTGCCAGTTCTTTGATGCTGCTAGGGCTAACAAGGTTCTTATTGTTGTGCCTTTGGAAACAGGCGAGAAAGTTTCTTCATAATCTATTCCATAAGTATGTGTATACCGTTTTGCTACTAACCTTGCCTTGTATCTCTTTATTGAACCATCGGCATGATATTTTATCTTGCATACCCATTTACAACCTATAGTTTTCTTGCCAGGTTGTGAAGTCACCACCTCCCAAGTGTGAGTAGCTTGTAGGGGGTCCAATTCCTTTTGCATGGCTTCTTTCCAACAGTCACGTCTGATTGCTTGGTTGTAGGTCTTAGGTTCTGTCAAAGTGTCTGACAGGCACACAAATCTTTCGTATTTATTGGCCAAGTTATCATAACTAATCACATTATTAAGGACATGGGATGATTTCTTTGTGGGGCATACATACTGGTCCAAATAGGATGGTTGTTGTCTTGTCCTTGTAGATCTTCTTGTGACAGGAGGTGCATGATGCACTTACTGATGTATCTGATGTTGTTGAGGTGCATCTATGGAAGCATCTGTACTCTTACCATCTGGTGCATAAACTTATAAGTCCCTTGTGGTATCCAGCTATGGAACTGGTAGAGGGATTGACTCCAATGCAGGGACAGTACATGTGTCTTTAATATGTAAAGGAAACAAGTTTTCATAAAACTTTACATCCCTAGATATAAAAATGTATCTATTAGACTTATCAAGTAGTATATGCCCTTTTGTGTGTTGAGGAATTCCTATGTAAACGTATTCTCTAGCTCTAGGTTCAAATTTTGATCTGTTACTGAAGTGGATGCATAGACAAAACAACCAAACACTTTTAATTCATCATAGGCAAGCTGCCCACAGGTTACTTAGATACATCAAAAGGAACCCTGGACAGGGTTTGTTGTTCCCTGCACACAATGATTTACAATTAAAAGAGTACACAGATTCAGATTGGGCTAGATGTGATGATTCAAGAAAGTCTATTTCTGGTTACATCATGTTCCTATGTGATGCACCAGTGTCTTGGAAAGCTAAGAAACAGACTGTCACTCATCAGAGGCTGAATATAGGGCTATGGCATCTGCCACATGTGAACTTCAATGGTTGGTATACCTTATGAAAGATCTGCACATCCATGTTAACCTTCCAATCCAGCTTTTCTGTCATAATGCAAGTGCTATTCACATAGCTAAAAATCATATCTTCCGTGAGAGGACAAAGCACATAGAGTTGGATTCCCATATAACAAGAGCTAAGAAGCAATCTAGATTCCTAAGACTCATGCCTGTCAGGACACGACACCAACTAGCAAATATTCTAACAAAGGCTGTGGATGCACCTTTGTTCCACTATTTCTTGAACAAGACGGGCATTCACACCATCTTCCAACATTCCACAAGTGAATTGACATCATAGTAGAGCAAGAAGGTCCAAGCTTCATTACATTTCAACTTGAGGGGGGCTTTTGGAGATATAAAGAATGAATTGACATCATAGTAGAGCAAGAAGGTTCATTGAGGATTTTATCAAACACCTTGTACTCTAATGCGGTTAATGAGTTAGTTAGATGGTTATAACCGACTAAAGGTGTTGGCCGGGATCATGCCATTACACCTATATAAGCTATAAACTACTATAGGATCAATTAATTGAGTTGATTATCATTCATAATGATTGTAATTTCTGCTGCAAAATGCCTATTACATTTCTTTCTTTCATGAAATAAAGTTTTTCTACTTTCATCTTTAATGTTCATCAATACACTTTAGTTTTCTTTCGTTTTTGATACAATCTTCATCAAGATTGTACGGTTTCTACAAAGATAGAGATGTGACATGAATGATAATTAATTTATGTAAAATATTTTTTTTTGTCTTATCCTTCTTTAAGGGTAACAGTTGTCAAAAATCACCAATTTTGTCACTTGCTAGTTGCTACTATTTTGGTTGACTTGTTAATTATATATATTTTGTGAGATAGAATTACATGACTTGGATAATGATTAAGTTGCATGATAAATGTAAGGCAATTCATTACTTTCATGATGAGGGTTTGATGATGAAGTATTGTTGAAGATATATATATATATATATATATATATATATATATATATATATATATATATATATATATATATATATATATATCACAAGTATGAGAATAAAAGTTTTTAAGGCTTTCTTTTTTCTTTAATTATTATTATTTTTTCCGTTTTAAAATATAAGTCATTTTAAAGTTGTCAAGAAACCAAATCAATGTCATAAATCCAAGGATTAAAAGTCTAGAATACCATCTGAACATCATTAATGCAACGGTCGTAAAATAAAAAATTTATTGAATTAATAATAAATCGCAGGTAAATTGAGAAAAAAAATGTACTAATTGTTTCATTAACATACTAAAATGTTATATTTATGATTAAAAAAAAAGATAGAGAACTTATACTTCGGGTCCAAAAAGAAGTACCAAAATAAAGGGGTTTAAGGTTGTCTTCGAGTGGTGTAACATTGAGTGGTGTAACATTGAATGAAACAATAAGAATATATCTGTCTGCTGAATGTAAGTGGGAGACAGGTGTAGTTGATAAGGAAATCAAATCCAGGTTGTGTCCTTTTATTTCATTTATTTTAGGCTAATGATAGAGTCACAACGGATTTACACAACAATCATCTACCTCCTTCATTGTTGTGGAACTTTAATTGATTGATCTAGGTCCCACAACAATGAAGGGGTAGATGATTATTATGTAAATCCGTTGTGTAAATCCGTTGTGACTCTATCATTACTCTTTATTTAAATCTAATAAATTAAATAAAAGTCAAATAATGATGAAAAAGTCGTTTTGAGTTTTATTTTATTAAGAAAAAAAAGACTATCCGATACAACGCGTCAATAACAGACTTAGTTATTAAGTATTTAAATTATACTAAGCATATATAAGGGATCCAAATCTTTGAGTAGCCTCTTACAAACGGTCTGTCATGAGCAGTGACGAATCTAGAAATATTATTCAGTAGGGTCCGTAATTTTTTTTAAAAGTAAATTTTATTTTTCATGTGGTTCGAAATATTTTTCTACACATAAAATGTAGAGTTTTCTTATATTTAAAGTGGTCCGCGGACTCCCTTTAGCAAAGGATAGATCCGCCTATGGTCATGAGCCCGAGCGAGATAAGCAACTGTCCAGAGCGATGGGCTCATGATATTATAAGAGACTTAAAGTAACATTCTTTAACAATAGTGTAAGTTAGTTTAGTGGATAAAAATAGTTAAATTGCCAATGATGTAATGTTTCAGTGGTTATTGTTGAGGCCTCAAGACCCGGAGGTCCCGAGTTCAAGTCCCAGAGTTCGAGGAGGCAAAAAGTGAGTGTGAAAAAGGAAATACTCCCTCCGTTTTTTTATATACGTCACAAAAAGAAGATTCAAACAGATTAAAAAAGTAATTAATATGTCTCAAATATAATGTTGTAAATGTATTTTTTTTATTGGAGATGTAAATATTTTGTTGGTAAATGTGTTTTTAGTATTGGAAAATGTATTTTTTTTATTGGAGATGTAATATTTTATTGGTAAAGGAGGAAAAAGTAATAAATGATGTATTGGAAATGTACAATGACAGATAAATAAAAAATGGGTAAATTGTGAAATGTGACAGATTAAAAAAAACTGAGAGAGTTGATGACGGTCAAATTATACCCGTAAAAGTCATCAACGTAAACCTTAAATCGGGACGAATAATATATATTTTATGATAAATCACACGTTTATAGTTATTATTTAATGTTATGTGATTAATAAAATATAAATTGGTATTTATCCATATAACTTGGTATTTATCTATTAATAAGATATAATCTGGTATTTATCCGTTTTTATTATATTTATCCGTTATTATTTAAATATGATTTATTTTGGGATAAATATTATTTTGCAGAATTTGGATAATTATGGAGGATAAATACAAAAAGGAGAATTTAATCACAAGATAAATCCAAGAAAATCAAGACAAATTGAAGATAAAGATTGGATAAGCATGACAAAAGCCGGCAACCAATCAAATGATGGCGCCAACTTCCACACGCCATTTAGGGGGGGCGCATGTCACATTTTAATGATCGGCCGGGAGTTATCTCTTATTTGTTTGACATTTTGAAGTATATCTCTTATTTAGCTTGAACACCTATAAATAAAGAGGCATACTACACGCCATATGTACACCATAGAAATACAATATTTTCAATATAGTTCGTTGTTTTCTTTATTTTATTTTATGTTCGTTCATTACGGAGTCGTTAGAATCTCCGGTTAGAGATCGTATCGAGGAGTGGGAATCACGCTCGTCTTCGAGGGTAATGTCTACTCAATTATGCAATCTTTATTCGTAGATCTAATTTATTTCGTTATGGAGTAGTCTTTTTGTGTATTGATTTCGTGATGTAGTTAATTATCGAACCCATGTTTATGTAGATCTGAGACGTAAAAGACGCTTCACGAGCAAATCTGGTTCAGATCTGAGCTTGTTGGCAGTGAGCTTATGTCTCGTTGGTAGCAAGATCTGTGATGATTCTTGATTTGTCTGTGAACGGCTTCGACTACGTCAGGTTCTCTGCTTTGTAATTCAAACGAGTAATTAAACTTGATCAACTTAATTATTTGTCATCGTAATTTAACATGAGACCCAAAAAGTGATTGTTATTTAGGACAGAGATTGAATCGGTGTCTAAGAAGTACGCCTAATCATAGGAATGTTGCTTAGATGAGGTTACGGTTTATACCGGCATCCCTAGTTTCGTAATTGTGTCAGAAGTTATATGAGATGGAGACTAAAAATGTGAAGTCACGTAATGGAGACACGATGATCTAGATGGCCTAACCGGAGCTAGATCTATTTTAGGGGATGACTCCCGTAGTCAGAATAATTAATCTTAAATGTCTTGTTTTGTCTCGTCGTCAATCTACATAGCATGGGGGAGTAATTACTACTAGCGTTATCAATACCGTTTGTCAATTATTTATCAAAACCTATAAAAACAAGTGTCTTAGTGTCGTTGTGTCTTTTGTTGGTTTTGTGTTTCTATTGTGTCAATCTTATTTTCTCGCGTTATTTGTTGGTCGTAGACCACCCTTTATTTGCTTTTAGTCTCGTTGAGTTATATTTCGTTTAAGCCGAGTCTCTCGTGGGATCGACCTCGACTCTATCTAACTATACTGCGATTGAACCTAGTTCTCTTGCTAGTGAGTTATTTAGGTATCGAGTTATTTTTTATAACTTGACCGACATCAAGTTTTTGGCGCCGTTGCCGGGGACTCGTGTCATTAAATTAAATATAGCTTATTTTATTAAAAGTAAATTCGTAAATATTGTGAATAGAGTCTGTTTTAGTTTCATTTTTTATAATTTAGTCTAGTAAAGGCCTAGCCTTTAAAGTTTTTAATTGTTTTATTGTTTTTTTTATTTTATAGTACGCTACTCGGAAATCGAAGGAACCACTTGAGCCTTATAATCCTGAAATAGAGAAATTTGCAAGGCGAAACAGAAGTTAGCTAGAGAACTCGGCTAAGCAAGGAGAAGAGGATCCAAATCTTGAGGAAAGCGAGCACGAATTGGAAGAAGGACATACCACCGATCACTCGAGCATTCTCGAATCCGAAACGAAATGGCGTACATTCCCGTCAATCCAAACCAGGTACCTAATCCTATTATCAATAATGCTAATAATGCGAACAATCTTAATGCTAATAATGGAAACCAAGCCCTAGTTCAAGGAGCGAGGCGCACTTTGCAAAGTTATGCAACGCCCACTATCGAGCAATTCATCCCCGCTATCGTAGCACCGCAAGATGTCGCGGAAGTCTATCACCCTAGGCCTAATGTGATCCAAATGGTGACTAACTATTCCACTTTTCATGGAGTCCAAAACGAGGATCCCGGTGTTCACGTGACAAATTTCTTGGAAATCGTTAGCACCGTGAAACCGAAATTAATCCCGGAGGGGAACATTCGTCTTAAGCTTTTCCCTTTCACTTTGAAAGATAAAGCTAAGCAATGGCTTCTCTCTTTAGGCCGGATCTATCACTACTTGGGATTGTTGCGAAATTCATGAATAAGTATTTTCCCTTAGGAAAAACGTTTAAGTTACGCCAAGACATCTTAGGATTTAAGCAACAACCTGGGGAGAGTTTTGATCAAGCCTGGGAACGTTTTAAGGAAGCTATGAGGAAGTGTCCTCATCATGATATCTCTCTTTGGCTTTTAATGCAAACTTTTTACCATGGATTGAGAGAAACCGAGAAAATTAGAGTAGACGCCTCCAAAGAATGGAGCGTTTGTTCTTTTATCTCCTGAGGAGGCACAAGGAAAGATGGAGCAAATAGCAATGAATAGTCAATGGGGAGGCAATGACATAGCTACTGTGAAGATGGCCGCTGACATATTTGATGATAGTGCATCTACCAAAATCTTAGAACAACTGTCTGTTATCAACAGTAAGGTAGATGGCATGCAAGAGAGGATGGCAAGAGTAGAGAAAGGGACTGGAATTGAGGTGATATAGCGACATTAATGCATGAGAAAGGCCTAAACCGCCTACCACTTATGTACCACAGCAAACTAAAACTTTTGGTTGGGAAGCTGCGATAGAAAAACTGAGTAATGTCGTTACTGACAATATGGGACAACTTTCAAAATCAATGGCCGATTTAGCCACTAACTTTAGCCAATATTGTCGAAGACCGATGCTAAGGTGACCAATCAAGAAGCCATAGTCCAAAATCTCACTCACCAAATAGGACAATTAGCTGAGCAAGTCTCAACTAGACCTCCTGGAGGATTGCCAAGCAATACGGACAAGAACCCTAAGGATTTGAATGCGATCATGACTAGAAGTGGGAAAGAAGTAACTCCACCATCTTTGAAAGAGAAAGAGAAATTCGTAGAAAGTAAGGATGGTGAGCCACGCAAGGAAGCAAACACTTCTGGAACCTTGCCTGAGCAAGAAACCTATAAGGAACCTGCTGGCCCTAGAGTTGAGCTTTATAATAATATGTATCCTATTTTCACTGATGTCGATCCTTCAACCTTACCTTATCCTCCACCCAAACCTAAGCCTAAGGTTGATAACAAGAGGTATAAGAAGTTCATTGATATTTTTAGAAAGCTACACATCAATATACCTCTAGTTGAAGCACCGGCCGAGATGCTCGAGTACACAAAGTTCTTGAAAGAAGTTTGTCTCTACTAAGAGGAAACTCTTAGATTTAGAGACCATTTGCCTAAATGAGGAGTGCTCACCATTCTTCAACATAAGTTACCCGCTAAGTGCAAGGATCCGGGAAGTTTTCTCATCCCCCGCACCATGGTAACGTATGTTTGAACAAAGCCTTGTGTGATCTAGGAGCGAGCGTAAATCGATGCCTCTATCCATTTTTCAAAAGCTAGGTATGAAGGACCTTAAAAAGACTTCAATTACTTTGCAATTAGCCGATCGTTCGCTTAAGGAACCTTGTGGAGTGGTTGAAGATGTGCTAGTAAGAGTTGAGAAATTTGTGTTTCCTGTCGACTTTGTTGTGCTGGATATGGAAGCTAACTATGAAGTGCCACTAATTTTAGGAAGACCTTTTATGGCCACTAGTAGGACGCTTATCGATGTTTACAAAGGAGAGTTGGTGTTAAGAGTAAATGGAGATCAAATAGCATTCAACGTGCTTGATACTATGAAAACACCCGATGATGAAGAGGATGCATGTTTCATGTTGGATTCTGTTGACAAACTTGTCAATGACTTCCAACAGTATGAGGATATTAAGGATTTCCTCGAGGCTACCCTAGAGTTAGAAGATGAAGTGCCATATGAAAGGAGTGAGGAAGAGAAAGTGGTATGGCCGGGATGTAGTAGAGGTACACCTATACATGTTGAAGAGATGAAATCTACCGAGGTTGAGAAGTACTATCACGGACCAACATGGCATAAGTACTTTGAACTTAAGTCCGACCGGTCAAAAGTTAAAGACCTCGTTAGAAGAACCACCTACCAATCCGACATTGAAGCCTCTCGCCCGCACATTTGAAGTATGTATTCCTTCAAGATGAGACCTTGCCGCTTATCATTTCTTCTGCCTTGAGTGAAATACAAGAAGAAAAGCTGATGAGAGTGTTGAGAAAGTATCGCGGAGCATTTGGATGGACTATAGCTGACATCAAAGGCATTAGTCCGAGTGTTTGCATGCATAAAATCTCCGTCGATCCTGCAAAGAAAGCGGTTGTACAACCCCAAAGACGGCTAACTCCACAATTGAAGGACGTGGTTAGGGATGAAATTATTAAGATGTTGGAAATGGGGATCATCTTTCCCATCTCTGATAGTGAATGGGTTAGCCCGATCCACGTAGTTCCGAAGAAGGGAGGTTTTACAGTGCAAGCCAATGAGTTAAACGAGTTAATTCCTGTTAGACTCATTACTGGTCATAGAGTATGCATTGACTTTAGGAAACTGAATGATGCAACTCGTAAGGATCACTTCCCTCTTCCCTTCATTGACCAAATGCTGAGAGACGAGTGGACATGCGTTTTATTGCTTTCTTGACGGTTACTCGGATACTATCAAATTCATATCTCACCCGAGGATCGTGAGAAGACCACCTTTACATGTCCATATGGAACCTTCGCTTACAATAGAATGCCCTTTGGTTTGTGCAACGCACCAGCAACGTTTCAACGATGCATGATTTCTCTATTTGCTGATATGGTTGAAAATTTCCTTGAGATCTTTATGGATGA